>BSBN01000469.1:12110000-12710000 GCA_027924645.1 Cunninghamia lanceolata | reverse complement strand
TGGGGCCTGGTTACATCCTATGAGGAGGCTTTAGCAAACTTTAGTAGATTCCCTACGTGGCTTGGCCGATGCAGAGGGAGGTGGTAGATGTGGGGATGATGCCTGACTATGAGGAGTAGTTTGTATCCAACCCGTTCTTGAGGTATTCAAGACCAGGAGAGTTGGCTCCTTGCATGGAGGATATGGATTCAGACGATGAGGATGGTGCAAGCAGTGGGAGGAGGAGACAGAGGAGGGGTAGAGGAGGGCGAGGAGATGGGGGTGATGGAGGTGATGGAGGAGATGGAGGAGGAGGGAGGCTAGGACAGAGGAGGAGAGTTTGGGGGGACCTTCCCAGCAGTAGGTTACACAATAGATATAGGTGCCAGCACCGCAACAAGTGCCCCAGCAGGTAGTTCAACAACAGGTGCCCCAATAGTAGGTACAAGCATAGGTATAGGTGCAGGCACAGGCACAGGTTCCACAGGTTCCCGTCCAGCCTGACCTATAGTAGCAGGCTATTACTACATTGCTAGGTTAGGTTAGAAAGCTCAGGGCAGGGCATAGGGCAGTAGAGTTCCGGAGGGAGGCAGATGTAGGGATTATATTTGGGCTCACCGTGGAGTGAGATATAACATTGGTGAGGGTGCGGGCCCTTAGGCGGGAGAGAGACTCAACTTTAGCTACCTTGGGTACTGATGGGGCCACCAGCTTTTTGGTTACTCAGGTGCAGAAAGCTCAGGTACAGCTTGCATAGGTTCAGGGTGAGCTTGCTACAACACAGGCTCAGACTTAGTACTACAGGGGTCTATATCACAGGGCTATGCTGGAAGATTAGAGGGCACCCAACTACAGGACCCAGTCTGTGGCTTCACAGAGGGCAGGTGGATCACAGACAGGAGCATCGGTGATGGGCCCATAGCAGTCTAGTTTAGGCCATGGTGGAGGAGTAGAGGGCAGTGCTGGGAGCAGTGTCCCATAGCAGCAGGGTTAGCCTTTACACTTGTACCAATTTTTGATTTATGTATACACATCTTTTATGGCTCATGGATAGCCTGATATGTATATTTACCTCATTTTGTACCGTTACCAAGGCATGTATCATTATTTTTGTGATGTATACACTTTATACGACTCTGACTCATGGATGATAGATGCTTGATATATTGTACACTTGGACGTATTTATGTTATATTTATATATGATGATGCAGCTATTGATGGTCTACATGCATTTATGTGATGTCTAATGGATGCACTTTACTTTTGATGTCTATATGGATGTTATGTGATGTCTTTATGATAATGCAGTTTATGTTTCCACACTATGATGCTTATGTATGATTCTAGGACTCTGATATGATGATGATCTAATATGCAAATGTGAATGTTATCTATATGGTTATGCAGTTTATGAGATGATCTATATGTACTTGTCTATGTTTTTGATTTTTTCTGTTGACACTATGTTATATTGATGTAAATGTATATGGATGATCTAATGCACTTATTATGTATGCAAATGATTTAATCATGTTAATGACTATCTCATGTGATATGACATGCAATTTAATGCTATGTTTTTGTTATGTCCAAATGTACTCAATCGACCAGAAATGACATGCTGAGAGACACAAAGAAAGACAGAAGGAGAATGCTGACAGAAGAGTGACTCGATAGGACTCACAAGCTTTTGTAAACATTGATACTGCGGACCAAATCTTTATTGATGGATGGTATGCGAAATATAAATGGATGCATTTATGGATGTATAATGGATGTGGATATATGTCATCTTGATATTGCAAGTATTTTGAAGTGCTTATTTCATCATTGGGATTTTTTATTTTTTTGTGTTTTTGAAATGTTGTAAGAAAATACAAGCATCTAGGTATAGTTAAACCATGATGACCTGAGTATCGCTTACATGGATTTTGATTTAGTAAGTTAATACAAGCATCTAGGTATAATTGAACCGAGATGACCTAAGTATTTCTTACGTATTAATAGACAAGGATTATACCTGTTTCATGTTAGTCCTTTGATGTCATCGATGATCATTTTAAGTCAAGATCATGTCCTTAGACAAGGCTTCACATTACTAAAGATAAACCCACAAGCAGCAAACAAAGAAAATAATCATGCCCCCATCATAGCATCTCTAGCTTTTGGAATCCTTGAGTAGCATAGGAAACATGATAACAAAAAAATGAAGACTTTAAGATGCAACCAATCGAAGCAAAACATTCTTACATTTAGATGTATCTTTCTTGCCATAATTTAGATAGAATCGTTTGGATCGCTTTGCTCTTGTTTTTGCTCTGCTTTGGATAGGTTGATGTCTTGCGTCTAAACTTCTATTTAAAAGTAGGTTTTGTTTAACTTGCTTACCTGGTGAAAGTCTCCATAATCCTTATTAGTGAAACAGACCCTAAGGGACTAACCTAGTGCCTCGGGGGTGCATTGATAATGTCCTTGCCTATGTGATGACGCAAAGGCAACGTAGTTTGGGGTGAACGCTGATGGACCTAAGACCTAGGCAATAGGAAATGGTGTGGACTTAGATAGATAGAAGGACATACAACACGTGGTGGAATGGATGAAAAATGGAGCCTTGGGGGTGCATTGATAATGGCCTTGCATACGTGATGACAAAGAGGCAACGTAGTTCGTGATGACCCTATAGTACTGACGATGAACGCTACGACAAGCTTACACTATGGATAGGATACTGGATAAGACCTTAGTTGATAAGGCGACAAAAGAGATAGAGTATCAAGCCATGATAGGTCATCATTTTGTTATACAAGGTGCTTGTTGTGAAACTGACATGATTGGATATTGGAAAATGGTAGGAAGAAAGGACACAAGGTGATTGGTTTCCCAAAGATGGAGGAAGCAGTTTGCATCATAGAGAGCGCCTGTTTGCCAGGTTTTCACTACTTTTCTTTTATTGCACGGGAGCCAAAATACACATGACGCGTGTTTACCAGGTTTTCATCATGGTATCTATCCAAGGTGCCTATTTACCAGGTTTTCACCAGAGGATGATTTTTTTGTTGTTTTTCCACTTTTTTTTTTGCTTTTTTCTGATTTTTTTTTTGCTTTTTTGAAATTTTGCCCCTCTTACATTGGGGTTCTCTTAGGTATAGAACTGGCAACGATGCATACTGTTGATTGGGTCATCGAACAACTCACCCTCTGATGTTGCTAACTGATACACTCTTGATCCATAGGCAGCAATGATTATATAAGGACCAAGCTAGTTGGGTTCAAACTTACCTTTCTTTTCCCGATCCTACTGATTGTGGGGGTTTTCCTTGAGTACTAGATCACCAACATTGAAGACCCTTGGATGGACCCTGTGATTGTAACTTCGTGACATTCTCTGTTGATAGGCTTTGAGATGATTGAAAACATTCTGTCTCTTCTCCTCTAACAGCTCTAACTCTTGCAGTCTAGAAACTCTATAGTTTTCATCAATGATAAGACCTTTTAACGACACCCTTAAAGATGGTAAGTCAACCTTGATGGGAAAAATGGCTTCTAATCCATAGACAAGGGCATAAGGGGTAGCACATGTGGGAGTGTGTATACTGGTTTGATAGGCCCACAGAGTGGGATTCAATTGTATGTGCCAATCATGGCTGGCATCATTGACAATTTTCTTAAGGATTTTCAAGATTGTTTTGTTGGATGCCTCTACTTGACCGTTGCCTTGCGAATAGTAGGGGCTAGAGAAATGGTGTTGGATTTTGAATTTGTCGCAAAGCTCTTGGACATCTTGGTTCTTGAAAGGTCTTCTGTTATCCATTACGATGGATGAGGGAATTCCATATCTACAGATGAGGTAATTGAGGATGAATGAGGCAATCTATTTGCCTGTGACATTGGTGAGTGGAATGGCTTCAATCCACTTGGTAAAATATTCAGTGGTGGTTATTATGAACTTGTGGCCATTGGATGATGGAGGGTGAATTTTGCCCACAAGGTCGAGTCCCCATTAACAAAAGGGCCAAGCTGTCGTTAAAGGTCAAAGCTCTTGAGCTGGTGCATGAATGAGGTTACCATGAATCTGGCCTTGCTTGCACTTCTTCACAAACTGATATGAATCAGTTTCCATGTTTGGCCAATAGTATCCCAAACGCATGAGTTTCTTAGCTAAAGAAGGACCGCTAGAGTGTGTTCCACAAATTCCTTCATGCACGTCTCATAAGGCAGTTTGAGATTCTTCACGTTCTAAACATCAGAGTAAAGTACCATCCAGACCTCGTCGATATAGGGTGTTAGAGATAATGGTGTAATGGGAGGTTTGGAGAATGAAGGCTCTACATTGGTTGGTAGACAAGTCAGGTGGTAGGGTATTATCCTTGAGGTAAGTGTAAATCTTACCATATAAGGGTGAATTAGATATGACTAAGAGGCAAATGGAGTGTGTTTCAGGGATATCATAAGCTGATTGCATAACTGACTCCACCAAGAACTCATATCGTGACTCATTCTCTGGGATCTCAAGGAGCAAGGCAATGGTTGCCATGGCATCCGCTGCTTTGTTTTCAATGCGAGGTATCTACTCAAAGGAGATGATCACAAAGTACTCTTTAAAGTCATCTACCATATGCTTGTATGGTATTAACTTGTCATCTTTGGTCTGATAGTCGTCATTGACTTGATTGATTACCAGTTGGGAGTTGCCATAGACATATAGCTCCTTTATTTTCCATTCTGCAACCATTTTGAGACCAATGACCAAGGCCTCATACTCTACTATATTGTTTGTGCATGGAAATAGCAGACGGTAAGACTTAGGTATGGTGTCGCCGTGAGGAGTGACCAACAAGATTCCTACCCTCGATCCATGGTTTGTATAGGATCCATCAGAGTAGAGTTTCTATGAGTGTGTTGTGACACTGAATATGGATTCATCTAGAAATTCAAATGTCATTGGTGTGGTATCCTACAATGGTGCTTCTGCTAACTGATCGGCAATGATTTGACATTTGATAGCCTTCATTTCTACATACTCAATGTCATATTTGCTTAATAGCATTACCCACTTAGCTAGGCGGCCTGTTAGAGCTGCTTTACTTAATAGGTATTTTAGTGGATCTATCTTTGCAATACGCTTGACTGAATGTGCTAGCATGTAATGTCGTAGTTTTTGGGAAGTAAAAACAATAGCAAGACACAATCTTTCTATTTGGGAATATTGCAGTTCGTAGCCTACCAATGTGCAACTAATGTAGTAGATAGCCCTTTCTTTGCCTTCATAATCCTGTTGTGATAATAGGGCTCTGAGAGTTGTTGGCGTAGCAGATACATATAGATACAAAGGCTTGCCTTGGATAGGTGGCATCAGAATAGGTGGATTCATGAGGTATTCCTTTAGCTTGTGAAATCCTTCCTCACACTTTTCATCCCACCGAAATGGTATGTTTTTGTGTAATAGGTGAGTAAAAGGTTGACACTTGTCTGCTAGTTGTGAGATGAACTGACGAATTGCCTGTAACTTGCCCTATAGAGATTGCAGTTGAGTGATGTTCTTTGGCAAGATATACTTGGATCCCATTTGCTGATATAATGAAGCCTAAGAGCTTACCAGAGGTGACTCCAAACACACATTTCTTCGGGTTCAACCTGAATTTGAAGTGTTCTAGTCTCTGAAAGACCTTCTCTAGAACATCTAGGTGGGATTCTCTTTTTAGTGACATTGCAAGGATGTCATCTACATAGTCCTCCATTGTGACATGCATCATATCATGGAAGATTGTGGTCATAGCATGTTGATATGTTGCCCCTGCATTCTTTAACCCAAATGGCATGACGTTCCAGCAGAAGGTGCCCCATGGACAAGTGAAAGTTGTTTTATGTTGGTCTTCTAGTGCTATCCTAATTTGATTGTATCTAGAGAAGCCATCCATAAGAGATAACATGGTATGTCCTGCTGTCAAGTCGACTATGATATCAATATTAGGCAACAGAAAGTCATCCTTGCGGCAAGCCTTGTTTAGATCTCGTAAATCATTGCATAATCTGACTTTGCCATCAGGTTTGGATACTGGCACTATGTTGGATACCCACTCTAGATAGTCTATTGCCCTAATGAACCCTACATCCAATAGTTTCTTGAGTTCCTCTTTTACTAGTAATGTAATGTGTGGATGCATCTTCCTAAGCTTCTACTTGACTGGTTTGACTCTTGGATCTAGTGGAAGATGATGTAGAATCAAATCTGGATCTAAACCAGGCATATATGCGTATGACCAAGCAAAGTTGACTTGCTTTTCCTTGAAGAATGGTACAAATTTGGTCTTTTCTGGTGGAGATAGAGATTTTGCGAAGTGAATGATCTTAGGATTGCTCTCTGTTCCAATGTTGATAGGTTCTGTAGGTTCCACAACAATCTAAGATTTCTCCTGGTACAGATCATTGGGGAGAGTGTCAAGCCTTCCATCGTCGGCACCTCAGAGAGGTTTTCGCCATCCGATGCATCCTTTCTTTTTACTATACTGCTGCAGAGTGGTTTTCACCATCAGATCCAATTTTTATTTTTATGTTTTTGCAACTGGAAGGCTTGGCACCCTCTCCAAAATAATCCATGGTGTTGAGTTCAATGGTGAAGCTAACTTTATGATCTCCTGTAGGTAGGTGGTCCCTAAGTTCCATGTAGTCAATATAGGATTAATCATTTTGGAACATGTCTAGTTGTGGGGTTCCTCGTAAATCCCAGTCGATAAGTTCAGGATGTACAAGGGGGAGGGGATCAGAGGGTAGATCTGATTCATTTGGTGTGATAGTTTGGATGGATACATAAGTAGGGTTTGAATTGATAGGGATAGGATCTAGAATGGTACTTTCCTCAAGATTGTTTATCGCGTTGGAACTCTGACCTTTCTCGAAAGTCGTACTCTCAGGAGTTGGCGAATCACAATCTAATGGTCTATGCGTTAGTGTTTGTCCCTCATGGTAGGGGCTATAGGTTTGAATGGTGTCAACTCCCTTGTCCTCATAGGAGTGCTCTATGAGTTCCTCCCACTCATATTCATTAGAGTCTATGTCACTATCTTCTTGGAGGGTATGGATCTGCTCCACAAAATAAGCATTGGTTTTAGCGTTGCCTTTGTCCTTGTATCCTAGCCCTTTTGTATTTCTTACCAATGAGGATGAGGAGGGTTGGATGGGTTCTATTATTCCTTCTTTTCTTAGGCCAATGGGACCTTGTCCTTCATAACCTATTCAGTGTAAGATAGACTCACCATGCCCATAGATTTTTGTTGGGAGCTTAGGTGGTTCTTGTTGTGTGTTATCTTCCTCTGTGTAGAGCCATTGCAAGACATCTCTTTCCTCAGTTTCATCTGATATGGTCCCCCATTTTACAAAGGGAGTTGTGGGAGGTTTGAGAGGAGCAGATGGCTTTGGAAAAGGTGTAGGTCACCCAAAGGATCTTGGAGATTGAGGCATTTTGGCTAAGTTGAGGCTGTGCTTGATGGAGTATTCCCCTACCCCTATTTCTTTGATTCTGATTTTCTGCTCTTTGGGCTTGGACGAGGAAGCTTCAGAGGTAGAATCATGCTGTGAGATGGGGGATGTGGAAGTTCTATTGTTGGGAATGATGCAATCAAGCTTTGAGTGGATAGAGTTGCAATGTTGAAAAGGATCAAGATCACCTTGGATGGTGATCTGTCAACCATTATGGGGGAATTTGATGCATTGGTGGTAGGTAGAAGGCACAGCTTTCATGGCATGAATCCAGGGTCTACCTAGGAGGATGTTATAGGCTATCTCGCTATCGAGGACTTGGTAAACAACGTCATTTATCACTGGTCCAATTTGTATTGGTAACACCACTATTCCTTTAGTAGTTCTTTCTTCTTCATCATAGGCCTTTATGGTGATCTTTTTCCTTGAATCCACTACATTTTCTGAGAACCCCAATGTAAGGACTAGCTTGAGCGTGCAAATCTTTAAACTTGCTCCTCCATCAATGAGAACTCTTTTGATACAGTGCTTATGAATGAAGGTGGTGATATGCAAGGGTGTGTTATGGGGCTGGGATACTGATAGGTCATCCTGTTCGGTAAATGATAGGGTGCTAGAGGAGGTTAGATTTCCTACCATGGCTTGAAACTTCTCTTGGGCCAGGTTCGTGGGCACAGTTGTTTCCACTAGGGCTTTATCAAGAATTTCCTTGTGGGAGGGAGACAGACGCAACAACTCTAAGATAGATATGCAGGTAAGAGTCTTCTAAAGTTGGTCTATGACACTGTACTTATGGGAGTTAGACGGAGAAGGTGATGACCTGGGAGGAAGCGTGTTTAATGTGACCTTACCACTATGGTTGATGATGCTGCAATTAGTTTTGTTGGGTCCTGACTGTTGATTGAATGTGACCACATTGACTTGTGGGATATGCTCTGATATGCAGTTGATGGTATAATCGAACGACATGTTCGCATAGTTAGCATTGTTGTGTCCATTATTTTGATTCTACCTATTTGGTTGTTATTGTTGTCATTGTTGTATGGCATGTCATGGTTGAGTGGATCCTTGTATGCCACATGCATCTCATTAGAGGTATGTTCTTTAGTTCCTACCTGATTTTGGTCAACTATGTCTTGAATGACGTGTTTCAGATGGATACAGTCGTTGGTCTTATGGCCTCTTCCTCTATGATATTAGCAGAAATCAGTATCTTTCCAATAATGAGGTTTTACTTGAGGTTCATAGTCGCTAGTGGCAGGAAGAGTGATCTCATTGTTGGCTAATAGATTTCTTAATGTAGACTCTTGGGACTCCCCTAGTGGTGTGAATTTTTGTCTAGGAGAGGAAATGAACCATTGTTTTGGTTCACGAGAGAAGGTTTTGTTTGGTGTAGCATTGATTACCTCTCCTTTAAGAGTGAAGATTGGTTGTTGTTGCCGCTACTTTGGCATCAACTACTCCATCATTAACAATATTTTTGTTCTTTGTCCAAAACTTTGACTTGTCCATGGTGTAGTTAGATTTAGGGGTGTCCTTGTACAACTTTATTTGTCCCTTGGTGATCATAGCTTTCTCGATAAATAATCCCATCTCAATGACTTTCGTAAATGACATAGGGCATTGAATTTGGATTTGGTAACTTAGATCGGGGTTAAGGTTGTGGACAAACATCTCTGTCATTTGCTTCTCAGGCACGTGATATGAGCATTTTCTCACGAGTTGTCTCCACCTTTGTAAGAAAGTGGCAAAGGATTCGCCACTCTTTTGCTTTGTATTGCATAGGTCAAGCATGGAAACTTCATGTTCAATGTTATATGAGAAGTGTGTGACAAATTTGTTTATTAACTCATCAAATGTTTTGATACCCGAGGGAAGTCGTGAGAACCATTCCATGGCTTGTCCACCTAGAGATCTAGAGAATAGTCTCATTAGGAAGGTGTCATTGTGAGCTACTTCTAGGCACGTGGCGTTAAATTTCCTAATGTGATCTCTTGGGTCTCCTTTTCCTTTATACTTGTCAAATTTTGGTACTTCAAATCTAAAGGAGAAGGGGATCATTTTTAAGCTCTTGTCGAAGGGATATGGTGAGATGTCTTCCAAGGAATAATGTTTAGTGGGTGGCCTCATTTGGAGATCCGTCAATTTTTGTGTTAGGCTCTCAACTTGTTTTGTTAATGTGTCTAGAGGTGCATTTGGGTCTGTGACTTTCTTTCCTTTATCTAGGCCAATGGTTTTATATTCACTTGTGTGGTCCTCATGAGTTTCTTCCACTATGGTTTCTCTTAATTTGTTGAGATCGAAGTCCGGGAGGAGTTTAAGTCCTTGGGTTGCAAGATGTAGAAAGTACTTTTAAGGGTCTTTGTTGAGCACTTTGTCCATCATGTGTTGAAATTTTCAGTCTTGGAGGGCTCCTTGGAAGTCCTCATGGGAGATTTCCTCATTGTTGTCATGAGGGGATACAATTCTGTCAGATGTTATAGCCATTTCAAGTTGCTTTTGTGTTTGGGATCTAGTTAAGACCATGCAAGGTGACGCGGAAAGGTGTGGGGTGAAACTAGAGATTTTGGTAAGGTGCTGGTCAAGATTGTTGAGAAGGGGATACTTGTGGTGATGAGATTCGAACAAGGGACTCTTTTGATCAATGATTCCAAGTAAGTTGGTTAACACATGACGATAGCCACAAGTAAGGATAGTCAATACCCATTTACTATGTAGAGACTAGTCTTGCACCAAGACCACTAGTGAAGTTCCGAGAGAAAAGGATGATTGATCCTTGATAGTGGAGACTTACTAGGGTTACTTGAATCTAAAATGATCTAAAAAAGGTCTTGCACTGATTTGATATAGATACTTTGACTTGTTTATGGGAAGACACGATAAAAAGGTGGATGAGATGATCGACGAAAAAGAGGGTATGCTATGGAAACAGATGGGAGAAGCGACTGCACGGTAAATCTAATCTTAGAAATTGGAACAAGGCTAAAATGGGTACCCCAAAATACTAAAAATTTTCTCTCAAAAGATGTGGAAAAGCTCATTGTCTTGGATACACATCTACAGATGTGCTGAAATAGAGGATATATGCACAGTAAGTTGATGCAAATGTACAACTCTGGTAAATTTTAAAAGCACAGTAATAGATGATAAATGCACCGAAAGTCGATGTAAATGTGCAGCAAGTCGACATAGATGCACAACTCTAGTTTCTTGACTATTTTTGCAATTTTTTTGGGACATTTTTCAATGTTTTTGGTTTCTTGGCTGCAAGTTGGTCATTTTGATCTGACTTCTCAATTATGGCAAGTAAGACACAACAAACACAAAGAATTTTTCATGAGTTTTTTGATCTTTTTCTATGATTTTTTGGACTCTTTTTGACTAAAAAAAGTACAAATCCTAGGCTGGTAGGGATAATAAAAACTGAATTCTCACTGTTTCCAGTTGAGGCATCTTCGAGAGGTGATAATCACCCTTCCTTGCACCGGTTTATAGGGATTTTTGGCTACTAAAAACAAAGGATGATTAGTAAGT
Organism: Cunninghamia lanceolata; assembly: GCA_027924645.1. Taxonomy (NCBI): domain Eukaryota; kingdom Viridiplantae; phylum Streptophyta; class Pinopsida; order Cupressales; family Cupressaceae; genus Cunninghamia; species Cunninghamia lanceolata. The sequence continues at coordinate 12,699,009 of BSBN01000469.1, read as the reverse complement.
GCAACTGTTTGACTGGTTATACATGCGGCAGTGCTACTTTCTATTATGGAGTCTCCCAGCCTGAAAGGGTTACACCTTGGAGGGTTTTGGGGGAGGTTGGCTGTCGGTATAACTTAATAACACTCATTGTTTGAAGCTTTCGCTCCAAACACAATTTATTTATAGTGGCTAAGGAGAGCTTTGCTTTAGCTTGTTACCACTTAAGGTTGTTGTTATCACCTAAATATGCACCCAGACTAATTTATAGAAATTAGTCTATTTGATGAAACATGGGAAGACCTCTAAATTTGTGGGTCACCTTATAGGTAGAGGTCAACCTCTGGAGAAGGCTGGCTTCCTAACTTTGTATCCCCTAAAACTTTACTATTCTATGACTTTGACAAGGAAAAGGGTAAGAAAACTCTGTTTTATAACTAAAATTTAACTCTAAGGGTGCCTATCTTAAATGAGAAAGATGAAAATAACAACCCAAACACTTGCTAATGTGATTGAAATAACTTTTGCACAACCTATCAATTATACCTCTGAATAAATATTTCACAAACAGGTCTATAGTTGCAGAATTTTTAAGAGGAATAGTAATTTCACACTTAATCTTAATGCATATCTAGACACAACTTGTAACCTGCATAAGTACTTTCTGCAAAAAGGCTCTTTTCCAAGACAAAATTAAGAGGAAATAAACTTACTTCACAGTTAACTCCATCAAATTAGATAATGAACACAAAAATGTATAAGATAGATAGGCACAACTTCCAATAAATGATCTCCAAGGTTCTCACTGTATATCATATCAAGTAAACTAGTAACATGAGTTACAAATCTTGCCAAAATCTAGAGCAAGGATCCAAAAAATCACAAGACTCTGCAAGAAGCATAATCAGAACTAACTGTAATGAGTCAATCAAAAATGACTATATCCATCTAAGTGGTTCCACCAAAGTAGGAAAACCAAACTATTTTGAGTCGGGTGCCCAGAAAAAGCCTCAAATCTAGGGCCTAAAACCTCTGCAAAAATGCCCAAACTACAAGAAAAAGTCCATTAGGACTTAGCCAAACATTATGACTCATGAGAATAAGTCTAAAAAGGACTCTAAGAGGCAATAAAGCTCTCTTAGATACTCTCCAAGTAGTCAAGACAACTACTAACTGTCAACATGACCTAGTCAAACATTCTCTCCTCCAAGAGAGAAAAAGATGCTATAACAAAGGCATGTGCTTGCCACATCTCCACAAACTCAACTATATCTTCTCAAAGACAAAAAGAACTCTCAACACACTCCCCTACCTTCTCTTTTGCAATAAAAGATAACAATAACCTTTAAGAGATTTATAAAGTCATCACCTTGAGGCTATTGTTTTACATTATATATTACATGCAAGGAAAATAAATGTGAAACAAAACACATGAAGTGAAAAGAGAACAAAAGACTTAATTAAGTCTTAACATCGATGACCATTTTGTGGCATATCTCCTAGAGCTTACAAGTCATTAAGTTTTGACCACGGCTTTATCAAAAGGTATGCAATGAAAAATAAAAAGGAAAAAGGAAAAAAGGCCCATCGGGCACTTTAGGGCTTTGAAACCGTTGTGAACAAAAAGTAATTTTTGGAACCCCATTTTACACTTTTGTTTTCTTGAAAACTTGCTCTGTTGTTTTCTTGCTGCCGACATGAGGGTTTGCTATCTAGAGCTCCTGCAGTTGACTTTGAGGCATTACCTGTGACCTTTTTTGTAGTTTTCTACCCTTTTGTTGTAGGTAAGTTTGATGAAGTCTCCTTTCTGAGATAACATTACAAAAAACTCATGATTTTCGTGTGGTTTTTCAACATTGTATTTGTTGTTTATTTCATTTTACTATATGGATGTCTCCTTTTGAGATATGTTGCTACGAAAAAATGATAAAATGTATTATTTCTATTAGGGTTTATCATTTTTCTGTATCTGCACTTAGGCTTTCAGGGAAATAACAAACTCTTACCCTTAAACTTCACGGCCATGGTCAGAACTACTCATTTTGGTCTCGCATTGCAAGAATAAGACATTTTGTAAATGAAGTACAAGGGTTTTCTTGTAGATGATTTTTGTTGTTTTTCCACTGCCTTATTACCATTTTTTGTTGTCTCTTGGCACTGTCACTTCATATGTTAAAGGCTTCATTCTTTTGTATGGCTGAGATAGATATTTTTCAGTTTAATCATAAATGACTACCTTTTTTTCAGGTATAATGCTACAGAAAGTAACAAAAATGTGACATTTCCACCCAGAAACATTACTCTATCTGTGATATTCCTGCATACAACTTTGTTCTTGCTTCTAGAACTAGGGTTTTGATGGAAAACCCTCACTGTGTTTCTTACTTGCATTTCTGTAGCTGAAACTCTATGCTATTCTTTGTCTTTGCTGTAGTATTCATGGCATATTTCCTTCAAGTGTACCAGTCCATGTGGTGACTGAAAGAAAAACTACATTTGTAGGGTATGACCTTCACTATTTATTGTGACTAATGTATCAAACTTTGTGAATGTTTTGCTACATTCTATCACCTACCAACCTGTCACTGCTAACCACTGTTTTAGTCCTGCATACACTATCTTTTTGCCGTGGTGCTATCCTTGGTCAATGCTATTGGAGGCTCTACATTTATTTTGGCAATGATTGATTTTATCATGGCTATCTCTTAACTTATCTTGACATCTCTAGCATATTTTGATTGTTACCATGCTTGTCTAGACCCTTGCTCTCTGTCACAAACTCTCGTCATTATGTGATACAAAGTTCTTCCATGGCTTATGTGGACTGTCTTTAAGATAGTAATAACTCTCGATGCCATTGCTTATAGACTTCTATCTGCATTACTGATTGTTCAGGCTCATAAACTCCTAACAGAGTCACCACTATGAAAACCTTGCTGCTTCTTGATATTCTGACAGCATACTATTATTCCTCTTATGTCTTTTGCTCAAAATTTATGACTGTCACAGTCATACCAACATGACTGCTCATTCCTTCATGCTATGTCAGGGTTATTTGTCAAGGCTATCATAGTGGTCTTCATGAACAATCTTCTTCATGGTACTTAAAATGAAGATAACTTTGACATCCTTACTGCTATTTATTTCTTCTGCACATGTGGTTATAACAGCAAATGAAGGTTCCATAGATGATTAAAAGATAGTTTTGCTTTTCTATGAATCTCTATGCTCTTGTTCATTTTGAACACTTTTGTTCTAGCATTTTGAACAGTATCATTTCTCTGGAACATGTTTTGGTATATTCATAATAGACAAAAGGAGAGATCTGAACACCTTCCTCTCAAGACACTTTGACAATGACTTCTGTATATATTTCATAGCATTGCTTGAAGACTTAAATACTCTATCCTACTTGCATGACTGTGCCAGCTTTTACTTAATAATAGACTGTTTGCTTGAAATTGACTGTGACTGTTTAGCATATACATTCACCTCTGTCAAGCTGTTTCTTTGTTCACTATTACTTTGACTGCCTTCAGATGATGGTCTTAGAGACCTTTGAGCCTTCATGGTGCCTCTTATGATTGTTGACTGTCAAGACTGCTAGAAAATACTTGAAAACCATGTAGTTGTTCCATTTCTTCATTGATTGTTGTCCTTCAGTATATGACTACTAAGTCAGTGTGCAAACTCTCAGGCATTTGATAGTGTTCTCGAGATTTTTGACAGTCTTAACATTTTCTGTATAAGCATTGTCCATCATTTCAAGGTGTTTCCTCTTCATATATCATTGAGGGCTCTTATACTGTCAACATACATGACTGCATCTAACACTTTCATCATTTATGTAGACCATGCTCACTGTTGTATCTGCTTTTATAGATGTGACATCAGGTATCTGCAAGTCTTTAACACCAACAATCACTACACCTTGGCATTTCATATGCTAAGACTGCTCAGATCATTAAGATATCTATTTTTATGGCATTTAAATCTGAATCTGTGTATTTTGTCTATTTTGCATATGTTCTTCAGTTTATCTCTAAAATAGTAAAAAAATATAAGCATTTTGAGCATGCCTCTTCTGTCACTATATCTCTGGCTTTGACTGTCATTGGTCTACTATTATATTCATCTGACTATCTGACTATATCTTCTATGCAGCAATGAATGATATCTTCTTTATACTCATATTCATTGATGACTTGACTATCCTGAAAGATACATTGTCCTTGATTGAGATGCATGACTATACCTTATAAAAGTATATGAATAGATCTTGTTGTACAAGTTGATCCTTATTTCTATTGAACATTCATGAGATCTTCTGCAATGTGGGAGCCACATTTACTCCACTCATAATGTAACCTGATGAATCAAACAAAAATCTAATTACACCTGTATCTGCACATGAAGCAAACTTGTTAATAAAAACAAATGCATACCCTGGATGCATTAGATAACTTTAGTAGTTTTCTAGTACATTTAAGGTATGCATGACTGATTTTATGCATCTTGTTGAAAATTTTATACGTGCATAATGAATGCGTATATAATGAATGTAATCAGTCATTGCTTAGAGAAACATTGCTCTAACACCTTATCTCATCGTTTGTAGGGAAACAGGACAATGGACCAAGGAAGCTCAAGTCAACAACTCCACTAGCAAGACAGACCAGTCATTCAGGCAATGATTGGTTACCCTCATTCTATACTCCTTTACTTACTTTCATTACTTATTCATGTCTATGCTTTTCTCAATTTGTATTGAATAAGCGAAAGCTAATCTCACGGCTTGTGTGAGACAATGGATATTTTTCATTCAATAAAGATTACTTTTCTCTATTATATGCACTTGTGTCAATGTAATAATCCATTACAGCTTTTTGTAATTATTTTCCTAATTTTTCTTATACAATTGAATGTAACATTGGAAAGTATAAAAATGAATTTCACCTCCTTATTTAAAACAATAGGCTCTACCTAATTTGAGTTGTAGTGAAAATCTGGGTAACATTTCTGGCAACATCTGCTATATGTTTGCCTGCTAAACATCAGACTAGCTATCTAGACCTTATCCATTGGGCACAAGGTCATTTAGAGACTTCAAAACACTTTTGAAAAACAAACTTTTGTACTTTTGTAACTCCGCATGTCAGTTATGAAGAACACTTGGAAACCCAAAACAAAAAAAAATGCTAAAAGCAACTCACCTAATTGTGCTAGATAGCACTTAAGGAAAAATAAAAAGGCATCTAAACTATTGTGTAGTAGCACTTATTGAAAGCAAGAAACCTAATCTACTATTTACAAGGAAACTCATACCTCAAAACACCTCTTCAGGTGTATCCCATTGACTGGGATAGGAAAATTTTCTCCATGTTTGATAACTGAAATGCATTATGCTCCTTGCATTCAGTAATGATGAATGGGCCACTCCACATGCTGTCAAACTTGGAGTGCTTCCCTGGCCTGCTTTTCAACTCATCCCATTTGAGTACCATATCACCCTCCCTAAAATTTTTGGGAGTGGCTTTCTTATCAAAAACTCTTTTTGTCTGAAGCTGATGATACTCCATAGCTTTCATAACTTTATCTCTGATCTCTTCAAGCTCCATAAGCTGAGCATATCTAATAGCCATAGGATCTTCTTCTTCAAACATCTGCAGCTGATTCATGATATCAAGAGCTGGTAGCTCCATAGATATAGCCAGTCTTACCTCTTTTCCATAAACTAACATATATGGGGAGTTTCCAATAGACCTCTTGGAAGTTATTCTATTTGCCCATAAGGCAGATTTCAAATTGGTGTGCTAGGTCCTCTGGTTATCCTCCATTGATCTTTTGATAATCCTTATGAGATTCTTATTTGTGGATTCAACCAAGCCATTACCCTATGGGTAATAATTGGATGAAGTGTTTAAATAGATTCCATTCCTTATAGCCAGTCAGTTACCTTCAATCCAAAGAAGGCTAAAGCATTGTCTAAAATGATTAATTCAGGTACTCCAAATCTAGATACCAAATCATAATAAAAGTTCAAAACAACATTCTCATTAGCTTCTTTTAAAGCCACTGCTTCAGTGTGAAATAGTCTGTTGCTGTGAGTACCCATCTATGACCTGCACTTGACGGTGGGTTAATGGGACCTATAAAATCAATGCCCCATCTCATGAAGGGCTATTCTACTTGAATTGAATGTAGAGCTAAAGCCGGCAGCCTTTCCTTGCCTGCAAAAATGGCACATTTTACACATTCTTTGGCCCATGCATGGGTGTCCTTGAATAAGCTGGGCCAATAATAGCTAGCTCTTATTATCTTCTAGGTAGTAGTCCTTGGGGCAAAATGTCCCCCTGCTGTTCCATCATGAAACTCATGTAGCACCTTGGCAGTCCGATCATTATCAATGCATCTTAACACACCATTAAAATCTTTTCTGAAAAGGATATTATTAACTAAAACATAAGGAATAGACTACAGTTTAAAATATCTCCTCTTAGCTCTATCTAAACCTATTGGACATTCACCAGTTTGTAGAAAATGAGTCATGTCACTAACCCAACCTGTTCCAACTGTTGTTGTATCATCCTGATGCTCATCTTCAATGATCAGAAGCACTTCTTCCTCCTTCTCTATTTCATTTTCAGACCTAGTAGCAAGTTGTTCACTGAGTCCTCTACCTCTAATGAGCTTGGTTATCTTGATATCTATGTCATATTCCATGACTTTGGTAATCCAACCAGCCCTTTTCTCATTAACATCCTTACCTAACAGAAACTCTTTCACACCAGGGTGAGCAACCATCAAATGTACATTGTTGTTAGAAATAAGATGCCTAAACTTCTTGAGACTCTTAACCACTACAAGGACATGTTTTTCAATTAAACTATACCTCTGTTCATACTCCTCCAGTCCTTGACTAAAGAAAGAAATTGGCTGCTCAAAGCCTTCACTTTGCTGTTGTACCAGAATTGCAAAAATTGTATCTATACTGCCATAAGCATACAAAATAAAATCTTTTGAGAAACCAGGATTTACCAGAGTTGGTGCAGATGATAATGCTTCTTTTATGGACTCAAAATTGAGTTTGCCCTCTTTTGTCTAGCTGAAAACTGCATTTTTCTTCAACCTAGAGGTCAATGGCTTCAATAAATTTGCAATGTCAGGTATAAATCTTCGCAGAAAATTAATTCTGCCAATAAAACTTTGCAGCCCTTTCTTGTGACTGGGTAAAGGCAACTCCAAAATGGCTCTTACTCTTTTTGTATCAATGGTAACTCCCTCTTTTGACATAATGTGTCCTAAAAGCTTGCCTTCATGCACAACAAAAATGCATTTCTTGGGATTGAGAGATATCCCAAACTCTTTACATCTTTCAAATACTTGTTTCAGGTGGGGTAAACGTTCAGCTGCATCCTTAAAGAAAACTATGATGTCATCAAGGTACACAAGTACCAATTTATAAAGCAAACCTTTAAAAGCCATATCCATAGCTCTCTGAAAAGTAAAGCCAGCATTTGACAGACCAAAAGGCATCCTTTTGTAGGCCATGGTGCCCCATTTTGTGGTAAGAGCAATTTTAAACTGATCTCCCTCCTTGATTAAGACTTGATTATAATCAGAATATCCATCAAGTAGGGAGAATCTTTCTGAACCAGCCACTACTTGCAGAATTTGCTCCATTGAGGGTAGCGGGTAGTGGTCCTTCAGGGAAGCTCTATTAAGGTCTGTAAAGTCAACACAGAGCCTAATCTCTCCATTCTTCTTCCTCACAGGAACAAGATTAGAGACCCAAGACGTATGCTTGATCAGAAAAATGATATTTCCCTCAATTAGCTTGGTTAATTCTTTATTCATCAGAGGCTCAAGTTTTGGATTTAAAGGTCTTTGTTTCTGCCTTACAAGTTTTGCACTTGGCTCTAACTCTATAGCATACTAGGCAATTTTGAGGATCAAATCCCTTTAAGTTTGAGTATTCCCAAGCAAACACAACCTCAAATTCTTGACAAAGAGCAATAAAAGCTTTCCTATCCTTACGTGAATAGATTTTACCAATTTTGAGAAGCTTACCTTTGAAAATTTTCAGCTCCTCATAATGTTCTTCTTTGATCTGCATGCTAGTTTTGCTCTTTTTCAGCTAATCATCAGTACCAAAGATGGATTCCAAGGTTACCAATCCTCTAGGCAGCTTATTACTCCTTAACTAAACAACTTAATCATCACCATATTGTTGTTTGAGTTTGTTTTGATTCATCACAGAGAACTCATCCTTTTCTAACAAAAAATGCAAAACCTATTCATCACTCTCAAAAACCTACCAATGAATGTTATTGTCAGGAATAGAGGGTCTATCAACAATCTTCACATGAGGCTGCACCTTTTCTCTTTGAATATCACTGGGGATATCAAACTGAGCCCCAATTGCAGCTAACCTATCTGCATGATTATTTTGATTTCTTAGAATAGAGATTAGATTGAAAGCATCAAACTCCTCAATCATATCCCATACCCTATATTTATAGCATTTCAAAACATCATTTTTCATAACATGCAGTCCCCTCACCTGATTCACAATAAGTTTGTTGTCCCCATATACTTGCAAACAACCAATTTTCCTCTTCCTTGCCCACTGCAAACCTTGAATTAACCCTTCATACTTAGCAGTGTTATTTGTACATGAAAAAGCAAAACAGAAAGAAGAATAATATCTGTCACCTTATGGAGACACAAGTATTGCACCACCACCAGATCCATTCCTATTCCTAAAGCCATCAAAGTACATTTTCCATACCTCGTCTTGCTGTCCTATCTGTTTTTCTACACTCCTTACAAGGTTTGGAATTGTTGTTTCAGGTTCATGCAACATATAGACCCCCATACCAGTTTCTTGAATGTGTCCCTCAAGATCATCTACAATATTTTCTAATGCCCACTCCTTTAATAGCACTTCTGGTATACTTCCAGCTTGCAGTTCTTGAGCAACAACAACCTCAGGATCATCAGAAATAACACAATTTGCATTAACAACACTTGGCACATAAGGCTCTATGTGATCCTTGGCAAGTAATTCAGATTTTATGGTCACTTTTGTACCATATTGGGTCCTAAAAAACATGTGGGACCAATTTGAGGATAAATATCCTCCTATCTTAGCTGTGAACTCTCTTGACAAACACATGGCAAAATAAGGAGGTAGATCTATGATGAACACCTCTTGGGAAATGGAAACATTTGGATAGGTATGCAAAGTGAGACCTAGATCTTTTATCACACCTACAGTGTTAACAAATGTGCCATCTAACTAGAGCACACCCTTCTCAAGGGGCTAGTATTTCAATCCTAATTGGTCTGCAATTTGTTTTGGCATTACAAAACTACTTGCACCACTATCCACCATGCAGTTATGTACTAACTTGTCTCCTATTATTAATGACACATAAAATGGAAGTGGTTTAGCACTCTTATTTGGTTGTTTATTACTATCATGGGATGAATTTGTAAGGACAGTCCTAGCTGGGTCAACAGTTGCATCATTTGACACTTTTAAATCAAACAAGGTAGATTGTAACATGTCTTTTTGACCTGGGATGGCTAAGGAATCCCACATAGATATTGTCACATTCATTTTCTTCATATTTTTAATGATATTAAAAGGTGAAGTGACGTATACCTTTTGATGTGACTTTGCAATAGTAATATCAGCCTAAAAATGAGGTTGTTCCTTAGCAGCTGTTTGAGTGTTCCTTTGCAAAATATGGGGAATCTAGGATGTAGAAGGATCAGCAGGTCCTTTTCCTTTGTTTGCTGCTTGATCTATCTCATAACCCCTCTTTTTAGCTCTTGTATTGGCTGCAACTGAAGTATCATCTCTGTTCACACCACAAAACTCATCTCCCTGCTAGTTTAGGAATGCAGTATCATTCTGAGGCTATTCTTGTTGCTGTATAGCCCCATCATTAGGTGTGTTTGGCAATGAAACTGCAACATTTTGTACCATTAGAGCTTGATTTATCACTCCATTTGAACAGGTTGCCTGACTGTGTGGCTGATTGCAGGGAAAACACCATTCATACTTGGCTGCAAGGTTGTTCTGAATAGGGACAAGGTCTCTAACTGCATTTATGGGTGCAAGATTGTAAGGTTGGAAAGGCCTCTAGTTCACATTCTTCCTAGCACCCTGGTAATTGATTTGATATGGTGGCCTATTGGCTTGGTATGGCTAGTTTTGCCCTTGATACGGATGATTTTGCCCTTGGCTATGTGGCTAATAAGGCTGTCTGTTCTAGGACTATTGTTTTTTGATATTCACCAGCTTATTCCCAAAAGTTTTTAAAATGTTCTCTATTTTCTGTTGGTTGTTTTTAATCTCTCTTAACTCTTGTGATGAGCTGGAAACAATAGTCTTAGGATTGGCAGCACTTGACAATGCTGCTACACCAGGTAAAGGGGAAAAAGATGGGATTGACAAAGGCATTGAAGCTTGAATCTCAGGAAAAATGGGCATTGGTGGTCTAGGTGCTATTTTTCTAGCCTGAATCAGGTTGTTTTTTGATCTAATAGCTATTTCATATGCATCAAGTAAACTTGTACCTCCCATTGATTGTATCATTACTGAAATATCACTATTAAGAGCTTTCAAAAAATACAGAAATGCATATTCTAATAAAGGCCTTACCATGGCAGGAATTATGTTCCATGTCTTCTAAAACTGGAAGTTAAAATCCATCATTTCCTCTTGGGGAGCTCTCTTTATTGTAGTCAATTGTTCAACCAACGATAATTTATCAGACTTATCTTGAAATTGCTTGTTCAACTTATCACCCAAATCATCCCAAGTTGCAATGGTTTGCACTGGTAAACTCTTGAACCACTGTAATGCTTTTCCTTTAAATGAGGCAGTCAGTAGCCTGATAGCTACATTTTCTTGAGTTATATGATGAACATCACATAGAGAAGCTATGTCTCTAATGTGTTTGATTGGGATAGTTTGATCCTCTCCAGTGAAATAGGGTAGGCTTTTCAAAGCTGCCATGGGTATATTATCATGCTATGTCAAATTCAATGGGCTGCCCCCGTCAAATGCTATAAACAGTTGATTCCTTGCCATTGGAACAACTAGAGGTGGGTTTGCTTGAACCGATATAGGAACTATAGGTACTACTAGTCTGAAACTTGGTGGGGTTGATTGGATTCTTTTTGAAACTGGAGTCCTTACCACAGTTCTACTCTGTCTTCTAGGTGGAGATAGATGCAAATAATCAAAGGAACTCAAACTCTGAGTCTGTATCTTTCTCATAAAATATGTAACAACACCGATCAACTTATCTTTCTTTAGTATGAGTGGCCAAATATGCAGAAAATTGCCTCTTAAAGGCCTGATAATGCTAGTAGCATATCAAAACCAACAATATGATTGAAATAATAAGCACTGTTCAGACTCGAACAGTCCCATCGAGCATGCCAAAAACTGTTATCACCTAAATATGCACCCAGACTAATTTATAGAAATTAGTCTATTTGATGAAACATGGGAAGACCTCTAAAGCTGTGGGTTACCTTATAGGCAGAGGTCAACCTCTGGAGAAGGTCGGCTTCCTAACTTTGTATCCCCTAAAACTTTACTATTCTATGACTTTGACAAGGAAAAGGGTAAGAAAACTCTGTTCTACAACTAAAATTTAACTCTAAGGGTGATACACCTATCTTAAATGAGGAACATGAAAATAACAGCCCAAACACTTGCTAATGTGATTAAAATAACTTTTGTACGACCTATCAGTTATACCTCTACATAAATATTTCACAAACAGGGCTATAGTTGCAGAATTTTTAAGAGGAACAGTAATTTCACACTTAATCTTAATGCATATCTAGACAACTTGTAACTTGCATAAGTACTTTCTACAAAAAGGCTCTTTTCCAAGACAAAATTAAGAGGAAGTAAACTTACTTCACAGTTAACTCCATCAAATCAGATAATGAACACAAAAATGCATAAGATAGATAGGCACAACTTCCAATCAACGATCTCCAAGGTTCTCACTGTATATCATATCAAGTAAACTGGTAACATGAGTTACAAATCTTGCCAAAATCTAGAGCAAGGATTAAAAAAATCACAAGACTCTGCAAGTAGCATAATCAGAACTAACTGTAATGAGTCAATCAAAAATGACTATATCCATCTAAGTGGTTCCACCAAAGCAGGAAAACCAAACTGATTTGGGTTGGATGCCCAGAAAAAGCCTCAAATCTAGGGCCTAAAACCTCTCCAAAAATGCCCAAACTACAAAAAAATGTACATTAGGACTGAGCCAAACATTATGGCTCATGAGAATGAGTCTAAAAAGGACCCTAAAAGGTAATAAAGCTCTCCTAGATACTCTCCAAGTAGTCAAGACAACTACTAACTCTCAACATGACCTAGTCAAACATTCTCTCCTCCAAGGGAGAAAAAGATGCCATAACAAAGGCATGTGCTTGCCACATCTCCACAAACTCAACTATATCTTCTCAAAGACAAAAAGAACTCTCAACACACTCCCCTACCTTCTCTCTTGCAATAAAAGATAACAATATAACCTTTAAGAGATTTATAAAGTCATCACCTTGAGGCTATTGTTTTACATTGTATATTACATGTAGGGAAAATAAATGTGAAATAAAACACACGAAGTGAAAAGAGAACAAAAGACTTAATTAAATCTTAACATTGATGACCACTTCATGGCATATCTCCTAGGGTTCACAAGTCATTGAGTTTTGACCATGACTTTATCAAAAGGTATGCAATGAAAAATAAAAATGCAAAAGGAAGAAAGGCCCATTGGGCACTTTAGGGCTTTGAAACCCTTGTGAACAAAAAGCAATTTTTGGAACCCCATTTTACACTCTTGTTTTTTCTTGAAAACTTGCTCTGTTGTTTTCTTGCTGCTGACATGAGGGTTTGTTGTCTGGAGCTCCTGCAATTGACTTTGAGGTATTACCTATGACCTTTTTTGTAGTTTTATGCCCTTTTGCTATATGTAAGTTTGATGAAGTCTCCTTTCTAAGATAACATTACAAAAAACTCATGATTTTCCTGTGGTTTTTCAACATTGTATTTGTTGTTTATTTCATTTCACTATATGGTTGTCTCCTTCTAAGATATGTTGCTATGAAAAAATGATAAAATGTATTATTTCTGTTAGGGTTTATCATTTTTCTATATCTGCAATTAGGGTTTCATGGAAATAACAAACTCTTACCCTTAAACTTCACAGCCATGGTTGAAACTACTCATTCTGGTCTCGCATTGCAAGAATAAGACATTTTGTAAATGAAGTACAAGGGTTTTCCTATAGATGATTTTTGTTGTTTTTCCACAGCCTTATTACCATTTTCTATTGTCCCTTGGCACTGTCACTTCATATGTTAAAGGCTTCATTCTTTTGTATGGCTGAGATAGATATTTTTCAGTTTAATCATTTAAATGACTGCCTTTTTTTAGGTATAATGCTACAGAAAGTAACAAAAATGCGACATTTCCACCCAGAAACATTAGTCTGTCTATGATATTCCTGCATACAACTTTGTTCTTGCTTCTAGAACTAGGGTTTTGATGGAAAACCCTCACTATGTTTCATACTTGCATTTCTATAGCTAAAACTCTATGCTATTCTCTATCTTTGCTGTAGTATTCATGGCATATTTCATTCAACTGTACCAATCCATGTGGTGACTGAAAGCAAAACTAAATTTGTAGGGTATGACCTTCACTGTTTATTGTGACTGATGTATCAAACTTTGTGAATGTTTTGCTACCTTGCTTCTATCACCTACCAACCTGTCACTGCTAACCACTATTTTAGTCCTGCATACACTGTCTTTCTGCCGTGGTACTATCCTTGGTCAATGCTATTGGAGACTCTGCATTTATTTTGGCAATGATTAATTTTATCATGGCTGTCTCTAACTTATCTTGACATCTCTTGCATACATTTTGACTGTTACCAAGCTTGTCTAGACCCTTTCTCTCTGTCATAATAGACAAATGGTGAGATCTAAAAAACCTTCCTCTCAAGACACTCTAATAGTGGCTTCTGTATATATTTCATAGCATTGCTTCCAGACTTAAATACTCTATCCTGCTTGCATGACTATGCCAGCTTTTACTTAATAATAGACTATTTTCTTGAAATTGACTGTGACTATTTAGCATATACATTCACCTCTATCAAGTTGTTTCTTTGTTCACTATTACTTTGACTGCCTTTTGATGATGGTCTTAGAGACCTTTGAGCCTTCATGGTGCCTCTTATGATTGTTGACTGTCAAGACTGCTAGCAAACACTTGAAAACCATGTAGTTCCATTTCTTCATTGATTGTTGTCCTTCAATATCTGACTGCTAAGTCAGTGTGCAAACTCTCAGGCATTTGATAGTGTTCTTGAGATTTTTGACAGTCTTAACATTTTTTGTATAAGCATTGTCCATCATTTCAAGGTGTTTCCTCTTTATATATCACTAAGGGCTCTTATACTATCAACATACATGACTGTATCTAACACTTTTGTCATTTCTATAAACCATGCTCACTGTTGTATCTGCTTTCATAGATGTGACATTAGGTATCTACAAGTCTTTAACACCAACAATCACTACACCTTGGCATTTCATATGCTAAGACTGCTCAGATCATGATGATATCTATTTTTATGACATTTAAATTTGAATCTGTGTATTTTGTCTATTTTGCATATGTTCTTCAGTTTATCTCTAAAATGGTAAAAAATATAAGCATTTTGAGCATGCCTCTTCTATCACTATATCTCTACCTTTGACTGTCATTGGTCTACTGTTCTATTCATTTGATTGTAACTTCTATGCAACAATGAATGATATCTTCTTCATGCTCATATTCATTGATGACTTAACTGTCCTGAAAGATACACTATCCTTGACTGAGATGCATGACTGTACCTTATAAAAGCATATGAATAGATCTTGTTGTACAAGTTGATCCTTATTTATGTTGAACATTCATGAGATCTTCTACAATGTTTATGAGCTGGGCTCAACCCTTGTGGGAGCCACATTTTCTCCACTCATAATGTAACTTGATGAATCAAACAAAAATCTAATTACACCTGTATCTGCACACGAAGCAAACTTGTTAATAAAAACAAATGCATACCCTAGATGCATTAGATAACTTTAGTAGTTTTTTGGTACATTTAAGGTATGCATGACTGATTTTATGCATCTTGTTGAAAAGCCTATACATGCATAATGAATGCGTATATAATGAATGTAATTAGTCATGGCTTAGAGCAACATTGCTCTAACACCTTATCTCATCTTTTGCATGGAAACAGGACAACGGACCAAGGAAGCTCAAGTCAACAACTCCACCAGCCAGAGGGGAAAGCATAGGCCTAGTATCATTCCAAAAACATGAAAGACAATGGTTCTTTTCCCCTAGTTAAAATGAAAAAGACTAAATGAGTTGGCTACTTGGGCACACATGCGATTTGTTAACTTTGAAAGCAAGATAGAAATGGTTCAATTTTATATCTTTCTAGTAGGGACTACGTTTGATTTGTTGATGCAATAAGATCAAATTACAATCCTCCTAGTTAGAGCTAAATGACATTTTGCATGAACATTCCATTTACTTTTCTTTAGATCAAGAAAAGTCAACAAATGCAGCTATATGACTAAACCAGCCCCTAACCTACAAGTAGATCAGAGAATATCCCTACGAAAAGTGTTAGCGTTAGAAAAAACACAAGAAACAACCCTAAAAATTACTGTCAGAATCAGATGCATAGCTATAGAGATCGTATGTGCAGGTATAGAGTAGAAATGCGTAGAATTACAAATGCACTGAGACAGAGGTCAAAAGCGTAGAATCAGAAAGTATATGCGTAGAAGTATCAGATGCATTGATTCAGAGGTCAAATGCATTGAAAAAGAGCATGGATGTGCCGATCTATCAGATGCATGGAAGTAGAGCTCAGATGCGTGTTAGAAATGATCAGATGCACAGAATCCTCCTGTGTACAGAACCTAACGCATAGAAACTCAATTTTTGAGGTTAAATTGGGGCAACGCCCCACGGTGGGTGCCAAAAATGTTATCAAATAATTGGAATGATTATCAATAGTATCAAAGTAATCTAATAAACTCATTGAAATAAGAAACAAAGAAGATATAAGACAATGAACAATACCTCAACAAACCTCTTTACTTCATAGCTTCCATTGGTCACCTATCTCAAATGATCTTGCATATGAATATGGCCCTTAGAAGGTGCACTTCCTTGCTATTTTCCAAGATGTCAAGTAGGAATGGCTATGATAGATTTAGAATGAAGAGATTCTTCAAAATAATGGTAATGGTGATGGTAACGAGTTGATCGCAAGCAATGGAGGAATTTGGTGCCAAAGGCACGCTATAATTCCTACAGAGTAAGGGTACTAAAAGCTTGGATGATAGAAATGTAGGAATAGGGTTGTACTTATAGGCTTGTGAGAGAGAAGATCAACAGTATAGAAAGAATAAGAAGATCAACGGTAGAGAACGGTTGAGATATGTGCGCGAATAGGAAGAAGACATGTGTCTTTCTCTATTTTGCATGAGAGGAATTAATAAAATAGAAGAATGAGTTAACTGAAGAGATTAATCAATTAACATAATAGATTAATCAGTTAAGTGATTAGAACTAGAAGATAAATATTGCATGAGGATGAGAAGATATTTTATCTCAATTAAATATTTGGAATATTCAACTGCATATGCACATTTGATTGAATTATATTTAGAGATAACTCAATTTTTAGAAGAAATGGATAACTTAAATAAATATTTGATTTATTTAAATTTAGAGAAGATATTATTGGAAGAAATAATTAAATAATTGGTTTTATTTAATTTAGAATGATTTTGGAAGAACTAATTAAATAATTGGTATTATTTAATTTGTTGGAGGATATTAGAAAAATTTAGAGATTCTAAGTAAATAAATTGATTTTATTTAATTGTTGGAAGAGTATGAATCAAATAAATAAATTTGGTTTATTTATTTATTGATAGAGGAATTAAACTTAAATAAATATTAAGAATATTTATTTGGATAGAGTCGTGTCATTTTTAGGTGCATACACACTCAATTTCAATTCTTGAGTAGATAGTTATTGTATTTGTATAAAGTTGATTGCCATTGTCGACCTTGCATGCATATAATATGCCATCAATCTGACATTAAAACAAAATTTCATATATTACTTGTTGAATTGATGTTTTCGAACTCAACTTAATATGTGAGAATTGTTGTGTACACATCAAATTCCAATAACTACTAACTTGTGTTGTACTCTAAACATTTGTGTATCTTTTGACACGAGTCTTTAATCTGGGTTGTGCTTCAGGTAATTATTATTATGTATCTTCCGTCATTGTTCAATCCTCAAGCTTACATGCATTTAATAGGGCAAGTCTTAAATAGCGGGTGTATTGTAAACTTGGTTGACATGGTGAGTGGAGCCCACCAAACAGTTAACGTCTGTTCTACTTTTTTTTAACTTTTCCATTACTTTGTGTAGCAACTTTATAGGGTTACTATTTCTCTCAGAAATGAAATAAATAGGTTCTTAATCTTTCTGCAGGATGTTGCATCAAGGAGCGACCTGAAGACATTTCTTGTGGTATTTTTCTTTCTTTAATTTAGCTTTCTTTCTTTATAATCTTGTATCATGATGCATCCATTAAAGTTTTAAAGCACATGGATTCCTAGTTAATTGTTGAGCTTTGCAAGTTGCAGGAAGTTTGTTTGTTGTTGCTATAATTGGCCGTCACTGCAACTTTTTAACAATATTGTACATAGGTAAGTAGCAGCTATTTCTTTTGGGTTTCATTATATATTAGCATGAACCTTTTGTTTTTATTTGTTGGTTTTGATTGATAAATTGACCCAACTAAGACGTGCTTTGCCTGGAGTTTGTTGTTGCACATACGTTGCCTGTGTTGTATGAGAAATACGAAGACCAAGTAGATTCATATATTTATGATGCTTTGGATAAAATGAAGCAGAATTATGGGAGATTTGACTACCAAGTCCTTGGGAGAATAGCAAAGGGCCCTTTGAAGGGAAATAAATCTAGTGAGGAGTATGCCACATTTTTATTGTTGGTGACCTTTGCATTTTTTACTATATTGATTTTAAAGGGTTGCACAATTGCTGTGTAGCGTCAGTGAAATACATTTTGTTTTTGATAAGTTGCTACTAGTCAACCAGTTATGTTGTAAACTCTCATAAATGTTTCCCCTAGAAGCTTTACATCATATGGAATTGGCCTGCATAATTATAAGGAGGCTTTCTTCTTATTTTAGTAAGAAAACTTGATTTTTTAACATATAAACATGAAATATTACACTACTGAATTGTGAACTTATTTACTGTGAGAAATAGATTTTTTTTATTGGTAAATTCTTCTTATGAGGAGTCCTTCAGTTTAGATGTCAAGACTCAACTGCATTTGGCCTTGTCTGTTGGGATATACCAGGCCCAGAATTGGAGGTGTGTGGTAGTTTACCTAATTTTAACGTAGCATTTGTACATATTAACATATAACATGTCTCTTGGAGATTTGAACATGGGTCTCCACCAAGTCTTGATTGTTCGCCACTTGAGCTCATCCATCCCTTTAGGAAGATGAATCTTGATCACTAATTTTGTGATGTTTTCTCACATAAACTATGAATATAAATATTGTGGTTCATGTTAATTGGTGCTTTTCTAGTTAGCATTAGGTTTATGGAGAAAAAAGAATGTTATAAATTGCTTTGTGCTAGAAATGGTGTCATTTGTTTTTTTTCTCCTTTGACAAAACATTATATCATATGGGTTTGGTTTTATATTGTACTTTGTTAGCAATGATCACTTCAACCATTCAATCTAAAATTTAGACTCTGAAAGATCACACAACAGAAAGCAAGAAACTTAGAAACATTGGCATAATATATAACACATAGAAAAACTTGGTCTGCTTTCAAGGGGCACTTTTCATTACCTTGAATTATATATTAAGACTGGGGTACGTGCTTTGCTTCCTCTATAAGAAAAACCATTTTTGTATATATATTAATCTTGCTTGGACTTATTCATATGGTCTTTCATCATTCTTCTTTAGTTGGAAGAAATTTATGGATCTCTTGGTTCAGAGGCTAGTTAAGTATATATTTCTTGTACTTTTTCTCTAGCAATCAAGCTAGTGTTTTAGATTTTCAAACTTTCATTTCCAAATATATAATCTCTTATTTTGACCTCTATCAAGTTTAGAAATGACTTTTCTTTTGCAGTAATTTACTTTTGAGCATTCAAAAAGAAAATGATAATATGATCTCATGCATGAAAATGCATACACAACTCTCAAGAAAAGGGAGGAGGCTCGTCTCATGGCTCTTGAAGCCTTGGTTCCATAGCACTACCATCCTTTTGTGCTCTCTCAATCATTCACATTGAAGTTGAGTTCATTGCATTGGCTTTTATTGCCCAAATACAATATTCATTTTCTACTATTGTTCTCCATCTTATCAAAAAATGTGGTGTTTCAAACTTTCACTTCCATTTATACAATCTCTTATTTTGACCTCACTCATTGGCTCATTTACAATATTAGGATCAAAAATGACTTTTTTTGTAATAATTTGCTTTTGAGCATTCAAATTTACCTCTACAACTACCAACACTCTTACCCTAATGAATAGGCTTGCTTACTTGTAGCATTCTTGTAGCCATATCAAAAAGGACAAGCCTTGCATGCATTAGCTATTCCAGTGGTGCTACTATCATCTAGTAATTGCTTGTACTTGACAAAAGGACGAATGGTACCAATTCCTTTTTTAACATATTTCCACTCATCTCGCAATTCTTCTCCCATCTCCATGGAAATAAATGACGTCCCCACTTCTTCCTTGCATTTATTTTCATGTACCATTAGAGGAACCTCTACTGTGACTTGCAAATTAGACTCATCTTCTAATTTTACCTTCATGGTGCAAACATATATATGCTTATCTTTCACCTTGTCATTCACCTCCAAAAGAACATTCTTCTCAACCTTTTTAATGGCTCTTTGATTTAACCCTCTTTAAGAGGAACTTATAAGAGGAACTTATCCATCCTTAGAATAACACTAATTTCCTACTCTTGCCATGGTTCTTCTTTGATAGCTTCATCTTGGGCACAATCACATTTCTAATTTCTTTCTTCAATTTTATCCTCTTACAAGAGCTTATCCACCCTTAGGATAACACATGGTTTTCCCCTCTTGCCTTGGTTTCATTTTGTTCACAATCCCATTTATATTTTCTTTTTTAAGTTTTACCCTCTTTGGCTTCTCTTGCCTTGGTTCTTTGATAGCTTCATATTGTGCACTTAGTTCAACTTTTTTGGAAACTTTTTAAGTGGTAAAATTTAAGGGGTTTGAAACCAAGACCTATTGCTTACAAGAGAGACTATTTACCAATCCACCTATCACCTCATCTACATGCAAAAGTGGTAAATAGTCACCATATTTTAACTTCGGAAAAAAATGCCTTTGACTATTGAATTGAGTGTATGTTAAGAAAGTTTTTCAATGATATGGAGCCAAATTAATGGCAGCCTTGTCCTTATAGTCAAAATCCAAATTTAATAACACATCTTTGATACACTATGAAAACACTAAATTTCATGTTTTTTATTAAGATTTAAAAAAAAAACATAAAGGAACCATGAGCAACAATACCACAAATTTTACTACCAAATTCTTTTATTTTTATCATAGAATTGTATTACAATGTGTTGTTGTCTCTATAGATGTAATGGTGCAACATTGGGCATTCCTAAATGCATTATGTTTTAATAAGTTTTTCTTTTTTCTTTTCAATAAATTTAACATCAATAAATAATGCATTATGTTCACCAATGCTACATGTTCCAAAACCATGGTAAGGTACACAATTTAACTTAAACATGCATCATGTCCTCAAGAATATTTACTATTTCCCTTTTCAACCAAATCTTAAAGTAGAAAAGAAGGATATTAGGTTGAAAAAGAAAACATGAATTATACATCCAACTTTAGGTGAGGATGAGAGACCTAACCTTTGTGTTCATGGTGTGCTACATTTGTAGCAATAAAGGTGATAATTCTAGACTTCTAAGTGCCCCTATATGGTTCCCACCCCTACTAGTGCCATTGGCACTCTCACCATGGATAAGCTTGATGGTGTTGTTGCTACGTCCTACGGTGCACTCAATACTCATAGTTCTATAAAATATCTTTGGTAGGGTTTTTATTGCACACCTAAGGCATCCAATTCCTTTCCTAGACTAATTTATGGGTTGTTGTAGTTCTCATCAATGGATCACTAGGGAAAGTTGCAACTGTTGTCTACAAAAGTGAATGTAGGCCTCCAAATCTACCACATTTCGTTAATGTGATGTTTGATCATTATGTTGGCCCATGATATAGGGTTTGGATGGCCCACAACTTGTGCCACTTGCTTCGATTGCAAGATGGCTTAGGCTTTGACAATTCATAAATCACAGGGGCTCAAACTTAATAGAGTGCCAATAGACATTAGAGATATCAATCACCAAGGTTAGATGTTTGTTGTAGTCTCATAGGTTGGACACTTGGTAGACTTGCATGTCCTCCTAGTGTTTAGATTTTGGTGATATGCAAATGTGCAAGACAATGCATATGTATCCCTAAGGAGAAGGCGGGGGGCTTAGTTATAGGCTTTTCCATCTTCCTTTAGGTAGTCATTCAAATTACTTGCATATACCATTTCCTCATTCTTTGTAGTCCATACAATGTATTCTTGTTAATGAAAAATAGAATTTTCACTTATTTTCTCCCCCACCCCCTTGCAAATTGTGTGATAGTGCATGTGAGTGTCTATCGACATGCCTATTACAAGTGTGATTGCTAGTTATAATTATCAATAAGCTCTTTTATTTAAGCTAATTACTTATTAATTATAAGTATTTATTTAATTAACTTAGAAAAACTTTTATTTTCTATACACTCATATATAAAAAAATATATCTCATAAAATTTTAAATAATATTTATTTTCCAAAAATATTAAAAATATATTTCAAACTATTATTATTTAAAACCATAAGTATATAATTATTTAAATTAAATATTTTCTCAAAATAATAAAAAAATTAATATAACAACTAAACATATAAAATAAAATATTCATATATTTGTTATCTTTTAGCCAAACTTTTATGACAATCCACCATACAAAATAAAATATTAATCTTTAATTTAAAACTTTTAAAATAATATTTTTTTATTTAATCTTTGAATTAGGAGAGAAGGAAGGAGAGACAATTTCTCTGTGTCATTATTTTGGAGGTGAAAATTCATTTTGCACTTTGGTATAGCTTACTTTTATGCCATTGTACTAGATGGCTTAGCTTTCTAATTAATGTTGTATTTTTATGTTCATAACCTTTCACTTCAACTTTAACTATAGCCTTTTTACGTGTATAATTTTTTTTAGATCTCAATTAAAATTTATAATTTCAATATGTTGCACATTAAAATTAATTTATTTCTTTGATTAAATTATATTTTGTATAGTTTGGACCAACTCTTATAATAGGATTAGAGAAAAATTAATTATTTTATAAAAGAGGAGCTAAAATTTTAAAAAATAGGATAAATAAATTTATGAAAAAAATGACAATTTGGTGAGGGAATTCTATGCTTCCATAATATTGGGAGATATTGAATTATTATTGTAGTGAATTTTTAATGTAAGATGATATTTACATGTAATGACCATCAAATTTAAATTAAAAGGTTTTTCTTAGTATATTCTTAAAATATACAACCTTTCCATTTATTTTATTTTTACTACAAATATTATATTGGGATAATTGTAGTGAATTTTTAATGTAAGGTGACATTTACATGTAAATGACCATCAAATTTAAATTAAATGTTTTTTCTTAAAATATTCAACATTTCCAATTACTTTATTTTTACTACAAATACTATATTGGGATAATGAGTATCCCCACCTTTTTTTAAAATGGAAGATTTAGTCAATTTTTAATGTAAGGTGACGACCATCAAATTTAAATTAAAAGGTTTTTCTTAAAATATTCAACCTTTCCAATTGCTTTATTTGTACTACAAATACTATATAAGGGAGCAAGAGTTTATGCTCATACCTCTTCAAGGTTCTTGGTGGATGGCATAATTAAGGAACATATCATCACCATCACAATTGTACTCAACCAATTGAACTATAACCCTTCAATTCTCCCCCTTTTTAATCTTGTTCACTTTACTTAAATATCACTTTTTAATGATCAAACCATCAAATAACAATTTTACACCTCATTTCTAATAAAAAATAAATAATTGTCCATCAAAATTTACCTTTGACAATTAAACGCCATAATGTTTAAGAACAATCCATACTACTAAAATATGTTTAGTAAAATGATAACTTATAATAGAAAAAAATAAGTTTTTACTTTTGTTTAAGTGGACCCTATATATCCATAATCCCTGGCTGTATTTTGCTGCAAACCTTCATATTTATACTTTTTTTAAAAAAAAATTATTAATGTATAAATCCATAAAGTTTTTGCAATAATAAAAAAAAATTAAATTCCAACATATCACCGAACACAATTTTTATATTTTTATTAATGTATAAATCCATAAAGTTTTTGCAATAATAAAAAAATATTAAATTTCAACATATCACCGAACACATAAATTCGTGCATACGACACACTGATTTGTTAGAGGTGGGTAAGGTACTTCCACTTTATTATAGCCGCATCCAACACTTGCTCACAGGTATCTTTGTAAGCTGAGGAGTCAATTATTCTTATGTTACATGCAGATAAGATCAAATTTTAAATAAATTTACGCTAGTTTATTAAATTCCACAGTCTTCCACCTGTACACCCCGAAGCTTTAAAGTTGATGCCAGAGTGAAGAACAAATAATGTAGTAAAGAAAAACACAGCAAAGATTATGAAATTGTGCTCGTATTATTTAAAACTCTTCTGCTGGTAATTATATGAAGGATACAAAACGAATATCACTGCAATTTTAAATGCACGAAGCCGCCAGATTGAGTGCATGTTTACGCAGAAAACCTGACTTTATTTGCTTCTGGTTCAATTCCACCCTTAAAAATTTCTTGTTCAATTCCACCCTTAAAAATTTCGCCAACATTGTGTAAATTCAAAGCCACAGCATGACAAAGGACGGAAATAGGACGCTGGCGAGCAAGCCTACTGTGAAGCTCTTCATCCCACCATTCTGCAATTAAAAGATGAAAATCAAGTGAGTCAGTCAGGATCAACAATATTTTTATTTGGATTCAAGATATAATATAATAAATCTTGAGAAACAAATCATTACTGGTGAAGGCGCAGGTCCTGGAGAGAAATCGTCGGCAGAAGGTGGCTGCGGAGCAAGCGGAGGTGGCGGTGGGCTGAGTGGTGGAGGAGGCGGATGATGGTGGTGGTGGTGGTGGTGGTGGTGGTGATGGTGATGGTGTCTGTGTTTCTTATGCGAAGGTGAAGGTGCAGGAACAGGAACAGGAACAGGAGTAGGAGCAGGAGCAGGAGCCGGAGGCTTTACTGGTGCCGGCGCCGGTGCCGGTGTTTCAGGTTTCGGAGCCGGAGCCGGCGCCGGAGTCGCTGCAGGGGGTGCGACCGGCGGAGCAAGTGGGGGAGGGATAGCTGGAGGCAGTGCCGGTGGTGTGGAGACAGGTGGAGCGGCGATGGGCGGTTGAGACGGCGGAGCCGCCAGTGGAGGGCTCACAGTGGGAGGAGATGAAACTGGCGGGGCTTTGACTGGCGGCTGGGCGGGCGCCGCCACAGGCGTTGTGGCCACTGGCGGCGCCGGTGCTTTTGCGGGCGCCGCCGGTGGTGACGAGGGCGGTTTAGGCACGGCGAGAGGAGCCGAAGCGGGTGGTTTCGTGGTGGCAACCGGTGCAGCCGGTGTTGTTGGTGGCACCGGCGTGGTGGTGGTGGGTGGCTGTGCTGTGGTGGTGGGTGGTTGTGCTATGGTGGTAGGAGGGGCTGGCGTGGTGGTGGAGGTTGGGGGTAAAGAAGTTGGTGATGCTAACACCTCTGCCGCCTTTGTTTCCACTGCGGCGCCAAGTAACAATGAAATGAGGCATAAATGTATCCATTTTGTACTTTTACTCAGCCCCATTTTCTAATCTGCATCCATAACAGTAGCTTTATCAGAAGCATAAGTTTGTTAAAACATCCATTCTAGTCAACATCATGTGGGGAAATATGTTTCATTTATCTAACGTAGATGGCCAGTAACTTAACTACCCTATTGATTGCAACTTATGACAAAGTTGTGATGCAATGTAGTGAAATTAAAGGACTGTGATAATAGAGACATTAGTAACTATTCTAGGACTTGCTAGTTTACTTTTTTTGTTTTTAGTCTAAATTTTCAGTGCGTTACCTACCCTTATATGAAACAATCAACGAAGAAACTCTGACTGTGATAGAATGAGAATCATAATATGAGATTAAAATGTCTAAGGATGAAATTTAGATGTTGTGGGTGTCTGAGAAGATTTTACCAATTACATATTTTTTCAAGATGTTCTATGAATGGAAATGAAAATGGATCCTTTTATAGTCTCGGGCCACTTGATTTTGGGTCTACAGGCACTGGCTTATAACATATGAGACTACCTCATACTCCTAATATGTAGGAGACACCTAACTGTTCTTCTAATATGAGGCACACCTACCCCCTGCAGGATTTGAATTTGTGACCTCTCTTTCAAGAGATTAAGTTTTTCACCAACAGACCAATTCAGATTATATCAAAGCAGCACTTGTAGGATCAAGATCGGGATGAAAAAGGAAGATAAGATTGATAAGTTGAGGATGTAACATTGTATGATGCACTAAACTAATAGCTGTTGCAATAAGAAGATTTGAACAATTACACCATAGCAGAGTCAGAGAAATAAACATACATAGATTTGCCTCCATAAACTTTAAGGAAAGACCCAATATAAATACCTGTAACTGAAGAGATTTCAATTGCCACTCCTCAGTCTTGCATGAAATGTAAGGCGTGTTGGCATAAGATAGAAATAGATGAGCAAAGAGATCTTTCTATGGAGGGATAATATTGTGGTTTGCGCACTCAGACTTAACTTTTGCTCCGAAGAGGCCATCTTCGTTCTGATGTTACCTTCCATCCACCCAAACATACAAGAACAATAAAACACTGATGACTTCATAGAAAAGTTGTTCTTTTTTGTTTTGGCATTACTTTCATATTGCCAATTTTGCACTTGCTGTCGAGTAAAGCGATGGACTATCTGTGCAGAGACGTTACACCTAATTCATGCATTCCCTGGAGTTGCTTGAATTGAAAGGAGCTGCAGTGGAGTATTTACTAAGTGAGTAGAGCTGTATACCAAACACAAGTTCGTATTTATCCATAGGTTGTGAGATCAGACATCATTATGATCTGCTCTGCGTAAAAACTATTCGGACTGGTAAAAACAATCCGAATCCATCCACAGTTTGTTGCTTTTAAGTAGGTATTTCAATAATCATTTCATTCACACGTAGAATTCATAAGTAATTATTTTATTTTAAAATTAAAAAATTACTTTGAACTATTAGATCAGATTATTTATTTATTTATATGAAAGAATTACATCCTATTATTTAGAAATATAAATTTAATAATATAAAATTAAATTGTAAATGAAAATTTTAAGACTAACAAGCACAACTACCTAATGTGTATAGAACCCTAACAAACTTTCAACTATCTATTAATTATTTTTCAATAATTTATAATTTAATAAGTTAGAGAAAAAATTGAGAATAAGAAATATAATTCTTTTTTGCAAAAACCTATCAAACTATATAATTTATAATTACAATTTTTAGATATAAATTTGAATGATGAAATTAGTATAATTATTACCATTTTTTATTTAGTTTTATGTGCATTTTAATAGGAATATCTTAATGCAACAATATATTGACAAGTGACATATTCTTGTATTTGGTTTGACATGTGGATCAATCCCCATCCACTTTCTTTTTATCCTTGTTTTCCCTAATTCCAATGCATTTGCCATTTATCTATCTTCATTTGCACTTAGTTCCATACACTTGCTCCTTACCTTAAGATCATCATGCATTATCCCTTTGGGTCATTTTAGAATGATGAAAAATCAACTTGATTCAATCTTGAGAAGCATGAGAATAACCCTAAAATTCAAATATTCAAATTCAAGTTCAAATTCCAATTTTCGCACCCCTTTCTACTAGTTGTTATAAGTTGACTTGACACATATGTGTGCAACATGTTATGCCATGGTATTTAAAGATTCAATCTGTAATTAGTTTGTCATTTAAAAAATGGAGGATCAAGTAAAAAATCATTATAGCCTACACTTCAATTTTGTGAAGGAACAAAAGAATCACATATGCATATTGGTCATTTGTATGTTGGTGAATGTTGTCTTTGATATTTCTCATTTTCATTAATTTAGCCCACCAAGGGGATTAACCTAGTAGAGCACACTCACCTATCAAGTCAATGATCTTCTCAATGTTGTCTCCGAACACCACCTTAACAAATTTAGATATCAAGAAGGTAGAGCCAAGCAAATCTTTAGGGGCACATTCTATTAGTTCAAACCCATGTATTACAAATCAATTTCGTGAGGTAGATTATGTTCACATGCCAACTGGGATCAAACTCATAGCACTTAGGATCAACCATCATTATTTTATGTGCTAATTTAGATTTTGAGATAGTCATTAAACCAAGGCTATTAATTTTTTGGAGGTGTAAATCAATTTAGCACATCAATGGTATCAATCCTCCATCACTAATTTCAAAGTTAAGTACTCTTATCCCTTGCATTTAATTTTCATGTATTTGTCCTAGCTCCATTATATAGGATAATTCACATGCTTATTAATTGCATTTATTTAATTAAACTAGATAATCTAAATATTTAATCAAAAATAGAATCTTTTTCATTCTTCAATTTAGAAGTGTGTCTCTTCCTCTAAAATATCATGGAGTTTGTTTATTTACTTCCTAGCTTAAGAGTCAGGATTAGAAGGTAACTTGAGAGAAGATATGAACCAATATCTTGTCTTGGACTTGCAAATGGTTATTGCTTCTGGGAAGAATCACCTTGATCAAGTTTGTCCTTCAAGCTATACCCAATTAGTCCTTTTCTTCTTTAGTAGCTCCTAAATCTATCCTCAAGGATATTGATAAAATTCTTCACCAATTTATTTGATTTAGAGAACAAAAGAATAAATGGTGTCTACTTAGCCAAGATAAAGTTTTCTAGCCAAGAGAGCATGGAGACTTATGATTAAGGAAGGCCTTTCTCAATAATCTTGTTTGGTTTCCAAGCTCTTTTTGCACTGGTGTATTGAATTTAAATGCCTTTGGAGTTGACGTGTAATTCTTAAATATTTTGGCACTAGTCATGAGAAATAAATTCCTTATTTGTAAATGGAGGTACCTAGATTCATTATTTGGCAATGTTTGAATCTTGGAAGTTTGTCATAACAAAGGGTTTCTTTTGGATTATAAAAAATGGTGAATTTACTTACTTTTGGGAAGATGCTTAGAATCAACCTAAAGCCTTACTAACTAAATTTCTTTAATTCCACGCCTTGAAATAAATTTGGGATCCTCTTGGCTAGAACAAAGTAGCTATTTTTTTCTCTTTTCAAGATCAAAATGGCATCCTCATCAAGAAATGGTTGCATATGGATCTTTGTAAAAATCCTCTAAAGTAGACCATGTGTTGGAGATCCAGAGAACAATGGTGATGATGGCCTTGGTTGGGGATGGGAAGCATCAATAAGTCTTTTAGTTAAGGTTAGTTACAAGCTCATGTTGGGGGAAGACTTAGCTATTGCCAGACATATGATTTGGATTTAGGTTTGGAATCCTCAAAATTGGCCCAAAGTTAAATAGATTTTCTTGGCTAGCCTTGCATGATAAATTCCTTAGGAAAAATTAAAAAACTATGGATGGATCAACCCCTCATGTTGTTGGAATGTTCCTTTGTTTAGGTTCTTTAGACTTACTAGGTTGAATATTTTAATCAAGGTCAAAGACTTGTGCAAAATATTCTAGATCTAGTTGAGAGGGGGAAAGAAAGTCCCCTAAAAAATCCCTCTCCAAAGTCTTTGTGGAGTTTTTGGTTTCAAAATATTTGGTGGTAGTCTTGGCTAGAGTAGAACCATAGAATTTTCTATCATGTCTCTAGACCTACATGTCATGTTTAGGGATAGACCTATGACTCATTTTTCTTTTGAGATAGGAAGAGACCTCTATGGTTTTGAGATTGTTGCTCTCTCCAATGAGAGACATCTTATTGAAAAATTGGGCTTCTTGGCAAAGGACCCTGCCCCTCCAAATTTCACTAATGTTAATGTTGTTGATAGATAGGGTCCATGGAAAGCTCCAACTTATCCTTGGATCAAGATTAATTTAGCTGGTGCTTCTAGAGATAACCTTGGTAGGGTTGGAAGTAGTTTTATAGCTAGAAACTAAAGGCATTGCTCAAATTTGGAGGGTTGAGTATTCAGGGGTACATTCTAACAATGTTGTTAAGGCTTTGACTATTAGGAATGCTCTTCACTCTACTTTAGATCATGATTCTCTTTGGATCTGGGTTGAAACTAACTCTTTGGTCTTGTTGCACCTTCTTAGCAAGAATAATAGTAAGAATTCCACCCAATGGCATCTTAACACCTATCTTCAAGATAGCAAAGGGCTCTTAATCGTATATGAAAATGTGTTGGTTACCAACACTGCTAGAGAATAGAACATAGTTGCTACTTTTTAGCTAAAACATGTGTGGATCTATCATAAGGTGTAGTTGCATCATAGGATAATCAAAATCCTTTTAGCTAATCTACTTATGACCAACTCCTCAATTTAATTAGTGTAGACAAACACATGTTGGAGGAGATTTGGTTGAATCTTGGGAAGAAGGTGCTCTTGATGCCCTTCAAATTTGACCTTGTTTTGTTGTTCAATCTTTCTCTATGCATTATTGGTTCATATCTTTGTGGTTTTATTTGCCTCACAATAGTGGTAGCTTATTTGTTGATATGTGGGATAAGTAGTGGCTTGGGTCCTACTATGGATTTCCTACTCTATGGCTACTTGGAAAGCCTTGAGTTCTTTTAGAAATCTTTTTTGTCCTACTTGATTTATTTTTAAAAATGCCCATTTTGCTAAACAATGATTAAAAAATATAAAATGATTAAATGAATGAAATTAAAAAATATTAAATTATAACCTATTAAACTGAAAATTATAAAACTAATCAAATCGATAAAACTAATAATATTATAAAATTATAAATTAATAAATTATTTTCTATTACTTAAAAATTATAATTATTATAATTTTTATTTTTTATTTATAAATTTAAAATTTTATAGTTTTTTTATTTTTAATTAAATAAGCTAATTTATAATTGTTTTGTGTAAATAGATTTAATTATCTTTTTCTTTTAAATAGTTATATTGTATATTAATGGAAAACATATTCAAACAACTTACAATGATGGGCAAACTTGAGTAGATTTTTTAGAGTCCTAATACCATTGGGCAATATAAAATGCAGTGCAAGAAAACTTAAGATAACCTTAAGAGAATCAGAAGTTTAGGAGTTGTCCCATATGTTCATTTCACTTGTTGAGAGGTCTAAAGGTCTTTTTTGGGACCAATGCACTATGTGGGACCAACAACAATGGAAAGACCAACTGATGTGGGACATGATTAGTAATTCAATCTTTGGGATTAGAAGGCCAACTCCTTATCTATCCTAAGTTATGCATAGAGTTGCATGAAGAAAAAGGAAAGAGGTTGTAGAAAGAAAATAACATGAATGAAAGGTTCACACGAAGTAGATAAGCTCACATAATCAAAGTAAAGCTCTCTCTAGCTCACAATGTAATAATCAATAGAAAAGAATGTATAAGCACACAATTTAGTCAACTCATAAACATAGAAAAGAATAAATTTTTCTAGAATAACTTCTTATATTAGTGCCCATCAAGCCACTTGACCATTATGTATACAACATCCACCTTGGAAACATGCATAGAGGCTCCATTGTATAACTGTGAGAAGGTTAATACTAAGATCAAGCATCCAAATCAAAAGCTCAGTTGCATGCCACCTAACCTAATAGCTAGCTTACACATTAGGCTCAAAATCTTAGCTATAGAAGGATACATCTAAACTAATATGAGGCATATAGGCTAGTATTTATAGAAAGAATTCTCCAACCCACAATAGTATTTTCGCCCAAAAATGAGAGTTTGAATTTATAGATTGGATGAGGAGATGGTGGCATCTTTTCAAATTTAGCACCTTGAAGTCTCTTACTAGTGGTTAGAGTCTACTGCATAGGCTATGGGCACAAGACTAATTGAAGTCTATTGTGTAGTATTGCACTTTTTTTTAACTCTACGAAGGTGAATTCCCCTATTGTATCACATAGGAAAAAAGTTGGTTGGCCTTCAATGTTGGACTAGTTTTTGTAAACAATTTCAAATTTGATACATGATATACCCTTCCCAAACTACTCTAGGTCTATGGGTTGGCCCATGGATGCTATGGAGGAGCTACAAATGTGAAAACTATGCTACTATGGTGCATCACTAAAGAGATATACAAGGAAATGACCACATATCCTGCACACTATTGGATGAACTTGTGGTGGCAAATCAGATGGTGTGCATTATTCCATAATAAGATTGTTATTTCACTTTTCAAGAATTCTCAGGAGTGTACCATGTGGTGTTTGTTGCAAGTATGGGTTGAACCGGTGTTGTCATTGATGTCAACATACTCATGTTGCATTAATGAGAAGGATTGGATGAGCTGTGTGCTAAGGATATTGAGAAAATTAGTCTCAATCAGGAATAGTGAAGAACAGTGATGACAACAAGGTAAAAGTCCAAGATAGGTTGAGGATCAAAGGATACGGTTTAAAGAGTTTGTAGATATAAGTCTTGAGATGTTCCATTCAATATTTCAGAGGTCTGCATGAAGATCTGGAGAAGTTCTGGTTGTTCAAGTAAAACTGGTTCCGGCAGGTGTTTAATGGTGACAGAGTGAGACAGATAGGTCCGATGAGGTCCGGTAATACATTATCCCATTCTGTGGATTGGAGGAAGTGTTGAGGACATCCTTTTGAAGTGTCAAGTAGATTGGTTTATGGCTTGAAGGTTTGGAAGAACCTATTCCTCTGTAACAGTGATGATAGACTGTGTTCTTGAACTTCTGGATGAAGGAGAGAAGGATTTCAGTAAGTAGAGGAAGTGCAGATGTTCCTAGTGATTCAAGAAAGCTTGTGGAGGTCCTTGGATTATGTTCAGTTCATGTTGATGGTCCACATTAGAGTTGGAGCCCAGAATTGAAGAAATACTTCTGGGTGAAGGTGTTCTTTTTGTGACTAGCCGACCGGATGAATTGTACACCTTGCGAATGTTCTTGTGGTTGTTTGTCGACTTAGATGTTTGTTCCTAAGTTGATGTCGTGTATAAATAAAGGATTGAAAGTCATTTCAAGGTTGTCTTGGTGAAGATGAGTGTGTGGTAGCGAGGAGAAAAGTGAAAAGCAGAGCAGAAGGTTTGGGCTTAAATGGAACTGACTCAAGCATGATGAAGATGCTATTTACCAGTTCAAGTATGTAATACTTATTCTTTTGTAGACAGTGAGTCTCTTGTAGGCAGTGAGCCTCTTGTGACCAATGTGCTCAGGCAGTGAGCCCTAATTGGCATGTGCCATTTTGTTCTTTCTATTCTTCTAACAGAGAATTCATTCTTGGGTTAATCACCCCATGGTTTTTCCCTTAACTGGGTTTTCCACATCAAAAATCTTGGTGTCTCATGTGTTGATGTGTTTTTGTTCTTGATTTGTTGCACTGTGCTTTCATGGTTGATCTTCTATTATGTTGCTAATTAACATTGTGGAGTTAAGTGTTTAATCAAAGAGAAAGTTTTGCACAACTGATTCACCCCCCCTCTCAGTTGTGTGCCCTAAATCTAACAATTGGTATCAGAGCTAAGTTCCTCTAAAAGGAGCTTAACTGCTTGAGGAGATCCAGGATGTCATTGTACAAGAAGGATAGTCCAAAGTTTGATGGAACCAACTTTACTCTTTGAAAAGGTTGCATGCAATGTCACTTACAGTGTATGGGTTTTGCATACTGGTCCATGGTTACAAAAGCTTATGTACTCCACAGGGTGGTCCGACAACCCTAAATGAAATCACAGATGCTGAAAACAATCTGCGGACCAAAGAGGCTCTTCTAAGCGCATTATCTGACTCAGAGCTCTCAAATGTTATTAATCTACCAACTACCTTTGAGATTTGGGGGAAACTAGAACTTTTGCATGAAGGAGATTAGTTGTTAAATGTGCAAGGTTACAAAGTCTAAAAGGGAAATTTGAAAAAATGAAGATGAGAGATGATGAAAACATTACCTCTTTTATGCCAAGAGTGAATGAGCTAGTTTGTGGAATTAGAAATGCAAGTGGAATCCTAAGTGAAGAAGAGATTGTTAGCAAAGTCCTCAGATCCCTTCCTGCTTCTTATAAAATCAAGGCTTTTGCAATCGAAGAATTCAGAGCTCACACAACAGTCACAAGAGATAAATTGGTTGGTAAGTTGGCTACTTTTGAAATGGCAGAGTTTGGAGATGATCCTCCAAAGACTGAATCTGCATTCAAAGCCAGCGCCTCTGTAAAAGGGAAACAAAGGTTTGATCCAGGAGAAAACTCTTCAAGGAATCTACCATGGTATGAAACAGCAAGAAAAGACCTGGAAGAAGAAGAAGCTAAAACTGCTCATCTTGAAGCTCTTATTACAAAAAGACTGCCAAGAGGATCTGGTAAGTATGAAGGGAAATTACCTTTTAATTGTTTTAACTGCATAAAATTGGTCATTTTGCCTCAAGATGTCCGGAAAGATTTTCAAGACCAAATCCTAATAGACCAAGGTTTCAAAAGAATTGTTACTATGTTCATGAAGAAGATGATAATGAAGGAGTAACAGATGATGAATCAGAGACAGGAAACAAATCCGGTAATGAATGGGTGTTTATTACCATCAAAGAAGAGGAGCAAATATCCTCTGTATCTGTCAATCATAAAGTTGAAGAAAAAGCTCTGGCTGCCCAAGTTGAAGCAAAGGATGATTAGGTCATTGACAGTGGATGCTCTCACCATATGACAGGTGACAAGAATAAGTTCTTGAATTTGGAAAAGTATGAAGGAGGAATTGTAAAGTTTGGAGATAATTCTGTTGGCAGAATCAAAGGTAAGGGAACTATTTCTCTTGATGGAAAGAACAAAACTAGTAATGTACTGTATGTTGAAGGATTAAAGCACAATCTTCTCAGTGTTGGACAGCTGGTGGACAAAGGCTATGATCTCAGATTCAGGAATAGAAAATGCAAGATCTTTGAAAGTTTCGAAACAGAGATTGCATCCGGTACCCAAACAAAAGGTAACATCTTTCACTTGGCTGGTACTGGTAAAAGTTGTTTATTTGTTCAAGTTGATCAGAGTTGGTTATGGCATAGAAGAATGTGTCATGTGAACTTTGATAATATCATCAAGATAAGCAATACTCAGGCTATAAGAGACCTTCCAAAATTGGTAAAACCTACAAATAGTTTGTGCAAAGAATGTCAGTTGGGAAAACAAAGCAGAATCTCATTCAAAAGCAAGGAACAATCTTCTACTAGATTATTAGACTTGGTTCATACTGACTTATGTGGTCCGGCAAGAATCAAAAGTGTGCAAGGTGATAGATACTTCATGTTGCTAATTGATGACTATTCCCGGATGATGTGGGTAACCTTTCTGAAAGAGAAATCAGAAGCTCTTGATAAATTCAAAATATTCAAGGCTATGGTGGAAAATGAGATCGGATTAAAATTGAAATGTCTAAGGTCTGATAGAGGTGGAGAATTCACATCCGGTGAGTTCATAAACTTCTGTGAGAAACATGGAATAAAGAGACAATTGTCTGCCCCTAGAACTCCACAGCAGAATGGAGTTGTTGAGAGAAAGAACCAGACCATCCAGGAAGCATCTAGGACCATGATGATGGAAGCAAATGTTCCTCAGATCTATTGGAGAGAAGCTGTCAGCACTGTAGTCTACACTCTCAATCGAGTTCAAACTAGAAACTATACCAGTAAGACTCCTTATGAACTCTGGTTTGGCATTACTCCCACTATGAGATACTTCAGAGTTTTTGGTAGCAGATGTTACATTAAAAGGGATGAAGATCTAGGAAAGTTTGATGCTAGAAGTGATGAAGGCATATTCTTAGGTTATTCTACTCAAAGCAAAGCATACTGGTGTTACAACAAGAGACTGAGAAAGATTGTAGAAAGTGTAAATGTGAAGGTTGATGAAGAAATTGAAAGACCCTCAAGAATTCATGAGTATGATGAAGATGATTAGAATGGTGTTTAGATTCAAAATATCCAAGCCTCTTCTGAGAAACAAAGTCAAGTTGATCTGGTAAGACAGGAAGAAGAGATAAGTCTCAATGAGACTGATCAAGAGTTAGAGGTGTAAGAAACTCCCAAAGTTCTAAGGTATGTAACTCTGAACCACTCTGAAGATCAGATCATAGGTGACAAAAGAAAAGGAGTGCAAACAAGGAGGAAAATTACTCAAAATTCAGATGAGTATTGTCTAATTTCAAAGATTAAACCTAAGACAATAAATGAAGCCTGCAATGATGAAAACTGGACTAAGGCAATGGAGGAAGAACTAATGCAAATTGAGAAGAATCAAACTTGGGAACTTGTTCCCAGACCTAGAAATAAAAATGTGATTGGAACCAAATGGGTCTTCCGGAACAAATTGAATGAAGCTGGTGAAGTGATCAGAAATAAGGCCAGATTAGTTTGCAAAGGTTACTCTCAAATAGAAAGAGTTGATTTTGAAGAAACTTTTTCTCCGATGGCAAGAATTGAAGCTGTCAGATTATTTCTTGCATTTGCTGCCTTTAAAGATTTCAAAGTGTATCAGATGGATGTCAAGTCTGCTTTCCTGAATGGTGATTTAGAAGAAGAAGTATACATTGAACAACCGGATGGATTTCAATTATCTGAGCATGGTGATATGGTCTGCAAGTTAAAGAAGGCATTGTATGGTCTAAAGCAAGCCCCAAGAGCATGGTATGAAAGATTAGACAAACATCTCTTGAAGATTGGCTTCAACAAAGGTACTGCTGACAGTAACTTATATTTCAAAATTGATCATGAAAATATTTTGATTGTTGAAGTATTTTTTGATGATATCATCTTTGGAGGAAGAGACAGTATGTGTAAAACCTTTGCAAATCAAATGAAAAGTGAGTTTGAGATGTTAATGCTTGGTGAAATGAATTTCTTCTTGGGTTTGCAAATTACTCAAACAAAGAAAGGAATCTTTATTTCCCAGACAAAATATGTGAAAGAATTGTTGAGGAAATTTGGAATGGAAGATTCAAAGCCAATGCATACTCCCATGGCAACTGGATGTAAGTTGAGCAAAGATGATGACTCTCCTAAGGTAGACCAGACAAAGTACAAATCAATGATTGGAGGATTACTGTATCTCACTCAAACTAAACTAGATATAATGCAGGCTATTGGTCTTGTTGCAAGATTCCAGCTGATCCTAGAGAATCTCATGTCATGGAAATCAAAAGGATTTTTAGGTATCTAAAAGGAACAGTTGAGTATGGTCTGTGGTATCCTAGAGATCATGATTTCTCTCTTCATGCATATACAAATGTAGATTGGGCAGGAGATGTGGATGACCAGAAGAGTACCAGTGGTGGAGCATTCTTTTTGGGAAAAAGATTAGTTTCTTGGCTCAGAAAGAAATAAGAGGCAATATCTCTGTCTAAAACTGAAGCAGAATACATTGCAGTAGCAAGTAGTTGCACTCAAGTCTTGTGGATGAAGCAGATGCTAGATATTAAAGTAGAATATGAGGAGCCTATCACAATTTTCTGTGATAATTCAAGTGCAATAAATATTTCTAAGAATCCAGTGTTGCATTCTAAGACTAAGCATATATCTATCAAGTTTCACTTTTTGAGAGAGCAAGTGAACAAGGATGAAGTCAGATTGGAGTATGTGCCCTCCAAGGATCAGATTGCAGATATCTTTACTAAACCTCTTCCTAAGGACTCTTTTGAGTATCTCAGGGAGAAGTTAGGGGTTATTGCCCCTCTGGTGATGAACTAGGATGCATTGATGTGCATCAGTTTGGTGGATATCACAGTCATATCTTGTGGTCTGGATTGATGATGGGGAGCTACTACTCAAGGGGAGCAGTAGGTGTGATTATGAAGTTGCAAGTATGAGCCCTTTGCCATTGATGTCAAAGGGGGAGAGAAGACATATGAAAAATAAGTGGTTGATGATCAAAGGGGGAGCAGTACAGGAAGAGAAGACATGTGAATAGTTGTTGATAGGGGGAGCTGTGACAGTAAGGAGAAGTTCTTGTCTTGATGGTTTTTCACATAATATGTTGCCATCAATGACAAAGGGGGGGATTGTTGCAAGTATGGGTTGAATCGGTGTTGTCATTGATGTCAACATACTCATGTTGCATTAATGAGAAGGATTGGATGAGCTGTGTGCTGAGGATATTGAGAAAATTAGTCTCAATCAGGAACAGTGAAGAACAGTGATGACAACAAGGTAAAAGTCCAAGATAGGTTGAGGATCAGAGGATGTAGTTTAAAGGGTTTGTAGATATAAGTCTTGAGATGTTCCATTCAAGATTTTAGAGGTCTGCATGAAGATCTGGAGAAGTTATGGTTGTTCAAGTAAAATTAGTTCTAGCAGGTGTTCAGTGGTGACAGAGTGAGACAGATAGGTTCGGTGAGGTCCGGTAATACATTATCCCATTCTGTGGATTGGAGGAAGTGTTGAGGACATCCTTTTGAAGTGTCAAGTAGATTGGTTTGTGGCTTGAAGGTCTGAAAGAACCTATTCCTCTGTAACAGTGATGACAGACTATGTTCTTGAACTTCCGGATGAAGGAGAGAAGGATTTCAGTAAGTAGAGGAAGTATAGATGTTCTTAGTGATTCAGGAAAGCTTGTGGAGGTCCTTGGATTATGTTCAGTTCGTGTTGATGGTCCGCATTAGAGTTAGAGCCCAGAATTGAAGAAATACTTTCGGGTGAAGGTGTTCTTTCTATGACTAGCTAACCGGATGAATTGTACACCTTGCGAATGTTCTTGTGGTTGTTTGCCAACTTAAATGTTTGTTCCTAAGTTGATGTCGTGTATAAATAAAGGATTGCAAGGTCATTTCAAGGTTGTCTTGATGAAGATGAGTGTGTGGTAGCGAGAAGAAAAGTGAAAAGCAGAGCAGAAGGTTTGGACTTAAATGGAACTGACTCAAGCATGATGAAGATGCTATTTACCAGTTCAAGTATGTAATACTTATTCTTTTGTAGACAGTGAGTCTCTTGTAGGCAGTGAGCCTCTTGTGAGCAGTGTGCTCGGGCAGTGAGCCCTAATTGGCATGTGCCATTTTGTTCTTTTTATTCTTCTAACAGAGAATACATTCTTGGGTTAATCACCCCGTGGTTTTTCCCTTAACTAGGTTTTCCACGTCAAAAATCTTGGTGTCTCATGTGTTGATGTGTTTTTGTTCTTGATTTGTTGCACTGTGCTTTCATGGTTGATCTTCTATTATGCTGCTAATTAACATTGTGGAGTTAAGTGTTTAATCAAAGAGAAAGTTTTGCACAAATGATTCACCCCCCCTCTTAGTTGTGTGCCCTAAATCTAACAATGTTAGCTATGGAATAATCAATGCTAGAAACTACTTACCAACATAGAATATTATCACACTAATAAAAAAGGAACCCAAAAGTCAATGTGGACTAATGGTGGGGCTTCATGACTAAATTTTCATTTGTAACATTGTGAATCCTCACAAATCATTAGATCTTCATTTTATTTGGCTCATCCAATGGTGCACACATGGGTTGACACTTGAACTATTTGTCAAGCTACATTAAACATAGCAAAACTATAAAATTAAAGGGATGGGGATGATTTACCAATGATGCAAGGCATTATTCTTCAATCATAAACTATGTAGAATGATTTGTCCACCTATAGTGAATAATTTACTATAATTTTGGTCTCTCAGGGGTTCTTTTGCATGGTAGAAGGATGCAACACTAGAATATCCATTGGGCATAGAGTCAACCACAAATGGTCAAAATTTTAAAATTTTGAAACACAAAGGGTACATACCTTCTAGATGGTTGAGGGAGGCCATGCATTCTCTCTACTTCATTCTTGGATAGTTGATCCTCTACTCCAATTCAGTGACCTAGTCATAAGATATCTCTTGTGCTTGACCAATCATTGTTGTACCAACATCCCCTAATTTAGCTAACAACTTAAGAATTCTTAGCATTTATTCAATGGCAAATGTGAGGGATACTCCATCTAACTCAAACTCATCTTGGCTCCTTTGCTTGATGAGATCCTAGAATTGTGCTTACAGAAGCATTTTGTTGTTCTCATCAAATAATGAGGGAAATTCTTACTATGTCATCATTTGTACATGGGCCTACATTCCATAGATTGATAGTGCCACTCCTTGAGCTACACCTTGCACTCTTGGTTTAGTTTGTCCTTATCTAGGACATTATTTACCTTTTGGGTGTCCATAGTCTTTCTAGTGATTCTGACTATGAGGAGCTTGGTTGTGCTAGTAGTGTGGAGTCACAAAATGTAGGCACGTGCATCATCCATAATTAGAGTGAGTGTATCCTCAATGGAATCAACCTCTTTCTTCACCATGTCATGCAACATCCTAGAGAACTCCATGAACTTAAGTGCCAATATGAAGGATGTTGTAGACTCCTCAATTTCCTTCTCCTAGGCCTTCCTTAGAGATTTGATGAGATTGAGGGATCCCACAAAGAACTTTAAAATTATTTAACCTTGGCTTGTAGTTGCTTGATTTCATCTTTTACTACCTCTAGTTTGGCCTCTAGGTCTTCTCCTTTCTCCATGGGAGCCTTGATCATCTGCACTTGTGTTTCTCTTTGAGTTTGTAGCTTAGTCAATTAATGGTCACAATCATCCATTTTGTGCTTTAGTGATCCTATCTCCATAGCTAAGACACTAGTATCGGATTGCTCTTGAGTAAGCTATGCTTTTAGATCTTCCACCCATTTCTTTAGCATGTCAGTGACAACATTGTCAGTGACTTTCTTACTCTTTATTATGGCTAACTCCATTCTTGCACCATTTGAGCCTAGGCATCTACAAACTACTTCTTGGATTGCTTGGCTTGGGTATCCTTATCCTCAATGGTCTTCTCAACTACAATAGATACTTGGTCCTCTAGCACCTTTATCTTTGTTTCAACAATCTTGATCATTTGCTTGGCTATGTTGAGCTCAGTGTATTTATTTTGAAGTTTATCTCTATTGTGATTAGAGAGGTACTAGCTACCTTAGTGCCCTTTGTTGCAAGTACGCACGCCTAATCGTTGTTGTCATTGATGTCAACATATATGTCTTGTCATTGGTGTCAACTATGCTCCTATCTTGTTGTTTTCTTGTAATGAGTAAGATTCTTTGTATTTACTTATGTAAGTAATCTTGATGTCGAGGATATTGAGAAAATTAGCTTCTCTGGTAGAAACAGTGAGTTGCAGTGGAAACAATGTGTTGCATATAGAAGAACAGTCCAAGAGATTGCTCCGCATTTCCTGTAGGATGAATATCTTTGTCTGCAGATTAGAATTTATCTAGAAGTCCATATGAAGATGCTATGTTCTAATTTTGAGCCTTCGGTATGAAGAATTGAGTGAGATATGTTCACCAAAGTGAAAACAACTTTTTTTGTATGTTTGGCAAATACAGGGAGAAAGTATTATGCTCCGCATTCCTCTACATTGAAGTATTTTGATCTGTGGTTCTAGAGATAAGTTTGAGATGATGTTAAGTGCTTTCAACTCCAATGGTTCATGATTTGGTAGTCTGCAAGCTATCCTTTCTTTATGATAGTGGATGATAGTGTTGTTCTTGTGCTCTGGTTTGAAGAATCTTCTTGACAGAGTGGTTAGAGATTGTGCGGTTGTTCCTAGTGATTACAATGTTCTTGTGGATGTCTCTTGATCATGTTCCTACCTTTGGATTGGTCCACAAAGAGAAGTTTGGATCATGAAAGAAGAATGTTCTTAGAAGACCTAGCGTTAACTCTAGTCTTGGCTGACTTGGTTGATTTCACAATTTCTGGAGATTTATTGAAGATTGTAGAAGTGTGTTGTGGCGTGGAGGATTGTGTTTGAGTCCCAGCTAAGGTGTGGCATGTTCATCATACTTCTCTACATCTTTCTTGCAATAAGTCTAGACCTATTTCTGTATATGTTTTGTAGTGCCAACCTTGGAGAATGTTCCAATGGTTGATGAATGTAATGCCAACCTTGATGTACATTCCAAGGTTGATGAATTGTATAAAAGCATGTAATAGAGTTGTGAAAAAGTGTGAGAGTGTGAATACGAAGAGATAAGTGCTAAGGTGTGAAAGAGCAGAGAAAAGATTTTATATTGTGCTTTAATGGAACTGAACCCTGGCATGGAGTAGATGCTAGTTAATTAGTTCACCACTTTGGTAGTGAGCCACCCCTTGGCAGTGAGTCATTCTTTGCAATGAGCATTTTGGACAGTGAGCCTCTATTTTTTGGTATTGTTATAACTCATAAATTTCTATGGGCTTACACCCACCATGGTTTTTCCCTTTTAGGGTTTTCCAAGTAAAAAATCTGGTGTCTACTGTGTTGGATGTGTGATTGTGATTAAGTGTATGGTTTCATGCTTTCATGGTTAAATATGATTATAAGTAATTAAGTTGTTGATGGTTTGATATTCATATGAAGCTAAGTTTTTGTGACAACAGATTCACTCCCCCTCGCCTCTCAGTTGTCTGGTGTATTTCAACAATTGGTATCAGAGAAAGGTTCCTCGGTGG
Organism: Cunninghamia lanceolata; assembly: GCA_027924645.1. NCBI lineage: Eukaryota > Viridiplantae > Streptophyta > Pinopsida > Cupressales > Cupressaceae > Cunninghamia > Cunninghamia lanceolata. Next base: position 12,656,917 of record BSBN01000469.1, on the reverse strand, counting down.
TAAGCTTAATAGCTTGAGGTAGATCTAGGATGTCTTATAAAAGGGAGGCTCCATAGTTTGATGGGACAAATTATACAACTTGGAAGATCCGCATCAAAATACATCTTCTTTGTATTAGTTATAAAGTATGGCAAGCAACACAGACTAAATATACCATGCCAGAGAATGGTATGACAACTGAAGATGAAGTCAAAGAATATGAGGTAAATATAAAAGCTAGAGATGCTCTGTTGAGTACATTGATTGACTCTAATTTAATAAAGGTCATGGATTATGAGTATGCTAAAGAAGTCTAGGATAAGCTGAGTAATTTGTATGAAGGAGATGATTCTGTAAAGAGTCCCAAATTGCATGGAATGAAAGCCAAATATGAAGGTCTTAAAATGGGAGAAGATGAAAACATAACATCCTTCATGTAAAAGTTTGATGAACTTGTTACTAGAATCAAAGGTATGGGAGGAACTATTGATGAAACTGAAGTTGTGATGAAAATCCTTAAGTCATTACCTAAATCCTATGCTCACAAGGTAGCTGCAATTGAAGAAATAATGATTGTGAAAAAGATTAACAAGGATCAGATTGCATATATTTTCACTAAGCCTCTACATAAAGATACTTTTGAGTACCTCAGGGATAAATTAGGGGTCATTACCCCTCCAGCTCTAAACTAAGATGGAAAGGAATGCATCAGTCCAATGGTTCCCAAAGATTCACTCTTTGATCTAGATTGATGTTCTGAGAGCTACCTCTTAGGGGGAGTAGCTAAATGATGACAAAAGAGTCAATTGTAGAAGTTTAAATTTGATCAAAACAAAAGAGTGCAAGTATGTGCCCTTTTCCATTGATGTCAAAGGGGGAGAGAAATCATCTGAAAAACTTAGAAAAGAAAAGAGTGCAGATGTGTAAAGAGAAAGGGGGAGAACCGTGTCTTGATGGTCTTTACAAATTTTCACATCATATGTTGCCATCAATGACAAAGGGGGAGATTGTTGCAAGTATGTGCCTAATCGATGTTGCCATTAATGTCAACATATTTGTGTTGTCATTGGTGTCAACTATGCTCCTATCTTGTTGTTTTCTTGTAGTGAGTAAGATGCTTTGTATTTACTTATGTAAGCAATCTTGATGTTGAGGATATTGAGAAAATTAGCTTCTCTGGTAGAAACAGTGAGTTGCAGTGGAAACAATGTGTTGCATACTGAAGAATAGTCCAAGAGATTGCTCCACATTTCCTGTAGGATGAATATCTTTGTCTGTGGATTGGAATTTATTTAGAAGTCCATCTAAAAGATGTTATGTTCTGAGTTTGAGCCTTCGATATGAAGAATTGAGTGAGATATGGTCACCAGAGTGAAAACAATTTTTTCTATATGTTTGGCAAATACAGGGAGAAAGTATTATGCTCTACCTTCCTCCGCATTGAAGTATTTTGATCTACAGTTCTAGAGTTAAGTCTGAGATGATGTTAAGTTCTTTCAACTCCAATGGTTCATGATTTGTCTATCCACAAGCTATCCTTTCTTTATGACAGTGGTTGATAGTGTTGTTCTTGTGCTCTGGTTTGAAGAATCTTCTTGAATTGGTGAGGATGAAAGGAGAAGAAAGAATGTGAATTGGTGAGGATGAAGGAATGGGAGGTGGGAAATGAGAAATGGAAGGAGGAGAAGGAGGATAAACAACAAATTGAGAAGGAGAGGGTGGAGGAATACTTACCTACTTGGTAGCTCTACCAGGATGTTCTTATTCTTTAGCCTTCTATGTCTACTTCTAAAATTTCTTCTTTAGTGGCGCATCCACCTCTTCTACTTCATTTCTTCTTTTCTCCTCCTCTAGGTTATTATCCCTACCCTTGGAAGCTTGAAATAAACTTTTCTTTGCTAAATATGGTCTTTGGGATGATGAGATGCGAGCACCAACCTATCCCCTTGTCTTGGGAGATCTCCTTGTCATTCTGCTGCTTAGAGTTTTTCTCACGATCACCTCTATTTTGACCTGGATGCTCCTATCAGTTGTGTTGGTTTTGCTTTGTAGCTTGAATCCTGGAACTATTTTTATGGCCGAAGTACTTGGTTGTGATGAGCCCATACCTCTGGTGGATGTTGTAGTGTTTTGGGCTACTACTCTTGGTGGTGATACTTGTGCTAGTTTTTTAGGCATCTTTTCTACTTTATGGCAAGTTGTTATCAACTAGGTGGAAAAAATTGGATCTCTCTCTCTCTTTCTATCTATCTATCTATCTATCTCCCCCTCTCTATATCTCTCTCTCCCTCACTGTCTCTTCTATCTCTCCCTCTCTCTAATTCTATCTCCTCATCTAACAAGGTGCATATGAGCAGTACTTGTTCCAACGCTACCTCTTTTATTTGAAAGTATGGATGCCTTGAATCTTCCTCCTCATCATCACCCAATGATATAATGGTTGTCTTTTCCTAGACATGAGGCTACTCTAAAGTAAAATAAGATGGATGGATGGCATGAGTCTTCTCATAAAATTTGTCCCACTTATCATCCAAGGAATTTCAACTGATCTAAAATGTGAGTGTGTTATAATTTACTCATGTTATAATGTGCTAATGTTAAAACATGCTCATGTTATAATGCAAGCACGTTTTTTACTACTTTGGGAAATTCCAACCCTAAGGGTTGGATTTTCCTTAGGCATCCAACCCAAAGGCTCAGACCTACCTTTTGGACACCAAAGATGTGTTTTCAACAAAACATAGAAAATCAACTTTAATCTTGAGCATGCTCTCCATTAGGTTTACATGTTTTTCAATGTAATACGAAAAAATGTTAGGATGACTTAAAGTTTTTTATTATCTTTCTAACTATTATTTTTTTCTAAAATCAAATAACATTAACATTTCCATCTTCAATTTCTTTTGTTAATGTGTTCTTTTTTTTTCAAAAAACCTATGTGTAGAATTTCTAGTGTCATTTTTTACATGTTCGTCGAAATTTGAAAAAAAAAAAATTTTAGATTCTAGACACTATTCTATACACATTGAAAATTAAATTTATTTTTGATTAGTTTTCAAAAAAATTAGGGGGGGCATGTTCAAATTTTTATTTTTTAGGATGTGTCCATTTTGAAAATTCATATATTTATTAAAAAATTAACAAAAAAATCAAACATAAACTATGTGATGTTAGATAATTTTTCATCAAAGCAATTTGTGAAATATTTTTAAAAAGTCAACATTTTAGGGGGATCACACCAGACGTTATGTTATATTCTTCTGACAAAAATAGGAGCACTTTGTGTGCTCCCCCTATTTGAACCTCTTAATCTCAACCATTCTTAGAAAAAAAAAATAGTTTAGAAACTAGATTATGAGCACTACAAATCTTGTTCTTATCACATCTTCTAAATTTTTTGAGTGTGGCTATCTTGAATTTCTCATCCAAGATCAATTTTTACTGATTTCAAAAAAAAAGTGGCCACTTTTGACCCCCTTTTGCTACCCCATTTCCATGCACATACCCTAATTATTAATATTTTTTTACCTATACTATGAATTTTTTATAGACATGTTAATTGAAAAATATTCATAACTTTCAAACCATTTCACATTTTTCAAATCTAAAAGATGTGTCATACTCTATGCTTTGCTAGCTACAAATCTTTTAAAAGATTGAGTTTCATATTTTTTGACCAAGTTAGGTTGGCTGAAAATTTACTTTTTAATATTTAAAAAAAAATCATAGTAAAAAATTCATAACTAATTATTTACTTTAAAAAATTCACAAAGATATGTGTCACATCCAAGCATGTGTCCTTTACCTATATCTAAAGATTCAAAAAAAAATTGTTCATACCTAGGTTGGCCGAAATGACACCTACTTTTTATTTTTCTCCAATAATTTTAGTAGTGTCTCATTAAAATATCCAATTTTCACCAAATAAATTTAATTTTAAAAAAATAGTAGGTCATAAACTACATCAATTTTCTACAAATTTTATTCCTACATATTTTTTAAATTGTGTAGATAACCTATTCAAATTTTTACATGAAATTGTTTAAGTTTATTTTTTAGCATTTTCATTGCCACTTAGAGGTATTTGTTTGGCCCCTAATGATCTCGCACTCACCCACCATTGTATTTGATGTTTGTGTTTGGATATCGAGTTGAGGTAGGGTTCATGCTCCTATGTGATAATGTGTCATCATCTTTGGATTAGATCTTATCTTTTGTGTATTGGCATGATGGAGGATGAGAGGGAGTTCTTGTTTGAGATGGTGGTTGTTGGCAAGAAAAGAGGAATCATAGATTGAAGTTCTGAGTCTAGGAGTCTTGCATGTTGTGTTTATACCCTAGTGACTATAGTAAGAGAATGTTCAGAGGGTTTGTGGTAGGAAATAACATCATGCAGTAATATAACATCACATAGAACTCATAACACAGAAATTAAACATTTATTTAAAGTATCAACACTAAAGATCATTCTTTATATATATCACTACATGTATTACAATATCATAGGTATATCTCTTCTTTGTTCTTCTTTCTATTCTATACCTCTTCTATTTCTATGTCTTACTTCTTACTTCTACTCCTATGTTACTATATGCATATGACTAAATTGGGGACATGTACCTTACAAAAAATGAATATTCCTACTAGGCCTAGTCAACCTTATGCTCTGCATCCCTTTTGCGGTTAAGTGTGGTGACTTTTAGATGTTGTACTCTTTGCTACCAACATTATCCCCCCTTTGTAACCACATCTTGTCTTCGAGACATGCAAAATATTCAATTTACAGCCCAGATATTATTATATATCTCCTTTAGTTGTGCAAATGTGATATCCCATTAGCCTTTTGCTTGCTACAACACCTATATTTGACTGTGTTTAAATTATTATCTTTTTTACCTTTGCAATAGTGTTTGGGATTTGAATCTATTAGCCTATCTTCTTGGCATCCCTTAGTAGTCCAATCACATGTGCTAGTGTAAGGCTCACCACCTCTCGGAGCTATTTGATTGTGTGTTGCTAATAGCCTATTTTCATCCAATTTGTTGATATCTTCTAACCTTTGTTTTAGTGACTCTTCCTCATCCAATTGTAGAGTGAGTGCGGTGCGTAGGTTTGGTACAATAAAGTTCATGGGTAGAGTGGCATCTAATCCATATACTAGTTCAAATGGTGAAAATTTGGTTGTTCTCTTGTAAGTTGTTCTATATGCCCATAGTACTACTAGAATTTTCACATCCTAGTTTGTTGTGTTTCCATTGCACATTTTTGTTAGTGTTATGTCTATAATCATATTTAGTGCTTCACTTGATCTGTTAGATTTTGGAAGGTAGGGTTTTTTTTTATGATTAATCATAAAATTATTCAGGACCTCTGTAATTATCTTATTGACAAAATGTTTGCCTTGGTCACTTGTAATGCTTAGAGGGTAGCCAAACCTGGTTATTATATTTTTATATATGAATTTTGCAGTGGTTTTGGATGTACAGTCTTTAGTTGGTTCTACTTTTACCCATTTTATAAGATATTCAACTCTAGTGATTATAAATATGGCTTTTGTACATTTTGTTGGTGGGTAAATGGGTCCTATGAAGTCTATAGCCCATTTCTCAAATGGTATTTGGGTGAGAACTAGCCATAGTGGCATCTCATCCCTTGCGGTGGGTTTATCCACTCTTTGGCCTATGTCACGTTGCTTAACATATCGACTGGCATCTTTAAATAATGTTGGCCACCATAGTCCAAAGAGCATGACCTTTGCGATGGTTTCTCTTGAATTATGTCCTCTGGAAATTCCCTCATGTGCTTCTCTGAGGATGTTTTGTCTTTAATGTTCAAATACTACCCTTCTTGTGATCCCATCTCTTCCAATTATATGCAATTCCCCTTCAATTAATGTATATGGCATAGTGACTTCCTTAAAAATATTTGTTTGTAATTTGGTCAACTATTCTCTAGAAATTAGTCAGTGGATAGTAAGCTTGCTACATCATTTAAGTCCTCCAACACCACAGTTATTCTAAAGAAATTTGTGCTAGGCAAATCTTCTTCCAAATTGTTTCCTCTCTTGTTTCAATTCTGGATAAGTACTCAGGACTTTGGTTATTTTTCCCCAATTTTACCATGATAAATTGAAGTTGAATTATTGGAATAATAACGACCACCTACATATTCTCGCTTGTGTAACCGGTCTATTAAGTAGATATTTTGGGGGTTCATGGTCTGTGTAAAAAGTGAATGGAGTAGATAGAGGATAGTGTCTAAATTTATGCAAAGTAAATACCATTGCTAGTGCTTCTCTTTCTATAGTAGTGTATTTTTTCTCCACTTGAGAGAGCTTATGACTTGCAAAGGCAATTGGATGATCCTTATTCCTCTAGGTTGTGCTAATACTACGCCAACTATTGTTCCAAAAGCATCGACATGAACATGAAATGGGATGTTCCAGTCTGAAAAGATTAGTATAGGAGATTCTGTTATCTTTTGTCTTGATGTGTCAAATGCTTGTTGACATACCTCATTCCACTCAATTGTTTTATTTGATTTCTTCTTTAAAAAATCTTTTATTGGTCATGCTATCATGGAAAATGTTGACAGAAAAACCTAGATCAAAGTATAAGGTTTTATACTCTATTATCTGTCATAAACCTTGATGTGATACAATAAAAAGAGAACTTAAATATGCAATAAGTATAAACCATATATATATATATATATATATATATATACTTTAATGGCTTATACATGTCTTAGAATTAATTCCTTATGCTTTACTCTCACTTATCGTCTTCCTCATTCTCACACATATATAATTCATATGATTCATGCTCTTATCTCTCACTTTTCTCTTCTTCACATAGCCTCATAATGTCTTTCCATCATATCCTTTCATAATAACACTTAATTATCTCATTTCAACATATTAGAGGTGTTTTAGGGCTATATATGGGTCTAGAAATGATACAAATTACATGTGTGGTGCCTTACAACCTTCTATATCTTACAAATAGTGGTGACCTTTGTTACTATTACAAGTATCATGATGGAGCATATGGAGCACTTGGATGTTTGATGGTACATGTTGGCTATAGGGATTGTTTCATTGAGTTTACTATTGACCCCTTATGCAATGTATACAAGTGGGAGAATGTTACAAAATATGTGTTGTATGCCTTGTTGTAAGTATGGGCCTAACCGGTGTTGTCATTGATGTCAACATACTCCTCTTGCATTAATGATAAGGATTGGATGAGCTGTGTGCTGAGGATATTAAGAAAATTAGTCCTAATCAGGAACAGAGAAGAACAGTGAGGACAATGAGCTAAAGATCCTAGACAAGATGAAGATCAAAGGATGTGCTTCAAAGGGTTTGTAGATATGTGTCTTAAGATGATCTAGTAAATATTTTAGAGGTCCACATGAAGATCTAAATAAGTTATGGCCACTTAAGTAAAACTGGTTCTGATAGGTGTTTAGAGGTGACAGAGTGACACAGATAGGTCCAGTGAGATCCAGAAATGCAATATATTGTTCTGTGGATTTGGTGGAGTGTTTATGAAGTAAATGTGAAGTGTCAACTTAGTTGGTTCATGGTTTGAAGGTCTGCAAGCATCTATTCCAATATAACAGTGATGACAGACTGTGTTCTTAAGGTTCCGGATGAAGGAGAGAATGATTTCAGTAAGAAGTAGTGTGGATGTTCTTGGTGATTCAGGAAAGCTTGTGGAGGTCTTTGGATTATCTCCAGTTCATGTTGAAGGTCTGCATTGAAGATTTAGCCAGAAATTGAAGAATTACTTCCAGATGATGATGTTCTTCCCAAGTCAGGCCGACTGGATGAGTTACACATCCTGCAGATGATCTTGAAGAGTTTATGTGAGGAATGGCATGTTCCTAAAGGAAGATTGAAGTCTCAGATCTGTGTGACCAACAATGTGTTGATCTGCGTGAAGTCTTTTTGTAATTAGTCATGTTGTATTTATGTATTTGATCTATAATATTTGCTGACTTGGATGATTATCCTTAGGTCGATGTCTTGCATAAATAAGGAGTTGCAAAGTCATTTCAAAAGTGTGTTGTGGAGATGAGAGTGTGGTAGAGAGGAGGAAAGCGAAAAGCAGAGCAGAAGTATTGGGCTTAAATGGAACTGACTCAAGCATGGTGAAGATGCTATTCTTTAGTTCAAGTATGTAATACTCATAATTCTGTAGATAGTGTGTCTCTTGTAGGAAGTGGGCCTCTTGTGAGAAGTGTGCTCAGGCAATGAGCCCTAATTGGCATGTGCCATTTTATTCTTTCTATTCTTCTAACAGAGAATACAATCTTGAGTTAGTCACCCCGTGGTTTTTCCCTTAACTGGGTTTTCCACGTCAAAATCTTGGTGTCTTATGTGTTAATATGTTTATGCTCTTGATTTAATGCATTATATTTCCATGATTGATTTACTATTATACTATTGAATTAGAAAGTGGAATCAAGTGGTTAATTGCAAGAAAGTTTTGGACAACTGATTCACCCCCTCTCAGTTGTCTGTCCTGAATCTAACAATTGGTATCAGAGCTAAGTTCCTCTAAACAAGCTTAATCGTTTGAGGAGATCCAGGATGTCATCCTACAAGAAGGATAGTCCAAGGTTTGATGGAACCAATTTCACTCTTTGAAAAAGTCGCATGGAATGTCACTTACAATGTATGGGAATGCAGTATTGGATAATGGCTTCAAAAAAGTATACTCCTCCTCAGAATGGTCTGAAAACCATAGATGAAATCAGAGATACTGAAAACAATCTACGGACTAAAGAAGCTCTTCTAAGTGTCTTGTCTGAATCAGAGCTAACAAATGTTGTTAACCTACAAACTACTTTTAAGATTTGGGAAAAACTAGAACTTCTGCATGAAGGAAACAAGTATGCTAAATGTGCCAAGCTACAAAGCCTGAAAGGAAAATTTGAAAATCTAAAGATGAGAGAAGATGAAAATATCACTACATTTATGCCAAGAGTAAATGAGCTTGTTTGCAGTATTAGATGTGCTGGTGGAGTCTTGGATGAAGATGAGATTGTTGGCAAAGTTCTCAGATCCCTTCCTGATTCTGACAAGTACAAGGTTGTTGCTATTGAAGAATTCAGATCTATTTCAAGTATCATAAGAGATCAATTGGTTGGTAAATTAGCTACATTTGAATTGACTAAGTTTGGAGATGCTCCCCCCAAGACTAAATCTGCATTCAAAGCTAGTGCCTCTGTTAAAGGAAAACAAAAGTTTGATCTGGGAGAGAACTCTTCAAAGAATCTATCATGGTATGAGAAAGCAAGAAAAGATATGGAAGAAGATGAAGCAGAAGCTGCTCAACTTGAAGCCCTTATTGCAAAAAGACTGCCAAGAGGATCTGGTAAGTATGAAGGGAAATTACCTTTTAAATGTTTTAACTGTAATAAGATTGGTCATTTTGCCTCAAGGTGTCTGGAAAGATTTTTAAGGCCAAATCCTAACAGATCAAGGTTCTAAAAGAATTGTTATTATGTTCATGAAGATGATGATAATGAAGGAGTAACAGATGATGAATCAGAGTCAAAAAATAAATTCAGAAGTGACTAGGTGTTTATTGCCATCAAGGAAGAAGATCCAATGTCCTCTGAATCTGTTAATCATAAAATTGTAGAAAGAGCTATGGCTGCCCAAGTTGGAGAAAAGGATGATTAGGTCATTGACAATGGATTCTCTCACCATATAACAGTGACAAAAATAAGTTTATTGATTTGGAAAGGTATGACTTGGAGGAGTGGTAAAATTTGGTGATAATTCTGCTGGCAGAATCAGAGGTAGAGGAACTATTTCTTTTGATGGAAAGAACAAAACTAGTAATGTACTATATGTTGAAGGCCTGAAGCACAATCTTCTGAGTGTTGGACAATTGGTGGACAAAGGCTATGATCTTCAATTCAAAAATAAAAAATGCAAGATCTTTGAAAGTTCCAGAACAAAGATTGCATTCGGTACTCAAACTAAAGGTAATATCTTTCACTTGGTCGATATTGGTAAAAGTTGTTTGTTTGTTCAAATTGATCAAAGTTGGTTGTGGCATAGGAGAATGTGTCAGATAAATTTTGATAATATCATCAAGATAAGTAACATCCAGGCTCTGAGAGATCTTCCAAGACTAATGAAACCTACTAATAGTTTGTGCAAAGAATGTTAGTTGGGTAAGCAGAGAAAAGTATCATTCAAAAGTAAGGAATAGTCTTCTACTAGATTAGTGGACTTAGTTCATACTGATCTATGTGGTCCGGCAAGAATCAGAAGTGTGCAAGGTGATAGATACTTCATGCTATTAATTGATGATTACTCCTAGATGATGTGGGTGACTTTTCTGAAAGAGAAATCAGAGGCTCTTGAGAAATTTAAAATATTCAAAGCTATGGTAGAGAATGAAACTAGATTGAACATAAAATGTCTAAGGTCTGATAGAGGTGGAGAGTTCACATCCAATGAGTTCATGGAGTTCTATGAGAAACATGGAATTAAAAGATAGTTGTCTGCTCCAAGGACACCTCAGCAAAATGTAGTGGAGAGAAAGAACCGGACCATCCAAGAGGCATCTAGAACCATGATGATGGAAGCAAATGTTCCTCAAATCTACTGGAGAGAAGCTATAAGCACTGCAGTCTACATGCTCTTAATCGAGTTTAAATCAGAAGTAATATTGGTAAGACTCCTTATGAACTTTGGTTTGGCATCACTCCCACTGTGAAGTATTTCAAAGTTTTTGGTAGCAAATGTTACATTAAAAGAGATGAAGATCTAGGCAAATTTGATGCTAGAAGTGATGAAGGAATATTCTTGGGTTATTCTACTCAAAGCAAAGCATACCAGTGTTATAACAAGAGATTGAGAAAGAATGTAGAAAGTACAAATGTGAAGGTTGATGAAGGCATTGAAAAACCCTCAAGGTTTTATGAATATGATGAAGATGATCAGAATGATGTTTTGATCCAAGGAGTCCAAGCCCCTTCTAAAATTCAAATCCAGACTGATTTGGTGAATCATGAAGAAGAGATGAGTTTGAATGAACCTATTCAAGAAATAGAAGTGCAAGTAAATCCCAAAATTCCCAGGTATGTAAGATAGAACCACTCTGAAGATCAGATCATAGGTGATAAAAGTAAATGTGTTCAAACAAGAAAAAGGATTGCTCAAGATTTAGAAGAGTATTGTCTAATTTCAAAAATTGAACCTAAGACAGTAAATGAAGCATGCAATGATGAAAACTAGACTAAAGCAATGGAGGAAGAGTTGATGCAAATTGAGAAAAATCACACTTGGGATCTTGTTCCCAGACCTAAAAATAAGAATGTGATTGGAACCAAATGGGTCTTCTAGAAAAAATTGAATGAAGTTGGTGAAGTAGTAAAAAAACAAAGCCAAATTGGTCTGCAAGGGTTACTCTCAAATAGAAGGAGTTGATTTTGAAGAAACTTTTGCTCCGGTGACCAGAATTGAAGCAGTCAGGTTATTTCTTGCCTTTGCTGCCTTCAAAGACTTCAAAGTATATCAGATGGATGTCAAGTCTGCCTTCCTAAATGGTGACTTGGAAGAAGAAGTATTCATTGAGCAACCGGATGGATTTCAATTGTTTGATCATGGTGATATGGTCTGCAAGTTGAAGAAAGTACTGTATGGCCTCAAGCAAGCCCCAAGAGCCTGGTATGAAAGATTAGATAAACATCTTTTGAAGATTGGTTTCAATAAAGGTAGTGCTGACAGTAATTTGTACTTCAAAATTGACCATGAAAATATCCTGATTGTTGAAGTGTTTGTTGATGATATCATTTTTAGAGGAAGAGATAGTATGTGCAAAACTTTTGCAAATCAAATGAAAAGTGAATTTGAGATGTCCATGCTTGGGAAAATGAATTTTTTCTTGGGTCTGCAAATCATTCAAACAAAGAAAGGAATCTTCATTTCTCAAACCAAATATGTGAAAGAATTGTTGAAGAAATTTGGAATGGAAGACTCAAAGACAATGAGTACTCCCATGGAAACCGGATGTAAGTTGAGCAAAGATAATGACTCTCCTAGAAGGCTGATCAGAAAAAGTATAGGTTAATGATTGGAGGATTGTTGTATCTCACTCAAACAAGACCTGACATTATGAATGTTGTTAGTCTTGTTGCTAGATTCCAAGCTGATCCTAGAGAATCTCATGTCATGGAAATCAAGAGAATTTTTAGATATCTAAAAGGGATAGTTGAGTATTGTTAGTGGTATCCTAGAGACCATAATTTTTCTCTTCATACATATATAGATGAAGATTGGGTAGGAGATGTGGATGACCGGAAGAGTACCAGTGGTGGAGCATTCTTTTTAGGGAAAAGATTGGTTTCTTGGCTAAGCAAGAAACAAGAGGCAATATCTATGTCCACAGTTGAAGTAGAATATATTGCAGCAGCAGGTAATTGCACTCAAGTTTTGTGGATGAAGCAAATGCTAAGAGACATTAGAGTGGAGTATGAGGAACTTATCACAATCTTCTGTGATAACTCAAGTGTAATAAATATATCTAAGAATCTGGTGTTGCATTCAAAGACAAAACATATATCCATCAAGTTTCACTTTTTGAGAGAGAAAGTAAACAAGAATGAAGTCAGATTGGAGTTTGTGCCTTCCAAGGATCAGATTGCAGATATTTTTACTAAACCTCTTCCTAAGGACTCTTTTGAGTATCTCAGGGAGAAGTTAGGGGTTATTAGCCCTCTGGTTCTAAATTAAGGTGCACTGATGTACATTAGTTCAGTGGATCTCACAGTCATATCTTGTGGTCCAGATTGATGTTTGGGAAGTTGCCACTCAGGGGGAGTAGCTGGTATGATTCTGAATTGGTGCAAGTATGTGCCCTTTGCCATTGATGTCAAAGGGGGAGAGAAGACATGTGAAAAACAAGTGGTTGCTTATCAAGGGGGGGTAGTAAAGGAAGAGAAGACATGTGAATTGTTGTTGTTGATAGGGGGAGTTGTGTCAGTGAGAAAAAGTTCTTGTCTTAATGGTCAAAACAATTGTTCACATCATATGTTGCCATCAATGACAAAGGGGGAGATTGTTGCAAGTATGGGCCTAACCGGTGTTGTCATTGATGTCAACATACTCTTGTTGCATTGATGATAAGGATTGGATGAGCTATGTATTGAGGATATTGAGAAAATTAGTCCTAATAAAAAATAGAGAAGAACAGTGAGGACAATGAGCTAAAGATCCCAGACAAGATGAAGATCAAAGGATGTGCTTCAAAGGGTTTGTAGATATGTGTCTTAAGATGATCCAGTAAAGATTTCAGAGGTCCGAATGAAGATCTGAAGAAGTTATGGTCACTTAAGTAAAACCAGTTCTGACAGATGTTCAGAGGTGACAGAGTGACACAGATAGGTCCGGTGAGATCTGGAAATGTAATATATTGTTCTGTAGATTTGGTGGAGTGTTTATGAAGTAAATGTGAAGTGTCAACTCAATTGGTTCATAGTCTAAAGGTCTGCAAGCATCTATTCCAATATAACAATGATGACAGACTGTGTTCTTAAGGTTTCGAATGAAGGACAGAATGATTTCAGTGAGCAGAAGTAGTGTGGATGTTCTTGGTGATTCATGAAAGCTTGTAGAGATCTTTAGATTGTCTCCAATTCATGTTGAAGGTCCGCATTGAAGATTGAGCTAGAAATTGAAGAATTACTTTCGGATAATGATGTTCTTCCCAAGTCAGGCCGACCGGATGAGTTACACATCCTATGGATGATCTTGAAGAGTTTCTGTGAGGAATGGCATGTTCCTAAAGGAAGATTGAAGTCTCAAATTAGTGTGGCCGACAATGTGTTGATCTGCCTGAAGTCTTTTTGTAATTAGTCATGTTGTATTTATGTATTTGCTCTATAATGTTCGCTGACTTGGATGATTATCCTTAAGTCGATGTCTTGTATAAATAAGGAGTTGCAAGGTCATTTCAAAAGCATGTTGTGGAGATGAGAGTGTGGTAGAGAGGAGGAAAGTGAAAAGCAAAGCAGAAGTATTGGGCTTAAATGGAACTGACTCAAGCATGGTGAAGATGCTATTCTTCAGTTCAAGTATGTAATACTCATAATTCTGTAGATAGTGTGTCTCTTGTAGGCACTGGGCCTCTTGTGAGTAGTGTGCTTGGACAGTGAGCCCTAATTGGCATGTGTCATTTTATTTTTTCTATTCTTCTAACAGAGAATACAATCTTAGGTTAGTCACCTCGTGGTTTTTCCCTTAATCGGGTTTTCCATGTCAAAATCTTGGTGTCTTATGTGTTAATATGTTTCTGCTCTTGATTTAATGCATTATGTTTCCATGATTGATTTATTATTATACTACTGGATTAGAAAGTGGAATCAAGTGGTTAATTGCAAGAAAGTTTTGGACAACTGATTCACCCCCCCTCTCAGTTGTCTGTCCTAAATCTAACATGCCTTGCATACTAAAATAATAATGCTAAAATGTAAAAATAAATATTTAAGTGTAGTGCATATTAGAGATGTGAATACCACATGGATTAGGCATTTTTGTGGTCACTTGCATGTTGTATGTAATATTGGGAGAACTTAGTACCAAATATCTAATTTGGGGGTCATGGTTTAGTGAGTTCATGGTTTTGATACACATGGTTTATGTAATACCACCTAGTGGTTTTGTGCAAGCTTGTCTTTATAGAAGGAAGCACATGAGTAGTTGTTGAAGTTGGCTTGTGTAATCTTTGGCTTGTTGGCTAAGGTTAGATTGAGCATCTTTTATAGGTTGCATATGTGGAAGCATAGATTAGGATGTGTGGTTACAAGGTTCTCATTTGCTTGATCACATGGAAGAATGTAACTAGGGAGCTTGATGCTTCAGAAGACTTGCATGGAGACTTTGCAAATGTATAGTAATTTTGTTCATGAAGATAAACATTGATTTTTGTGGGTGCTTTTGGAGGCTGGGTTTTTCCCTTGAGAAGGTTTTTCCAGGGTACATCTAATGTTCTTGATGGTATGCTTTGTTATTCTTTTGCATGATGGTTTTTGAATATTTGTTTTCCATAATTTTCTCTCGTGAGGGTTATGTGGAAATGTATATTATTGTAAGAAATTTCTTTTCACACATAAGACCAAGATGACAAGAACAAACAACAAAAGCTAAATTGCACATGACAACCAAAGATTGAAAATGCAATATATGACTACTCCATTAGAATAAGGATGTAACTACAAATGTAAAATAAAAATACAAGATATGGACACCTAAAAGAAGTGCTTGATCTTCCATTGCTTATATAAGAGCTAGCAATGGATATATATGCCATATGCCACCAAGCGAATGTACAAATGTGGTATGTGGGATAAAGGAGATAGTACACATGTGCTGTATAAGTTTCCATAAAACTAGTAAAGTACAACCATAACTATAAATGCATATTACCTCTCTAAGTAGATACATACCTATATGCAAGGGATATAACACCTACCCAAGTAGATCTACCTACTAATGAACTCTATGAGAAAATCACATGCGTGATGGAAGAAAACCTCCATAAAAAAGACATTTCCATTTGGATAGAATGAAAAGACAAAAAAACATCAAGGATGGAAGGATTAAATACTACAAAGCATGGGAACATATTCAAATTTGTAATATAGACATGGATAGAGACTAAGGATAAGGTTATTTGTCAACTTCCATGCAAAAATATGTCAATTTAAAGACTAATCAAATATAACATAAAAAACAATCTAATCAAAGTGGGCCAAAACATAAAAAATTCTTGACTCAAATAACTCTTTTACTTCAAACCCTATTGAATGAATCTACACATTAACATTGTCCAGTTATTTGAGCTTCTATAGTAAACACCAAAACATAAGAAAAAAGGGGATGGATATGCGATTTTCATTATTACATTAAAATAAAATATAAAATATGTTCAGTGGCAATCAGATCATTTCATCCTCATGATGAATTCGGCACGAGGTGTCAATTTTTATTTATTTTTATTAAAAAACTTGCATTATTCAATGTTTAGTTTATAATGCATATCTTTTCAAGACAATCCTCTCTGTTTAAGTGAAACATCACAGCAGAACTGACTGTATTTAAACCATTACAGCAAGCCTTTCAACCTTTTAATAAAATTAAAAATCTTTCTATGTAGATGTTCAGGGTTTGTTAATCTGCAGAGTGTGAGCTGCTGGCAACTATCGTCGTCTGACTTGTTTTTTAATTATTTCTCAATAAAATAGTAAAGTGTATGTTTTATCTTTGCCTTTTTAAGTTTAAGGAGTTTCTGTTGCAAGAGGACTCAAGTGAGAATAAAATGAAAGTGGCCCCTCTAACTTTTTATTATTCAAACATACAGAAAATTTTGCAATATACAGCACTCAAACGTACAACGAAAACCGTTATTATGAATAATAACACATGCTGAATCAATCGCCATGGCCCTTCAACAATAATAATACATAACTAAACTAATGAAGTGCAATCTCCAGCTGCAGATCTACGCCATGGCCAAGAAAAACAGACAAAAAGCAGCTCCAACCAAGGTGCTCCAGAAGCCCAATATGAAACCCTTCATTCCCCCGCTCTGCAACCAGTGCAACAAATCAATCACAAAGAAGTATCATTATTATTATTATATTAAGAAATTTCTAGGATAAAATAACATTTGATTGGATTATAGGTTGATCAAGTTGAGATATTCAAATATCAATACTAAAACATCCAAACTAAAATAACCTAGTGTTTTCAGATTAAATAATGTCAATAGTTGTTAATGTTAATATTGTACCTAAAGACAATATTTGAATAACTCAAATTTTGATATTGGTTTGTTTGGTAAGTTAATTGTATAATTAAAGTTCGGGATGTAAATTTGACGGCTGTATAGTTGTATTTAAACATTTATACTGTAAAATATACTCAAAATATTAAGGAAACTATGCTATGAAAGAAAAGATTTCCAATAGACCATCAAAATTCCTATAAGATTATATTTATGAGCATGCCTTAATATATGAAAGACAATTTTGAATAATCCATCACACAGACTTTTGTAATTATGAAATGGAACATAAACCTTAAGTAAAACCAAACAAACAAAGGTGTAATTTATCCTAAATCTTAGAAATGTGTATTCTGAATCTATTGAATTTATTTTTAAGAAAAGAAAAAGAAAAAGCACAAATGCAAAAATAAATGATTCTTACCGAGTTGGGTTTCACCAGGCTCGATGAATCTGGAGAAGGAGAGGAGGCAGAAGCAGGGGAAGGGGAGGGGGAAGATGCAGGGGACTTCATGGGTTTAGTTTTACTTTTTGCAGGTGATGGTGCTAGTGACAGAAATGGGGATGGTGAAGGTGAAGGAGTAGGAGCTCCAGCTGGAGATTTTACAGTTGCAGGTGATGGTGCCTTTGCTTTTGCTGTTGCCAATGCTACCCCAACATCCACACCCTGAGTCACCTCAGCAGTGCTGATTCTCATTGCACTGCACAACCCCATTGCAACAAGGAACATGATATACATTGCACTGGGAAAGCCCAAAGCCATTTTCAAGCTGTATTTTATCCTGCATTCACAAAAACATCAATTTCACAACCTTCTGCTAATGTTAGACTAGAAAACTTCTAATACTCTAAATCTTTACCTCTTCTTTGCAGTTCTATGGTTTGAAAGACAAATACCTTAAGTTCTACTAGCCCCTTCTTTACTCTGCAGTACTATGGCTTTGAAGGAGACATACCCATGTATATATAATAACATTTGATCTAACAAAACTAAGGAAAAATAAATACCTTAAAAAACCAGCTTTTTTTCCCCTTTTACTTGCTTTCTTTACCCTTTTAAATCTTTTTGATTTAATAAAAACATAGAAACAAACTAGTCAGTCAGATAGAAAAATTCTCCCTTGAGAATGGATAAAAGAGTGATTTATCATTTACCTTAGTTATAAGGTACTTGCAATTGAGTAGAGGAAGATCCTATCCCTGGGTACTGATACTTGTGATGAAGCATTGTAGCCCCATTGCCCTGATTAATAAAGCAGGCTGCACCAAAAAAGATGAAAGGGTGGTTATGGTGTCCCAAGCAATTGGCTGGAATTAGATGCATTGGCACGCTATCTCCATCAGTAGAGGGGCCATTAGAGGTCTGATGTTTCCTTCAATCATGCTCCTCATGACCTTCTAGCTAATCTTAACTTTTACTTAGTGCTAGATGTCTTTCATAATTATGTTCCTTCACCTCAATTTTCGTTAGAACAATCACTAACATTGATTTGCTTCTGTGTGAAGTCTCATTGCTATAAATATTTAGTAAAATTGTCCAATCTTGCGGAAATATCACCCCCGTTAACAGAGAAATCTATCCATTGCCATTGAAAAAAATCACTTTGTCTTGTATTATTTTTTTTTCATTTTAAAAGTATGATAACCAATGGACAATAAGGTCTAAATTAAGTAAGTGTCATTGGGATTCATGAACGATGTAATAAAGGGTATGCAAATACACCAACTACCATTTGTAAAGCAATGAAAGGATAATGTACTTTCACTTGATGGCCTTTGCACGTTAACACCTCCTAGTAATTAAATAAGTGTTTTATATTTAATCAAATCAATTTAGAGTTGTAATGATGAAAAGCGTAATTGAACACTTTTGCCATTGGTTTTGTGTTCACTATGTTTGGGTTGTCCTTAATGCAATGACTACTATACAAGTATGGTATATTTTTTAAACAAAAGTTGGAAAATTATCCAAAATTTAATTGATGTCAAAGAATTTGGTGTAATAACCACCCTAGTTACTACTAATTTTTTTTACACATCAAGTACTAACTTAATCGACCAAGCAACTTCTATTTGACTTAGAAGTGCCAATTTCATAGACTTACCAATCATAGTCATGACAACAACTCTATGCCACAACTCATGTACTCGCACTAGAGTATGGTAAGCTCTCGAGGTCAGGGTCATCCCTAGACCCAGACCTAAACCTCAAGGGTTCTTTCATCATGGCCCTAACTACGTATCCCTTCATGGGAATCAGAGGCTCCGTAGTTCATACATCAACAATAGAGAGGCTTCATCCTCTCCTTTGATATGAGATCTCTGATCTCTCTTTTAAATCACAACAATTAGTTGATCTCATGCTTCAAATTCCATCCATACACCATAGTATGATAGAAAAAACACTCTAATCAAATGATAGTTCAATGCCAACATTAGTATATGAACCTACACAAAACCACATAGTGACCCACTCATATAAACATCACTTATTCCCACATAGCGATTGGCTCAAGCATACATCACATGTACACAATGTGACTAACTCTCACATGCATCACACATACACAGTGTGGCTAGCTCAAGGGTACAACCCATTTACACAATGTGACTAGCTCATTCATACCATATATATATATAGAGAGTGCATAACTCATGCATGTGTCACATACACCCCGAGTGTACAACACCTATACACAGGGATAATAATTCATGCATGCATCGCATACACACAAAGTGACTAGCTCATGCATACAACACATATACACGGTGTGATTATTCACACCTATATCACATATACAGAATGTGAATAGCTCATGCATGCATCATATATACACAATGTGACTAGATCATATGCACATCACAAGTACACATAGTGACCAACTAGCAAAAAGGAATGGTTGCAACCATATTGTAAGCATCTTCCCCTTTGCTTGATTCACTAGTCCTTAAGTCCTCAAATATACCCCAACCAGAAAAAGGAATGTTGGTATATCTAATGGTACACCGTGGGTTCCATCATTTTCCTAATTTGCAACCAACTATGATGACAAGCAAGCATCCCATACTACTTGTGGTCATCACTGGCAAGGGCTCAAGTGCAACAACACACAACACATAAGGTCCTTAATAGAAATGCACACAATGATTGACTCACACATACATAGTGACCAACTAGTAATAGGAAGTGAATGCAACCTACTACATACATCTTCCCATCACCTAGTTAAATAACACATAAGCTCATAAATACCCCTATAAGAAAAATGAATGGCAATGCATCTCATGCTACATCGTGGATCCCATCCTTTTTCCTAATTCATAGCCAACTGTGACGACAAGCAAGCATCTCATACTAATTGTTGTCATCACTAGCTAAGGAATAAGTGTAACAACATACATCACAAGTGGCCATTAATAAGATTTCCACATCCTATTGTTCACCATTTGAGTCAATGGATCCTGACATCTATTGCCTTCATGCCACTGGCGAAAGTTAGTCCAACCTAGTATAGGGCAGCTCCCGGCATCTATCACCTACATAGTACTAGTGAAAGTTGACTAAGCCTATCATACCAATAGGTAGCTCTTAGCATCTGTCACCTCCATGCTACTGGCGACAACTATATAAGCCCTAAGATATGGTAGATAGCACCTAGCATCCGTCACCTGCACGTACTAGTGACAACTGGCTAACCTACACTTGTGTCATAACATGGATAGCTCTTGGCATTCGTCACCTCTCTACTATTGGCAACAGTTGGCTAATCCTAAGATATGGTGGATAGCACCTGACATTTGTCACCTACATGATATAGGTGATAGTTGGATATCTGCATCTGTATCAGACTCAGTTCTAACACGTGGGGTCATCTTATAGCTAGGTACACATAATCAGGATATCATAAGGATTCACAATTATTGGTCAAGTTGACCTATTTACATATGACATAAGGTGATCCATAAGCCTATGCATATGGTCTTATAGGTCTAAGGAGTCTAAATTATTGGTCAACACACAAGTAACACATTGAACCCACATGAGTTGGCCTCTATCCAAACTCATATGCATAAACCAATGCAACTCATAAAGTAACCTCAAAGGTCATTCAATACATTCAAATTATTTCTTGTAAACACCATATTATTAAACAATAATTTAAACTCAGAGTACTAATATTATAAAATATTGTATTTCTATGTACATAACAATTTTGCATATAGCCAATCATATAGCTTAGCATACAATTATCCACTAGATAAATATAAAAGTAAAATGCCTTACCATATATTTGTTAATACTTACTATTAGTGGCCCACATTTGGGAAAGACAGTCATAAAGAATTTCATCCTAACTCAATACAATCTAGGCACATATTTAGAATAGGCTGATTATCCACACATATTAAGAGTGGTTCATACATTCATATCATAATAGCTAAGTCAACATCATCATTAAATCCAAAGTTGGCAAGTTACCATAACTCATCCATGACTTTGTTATGGCCATGTTTATCACACCCTTTATACTTGGAAGAATAGACCTCTTTAGGGTCTTGAGGCTAACTTATACCTTTAGGTACTTATCATTGAGCCTTGACACAATGCCATAGTGTTCAAAACAAAAACAAAAAAACTCTAATAATTATAGTTAGACCAATCTAGAGGCACTCTTATACATTCACCTTAGAGACAAGCCACAATGACAATGACTCTAAAAGTTCATCCAAGATTAGAGTAGATTGGGGAAAACCAACCACCACAAAACCTCAAAGTAGGTAAGATGAATGATGATGAAGTGCCTTTTATTGGCTTATCTATATATAGTGGAATCATATTAATTAGAAGCTGAGTTCACAACCATCTAATATAATTTCAGCAGCAAGATGAAATGTACTAAAGAGGGAAGGTTGGTCAATTTTAGGAACACCCCATACCTCGGAGTCATTTCCTAAACCCCTCCCCTATGGACTTGACATCCATGGGCCTCCTTCAATGAAGAACTGCCTACATACCCACTTCCAAATGGGATTGAAGTCACATGCAATTCTCCTCACCTTAATCTCTCAGGGAACATAAACATATGTTCTTATACCCAAGGTTTCCTAATCACTCAAATAACTTTCCACTTAGAAGTGAAATAGATTGAATATTATAGAAAGAAAACCTTAAAAAGAATTAAAACCCAACAATATAACAACTGCCATTTACCAATACCTATTCTAAAACAAAGCCATAACCCAATGAGTTTCATATACTACTATTGCATAGCCTAACAAAGTTACTTTTAATGATTCCCATCAATGGTAACACTTAATAGTAGGCAAAGGATCCTAGCTAGGTTCCGTGTATAGCAATCCTCTACTAAAGATCTTCCACCTAAGGACACCAAGATCTTAGGTTTAGGCATCTCCTCCAATATTATTGTAATTCAACATAAACATACTAGAACCCTTACAGGTTCATCTCCTTAACATAGAGGCAAGGTTGACTACCTACCAACATATAATTCTTTTTATTTGCACAATCATATTGTTACCAGTATTATATAATTCTTCATATTTACAAAGTTGAAGTATTCGCAAGTTCAAGTATTTACACCAATTCAAAAGAATAATTGACTTAGATTAGTTCTTTACAACTCCTTTTAGATTTCCCACTAGGTACAAAATGCTACCTTTATTATTGTCAACATATAAGTTAATTATATATCTCCCCATGCTAACACTAATAGGATCTAGGGTTGCTTATGTCTATACATTTGACCCAACTGACCCTAGTTCCTACTTATATCTAGGTTATCAAACAAAGATCAAGTTCGATTGTCACCCAGTTCCATTCCAAAACTTACTAATATTTCTAGAATCAAATTCATACACATAAATATGTATAACATTGTAATCAACATAAAATAAGTCCAATCGTATCTAAACCCAGAACAAGAGTAATCATCATATATTCACAATGCAATAGCTATGCAAATCCTTAATATGGCCCTAAACGATGTCCTACTATAAAAGAATCAATGATATAAAGTATCATGTAACTATATTATATTATAACGTCTTTCTTGATGGAAATCAACATGCATTACCAAGGGACTCACATAATCATTATCTAAAACCTCGAAGGCTTACAACAATAATTATAGACATGCTTTAATCAAGATTAATACTTGAGTCCTACTCAAGAGAGTTGGTAACACTATGATCATTAGATCATCATACAAATATGTTCACTTGATATTATTAATAATAATCATATTATTAACCTTTGATTTCAATTATCGTATAGTACTAACCGATGTTCCTATGATAGTCCATATCATGATCTAAATAATATTTACACTTGTAATTTATACTAAATATGACCTTAATGGTCATTAGTAAAGTATTAGGGGATACTATATCAACTTGAACCTTCACCCATAACTTAGGCACAACCAGATTAAGTATTTCCTTGAATATACTTTACAGTGCCCAAGGTTAGTTGAGACATCTGTTAACTAATTAACATTTCACTCACTACAATAACATGTAATGATATCATATAGTTTACCATTATAATGCAAGGTATCATCTAGTGGGATCACATAGTGATTTTTTGAATCATCATACGAATATTTATTTGATTCAGTATAAACGTCATTCAAAGATGTTATCCATACTACTAATCATGGGGAAAACTTTAGGGTTATACTTCCATGGTCATCTCATTCTACAACAACATTTTGGATCAAAGGTCACTATCACACCAAATGGAATAAAGTTATCCCAACGCTTCCAATAGTAAAAGTTTCCCAAGTATACATAATGTAAAAAGGAAAAGACTAAATTGTTTGACAAAATGTCTTAACAAAAATAAAGGAAAGAACAGGGCACATGAACTGCTTGACAAAAAGTCACAATGAAAGTTAAAGCATGTATGTACCTAGATTAATTATTTCAACTATGGAAGTAAATATTTTAGAATTAAATATTATTCTAGGTTCAAGTAGTGGTGAGGGAGGAGTGTACTCAGAGAATTGTAAAATCTTTGAAAGGAAATTAGATAATAGTCATAACCAATGAGAAACAATTCAATCAGTGAACTCTAATGACTATTGGAGTTTCAACTAAGAAATAAATGATACCTCACCAGACATTTAAAAGCGTTTATGGAATTATGTTTCAGTAGAATTTCATATATTGATAAGAGTAATACCAAAAGCCTTAGAGAATGTAGTGATGAGTGGACTTCCAAAGTAATAGACTTTGCAACTCCCCTACTATTATGTGAATGAACAACGTACCAAGTTGAGGTGTGTGCCCTATGGTAAGGTTCTGGAGAAACATAGTACTTTATCCTCTGTAAAAGAACCTCCTTTGGAAGGTAACAAGTTCTGCTAGCAATTTCTTTAGAATTAGGATATTCTACCGCCCATACATGTTGAATGCAAGAGTGTTAGGATTATAAGGTAGGTTGAAAGTAGCATATAGATGATCTAACTCAAACATCAAATTATTTTGCATAGCTATTACCTAACCTCTCCCGTGCATACATCCCTCAAAATTGGTCAAACTACTTCTTTTGATTCTGTAACACCTTGCCTACTAGGGAAACATTAACTTCCCTCTTTTGAATGATAAAATTCCTCTATCCTTTATGTTTTCATGGATGAGCATAAGTTGTACCTATTAGACTCTGTCCTTTATACTTGAGTTCGTTCTATTGAAGCAATGGATTCCATACTCTCTTGAATGCCCCTCCAAAAGACCCATCTCACCCCTCTACCATCACATCTCTACTTCCAACGTATGTATCAACATCAAACATAACTCTATCTCCAACAAGGTAATCCCCATTTGCATCTTCTTCCCATACCTTCTTACACACTTAGTACATCCTCCTCTCTCAAGCTTTGGCTAGAAAAATCCATAATAATATGAAAAGATGTGCATTTATGCTTTGATGGGTATCCATACCCTGTGCGTGCCCCTGTCATTACTAGCAGCATTGTAGAAAGTGATCCCATTCCTTCTTAAAAGATGTTGCAAGTCCTTCTCTTTGCTAGGGAACCCATGCTGGTGTCATTACTCTATCTCTCCTATAGAAAATGGTCTTCCTCCCATTTATTTCCCCCCATGGCTGCTTTAAAGATAAATATTTTAGTTTTATTTACTTTTATTATTATTTTCTTTGCCACATATTTTCCATGGCAGGTCTTCCTCCATGGGGGATGTGACATTTAAGTGAACAAGAAATTTAGATTAACTAAAAATAAGTTAGAAGATTAAGTGTTTTGCACAAAAACTTACATGTCCATGGTAGTGTAGTGTAGTTAGAATAAAGGTTTGAAAGTTTTGCATATTGGAGGCACATGTACAAATGCGAGTTTTGTTTTTGAGG
Source organism: Cunninghamia lanceolata (assembly GCA_027924645.1). Classification (NCBI taxonomy): domain Eukaryota; kingdom Viridiplantae; phylum Streptophyta; class Pinopsida; order Cupressales; family Cupressaceae; genus Cunninghamia; species Cunninghamia lanceolata. The sequence continues at coordinate 12,631,735 of BSBN01000469.1, read as the reverse complement.
GAACCTTGCACTTTCTACACATTAGTGTTGCTTGTGTGTTTCAAACTCTTTTAGTCAATGATGTTTTGTGCAATCATTGCTACTTGCATGCACTTGCAAGAGGAAGGATGGAGTATCATTCATGTGTTAGCTTTGATTAGTTATGGAAGGGAGATGGAATGTCACAATTGAATGATTAGTTGGAAAGGATAATAAATTGTTTGATTGTCATAACTAACTTTTGTACCTGGATTGGCAATCTAAGTAAAGGAGGTCGATGGATGTTGGTGGATATTGACATTGGAGTAATTATATGATGGGCTAATCTTGAGAGTAAGGGAAACCAATGTGTATCATTTTGTTGTTGATATTGTATTTAGGACTTATGTTGTAACCTCTCTAAGAAATAAGAAATCATGTTCCATGCCATTTTGTATGTTTTCCTCATTTGATTGCAACTTTTTTATTATGTGTTCCATTGTGTAGCTCTAAGGGCTACGTGGTCTAAGGCATTACTTCATTAGGACCCCTAACTATGACTACATCATTTAGTATTAGAGCAAGTTTTTTTTAATTGATTATAGATTATAAATAGAAGTATTTGGAGTACAATATAAGTTCCTACCCCCAGGGCATCAAGTATTCAAACCTACATCATGTTTTGAAGAATTTCAAAAGATCCTCCAATAACATTGAGATCAATAAGGGACTCAAAACTAGACAAAGTAACCATGTATCAGTACATCTGCATGATGATCTCTAGAGGATATACAGTCATAGAACAACATTGTGGGACCATCAATCTGCAAAAATGATCTATTTATACCAAGGTAGCCTCCATAGCTAAGTATACCATATCCGTGTATTGAAAAAAGAGACTTGTTATAAGTATATCATTGTCAACCACCTGCACCCGACCTTCTAAAGATTTTTCAACAACAAGTGTCAAAAATATGTTTTTATCAGTATATCAACTATTGCAATACTATCATATTAGAAACTGGTAAGTGAGGAGGCAAGTATGACAAGGCATCAATCAATAAGAAACATGTAACAATTCCCTCTACATATTTCCACTTTCACTGTACTTATCAATTGCTCCAAATGCACCAATTGGGGGCTCAATGTTTGAAATGAACTCATTGTCTCTGAAAATTTCAAGAGAAGCTTCAGGTGGCAGAGTAGGCTTCTTTAGTCCCACGTCCTCAAGTAGTTTATCAAATGTAGAATTCTTATTATACCATTCTTGAAACCTCATATACTCAACAAATTTGTCATCAACAACTCTTGCATCATGTGGCCAAAAACTAGTAGTTATTATCTTAGACCTTTTCAACACCATTTGACCACCGTCCATCAGCTCCAAGAAATTTTCTTTTGAGATCTCCAGATTCATTTGGACCTGCACAACAATATTATGGAATATGAGTCTTATAAAAGACTCAATAAGTACTCTTCTCTTCCCTTGCAAGCATTCTTCATTTATGAGTTTCCACAAGGCCCACAAGATTTCAGTAGAAAGAATCAACCAAAAGTTATTAGAGACTTTATCAAGTCCCATAACATAACCAAATGATATTTCTTGCCAAGTAAGATTTCTTTTGGATCCCACCCTTTAAGACCAGATAGAAAGACAGACCATACATACTTAGCAAAATCACATTCAAAAAGAGGCGTTCAATGGATTCGAGCTTCTTACAAAACCTACACATATTCTTAATGGGATCATATTTAAAGCAAACAGTACCAACAACCAATCTCTTAAGCAAAATTAACCATCTGAAACAAGATTTTTTAGGTTCCAGAAGATTGGACCAACACCTATTAAAGACCTCAGACCACTACAAAGGGCTCAAGTTAACAGACCGGCACTTGTTGTCATAACTGATGGGTTCCAAGGAGCTAGAAATGAGGTTATAGACTTTTTTAGATCCTCCTTTGCAAATCTCAGAACCATCAGTCCATTTCAAATCTTCATAAATTTTAGTATTGAATTTAAGACTCACATGTATTTGCAATTTATAAAGAGATTTTTGCATAACAGAGTATGTTTTCTTTTGTGAGTCAAGGATATCAAATATCTCTCTTAATTCATTCCACATTTTTAGTTTTCCATTTTCTAAGATATCAATGAGATTATTATTGATCCCTTTATTATCCTAGATTTTTGCAGAGCAACCATGTAATAATGCTAAGGGCTTGTTCTTCCATTGAAGATTCCACCATATTGACCAAAAACTGAACACTTCTTTCCCATTATTGGTCCAAGCACTACCATTCTCAACAACAGATCTAACCAATTCCCAAGCCTTCCAAATGCTTCTAAATACACTAGAGCCAAAGGTGAGAACAACAAATCTACTAAAAAGAACATCATGTGGATGAAAATTCCTCCAATACTCTACCTTTTTTAGTACTACCAATTGTATATTATTCTTGACTAGGATCTTAAAGGGCTCACTCCCTTCAAAAGAATTCAAAATCCATTTAGTGGCCAATGCAACACCTTGAGCCCTGAGGTATTTCAAACCAAGACCCCCATAATCTTTCCCCAAACAACACCATTCTGGTTTGACAACTACCCTGTTTCTACTCCCTTTACCATTAGACCATAAGAAAGCCCTATCTTTTTCTACACATCATTTATATGGAAGCTATTCAAGAACCAAATAGATGAATAGTAGATAATATAGGAGGACATGATTTTTTGATAGACTTGCAGTCTACCTACTATTGACAGGAATTGATGATTCCATTTCACAAGATTCTTGTCAATTTTCTCTTTCACCCATTTCCACATATCATTCAAAGAGGAGTTTATAGAAAAAAGAATCCCTAGGTATCTGACTTGCTTGTTGGGTCCTCCCCAATCAAACTCTAAGTCATTGAACTAGTCAAGAGGAGAACTAGTCCAGCTGAGAAGAATGGACATTTGAATAGATTTTTTTGATCTCGAAGCTTGGCAGAAGATATCCAATTTACCCAACATGTTTTTAAAGTTATTTTCTTCCATAACTACAAATAAGGCAGTATCATTAGCAAATTGGGTATTAATTATTTCATCCCCATTTGGCAAGGAGAGTCCTCTCACTTTTCCACCTCTAATGGAGGCCCTCAAAAGATAATGCATAGCATCTGCTGCAATAACAAATAGGGCAGGAGCCAATGGGCATCCTTTCCTATATGATATTTGAAGAGTGAAGGGATCAAAGAATGATCCATTAATGTCCACCACAGTAACAACATCTTGAAACAACACCTTGACCATGTCACTAATTTTTTTGGGAAAACCAAAAGCTTCAAGCATCATGATGATAAAAGACCATTCAACCCTGTCATATGCTTTTTCAAAATCTAGGAAGAGCTTGTCAATATTTTGATTAGTGTGATTTCCCAATGTATTGCTTCCCAGATAGTAATCAGATTCTCTAAAATATATTTTCCTTTGACAAATCCAGTTTGAGAGTCATTGATAACTTTTGGTAAAGTTTCCTTCAATCTAAGAGCAAATACTTTAGCCAAGATTTTATATGAAACATTGAGTAAAGTGATTGGCCTCTAAATTTTTATTAGTCCTCTATCACCTTCCTTTGGTAGGAGTTTGATAATTCCTTTACTAATATAACTACCCATGGAACCATTTCTCAATGCTTCTTCATATAACAACCAAAGATCAACCACTATCCAATTGACATTCTTTTTGTAAAATTCAACAAGAAGGCCATCAACCCCTAGAGATTTATCATTTTTGAAGGTATTGATAGCATGTATAATCTCATCTTTACTGATCTCACTACTCAAACTATTGGCATCCTCCTTAGTAATCTTCAAAGGAATAAGCTCCTTGCAAACTCTTTGAGCATTGATGCAATCGGGTTGTTATCATTAGCAGAGAAAAGATTTTGGTAAAAGCTTCTAAATTCCTCTTTAACCTTATTAAAGTCTTCTATCTTTTAATTGTCAATCCAGATATGACCAATCTCCTCTTTGCAATTTTTTCTTTTAATAAAGTTAAAGAAGAATTTAGAACCTTTGTCTCAAACCTTAAGCCAGTTTAGTTTTGCTCTAATTTTCAAACCTTGTATTTTCTAATTTTGACTACATCTAATTTGATGTTTAATAGTGGCCAAATTATTTACCAAACCATCATCATTTGGAGAATTTTGGAGCCTTCCTTCAATTGAATGTAGCCTATTTTGAATCTCCTCTACAACTTTCCTCTGATCAAGTGTAAATTTTTTTCCAATGGTCTAAAAAATATTCCTCCATCCTTTGGTATTTTTTCCCCAAATCTCTACCTAGGATAGATTATTCAACATAGCCTTGTTTATATTCCTTAGTGTGAGGACCCCATCCATGCAATCATAGTGTTGTTATATGAAGCCTAATCAGACTTGGAGGTTAAATTTACCCCACTTTTATTGGTGCAATTTCCCCCCAAATTATTTAATGAGGTCAAGGGGCAGCGCCCCTTGCAGGGGTTTGGGAGTAGTGCCCCCAAGATGGGGTCAAGGGGTAATGCCCCTTGCGGGGTCCAGGGGCAGCACACCCAAAACCTCAAACCAGGGATTTTTTTAGTGGCGAATCTTCACCAATTGGCGAATAGTTCATTTTCACGAATGAGGAATTGGCAAATACATTAGCACCGGTGGGGGGTAATTTTCCTGGTTTTTACAGATTTTTGGTCAAATGTATTTCAATTCGCCACCCTATTAATTTTTGAGTCATTTATAGTTAGTATTTTCACCACAGTATACTATGCGGTTCTAACGGTGATTTGCCTAGAATTTCAGAGGCATGTTTTAATTCACCGACTTATTCACCAATATCATTAAATGGTTGACACGCATGAGGACCCAATTTGCCAATATCATTAAACAGTTGACATGCATGAGGACCAATTTCTCTAGTATAATTAAATGGTTCACATGTATAAGGACCAACTTCGTCAATACCATTATAACTCCATGCTAATTGTAGGGCCATATTCACCTAGAAAATTACTATATATGTGTTTGATGGAGGTCCATTTCACCTAACATTTATAAGTGTCCTATTAATAGTACGCGAGAATCGCCATATTATTATAATAGCATTTGAAAATCCCATGTTATTCGCCAAATATGCATTGATATAAATGCATTCGAAACTCTAATTAATCCTTTAAGTTTACACATTTTGTTCAGCTCAGCTCTCTAATCCTCGATTCACTTCAAATCATAGAGAAGTTACAGCTATAGGCATTGGCGAGTCACTGAAAGGTAAGTGATCATTTCTTAACAAGTTTACTGTGTAATAATATAAGATTCATGTTGATTATTTTTGTCTTTGTTACAGATGATATTGATTGAGTAGGAATTAGGACTAGGGAGATATCTTAATCTAGGAGTCTAGGAGCCAGGGATCTATAGTCTATCATCTATGATTGCATCTTGAACAAAATGACATTATTTCTGTAGCTTTTAATTCGCGAGAGATGTCAAGCAAGAAGAAGTTGTCTGAGGGTGGTGAAGGGAGGTCAAGGCCATCAAAATGGAGAAACAATAACATAAAGTTGTACTTTGGCAATGTTGGCGGTCCATCGGATGTAGCTACAACATCAGAACCTGTACCATCTATTGACTTGCATCACAATGGCACGAATGATATTCCAGGGAATACCCAATGTAGCAGGAATGATGACAATGACACTGATGATATTCCAGGGAATACCCAATGTATCAGGATTGATGAGAATGCCATAGATGATGTTCCAGGGAATACCCAATGTATCGAGAATGATGAGAATACTGAAGATGATGTTCCAAATCTAGGGAATACCCAATGTATCAGGAATGATGAGAATGCCACAGATGATGTTCGAGGGAATACCCAAGGTAGCTGGAATGATGACAATTCCACAGATGCTGTTCCAAAAATAAATGATAATGAAGCTAATGAAGTAATAGAAATCAATGAAGATGAAGGTCCTGCAAGTGCATGCAAGGGGAAAAGAAAAGCCAAATCAAAAAAGGGGCATGAGTGGGAAATGTCAAGGAGTTTTCAGATTGATTGGGTGTCAAAATTCCCATTCATTCAACTGGTGGAGAATAAAAACAAAGATGAACCTCCCACAGAATGCAAGTATAAGATTTGCAGTTGGAAATATCATAGGGAGAAGAGGTCGCAGTTAAAACTTGACACCATAGAAAAACATATTGGCAAAGTTTATGAAAAACAAATCATAGGTGGATAGGAAAAATCAGTGATAAGATGGAAAACGAAGGAAGAATGTCTTCATGTAAAGAATGCCCTTGAATATGAAGTGCATTTGCAAAGAAAGGTGAAGATTCATGCAGGTGGAGGTTCAATTGAAGCTTAATTTGGAAAGATGATGGGAGAATCACAAATGGCAAAAATCGTTCAGTTGGGTGTTGTTTTTCATATTTTGAACAGAGGGCATCCTATGACAAACTACCCTGAATATAATAGTTTATTATCTTTTATGGGCGTTCCTAATTTTTCCAACACACACTGGTCAATAAACAGTGGATGGGAATGGGCAAGTTCTCTTGCTGAGGTGGAAAAATGTGATTTATAGGAAAAAATAAAAGAGTCAACTTTTATTGCATTATCTCTAGATGAAGTTACAGCAATAGATAATACTTCCTGGGTATGTATGCATGTGTATACTATGGCAAATCATGTCCGCCAACCTCATCTACTCTCTGTTTATAAAATGAAGGAGAATGCAACATCACAAAATCTATTTGAGATAGTTAAGAAATCTTTGAATGAAATTGGAGGTATGGATGACTGCACAATTGCGAGAAAGTTGGTGTGTGTAGGGGCGGATGGAACTTCAGTAATGCAAGGTCATAGGAATGGTATGTGTGTGAAGATACAAACTTCTATTTCACCATATATGATTGGCATTCACTGCATGGCCCACAGAATGAATTTAGCATTTAAAATTGTGAGCAAGTTTCTTGCAGTATCAAAAGTTGAAGATTTAATCCGCGAGCTCTACTCATACTTCTGCCGAAGTCCCAAAAGGTTTTTAGAATTTTAACATTTTACTGAGGGAATAACTGCAGGAAACAAGCTTCTTAAGGATGTTGATACCAGATGGATCTCCTTGCTTGAACCAGCTAAGAGTTTTTGCAGAATATCAATCCTTGATTGGTTTAATCTATGAACATTGCTTCACAGTTGACAGGGCTCCTGACCTCTTACATAGGTTAAGTGACATAGAGACACTCCTCGTTTTAGCTGGTATTCTTTCCATGCTGGAGGAAATGAACATGCTTGTAAAAAAAAGACCAAGAAAGGACTATGTATATTTCTGAATATACTAGACTACGTAGAATGATATGCATGACCCTCGATAATCTATATCTATCAAGCCAGTCCTTCATAAGTCCAAAATTTAACAACTGGCATTTGATAACAAATGTGACCAAAAATGCTAATTTTTTACTATTTAATGGTAGTGGGGAGTTATGTGTCTTTGTAAAGGGATTTGAGATACCAATGTACTATTTAAACAAGGTCAAGCGCACTATCAGAGAAGAACCTGTTTCAAGGGAAGATTTTGACAAGATTATTAATTCTGTAAGTACTACTTTAAAGAGTATTGTGAGATCTCTTTCCTCAGAGATTAGAGATTGATTCCCTCGTGATGAACTACTTGAAGCCATGCCTATAGTGTATCCTCAATATTGGGTCAACTGTGAGCCAACTAGTTTTCACAACAAGATAAAGACCTTAACAAATCATTTTTTCAAAAGTTAGAATTCAATGGACAAGTAATAGAAGGAATTTTAAATCAAACTAAGCTTAGTGATCAATTAGGTCGATTTGCAATTTCAATAAGGGAACAGTTTAAACTCACGGAGACTCCCCACCAACATGGATCGATAACAAAGATTTGGGTAACCTTAAGTCAAAGCAAAATATTACGTGATGCATTATCAAAATTTTTCAAACTTGTTGGTTTATGTCAAACCATGATATTGGGGTCAATGAAGGATGAGACAGTTTTTAGTGCATTGGGGTTCTTGAAATCAAAGATAAGAAATAAACTTGACAAGAATTTGGAAAATTACTTGAGGATGTATACAACTAGACATGATATCTAGAGTTTTCCTTTTGATAGAGCACTCGCAATCTGGCGGTCCTCATGTGAAAGAAGAGGGTTGCACAACACTTCAAACAATAATAGCATACAGGATAGTGACATGATCAATACCAGTGCCACATGTAGTGGTAGTGGTGATGATGAGATGCTCTTAAATTGAGATATGGAGATAGAAGAAACTGAAGAACATGATCAGGATGATTCTGGATTCATGGTCACAGGGAGAATCGGGAGAATCTGAATGATGAGATGATTTGGCAATTTGAAGGGATTTAGAAGCTACTAGGTATTTATACTATATTACATGTTCCAAACTCCAAAATGTTGTTGATGGCATTTTATTTCAATTTGTCTATCTGTGATGTACATTTTTTATTTTCAATCAAAAAAATTAATATTTTCATTTATTATTGTGTGATTCTGATAATTTTTACAAGCATTCAACTCAATGTGAAGTAATTTTTCTTCTCTATAACCACAGTAGTGTTTCATTTGTTTCCCTTTATTGAATTGTGATGGTTTTTTAAAATTTCTAGGCTCCATCTCTTGTAAACTATAAAATAATGCATTGCATTACCATACTTTGATCAATTCCTAAACCACCTCTACTTAAGAATCCTTGTAATCACTCAGAACACTCAATATCTTCTTAAAGCATTAAATTTACTCTGAGTATAACCACTATGATAAATATTCAAACACTAAATTTAGGTTCCTCGGTCATAGCATTTTATCAATTTTAAAATAGTAGACCCCAGCAGATTGTTCTACGATGTCTAATAGAACATCCTGGTGGTGCTTCCTTAGGATTTAGGGCTTCTGGTTCTCTTGGTTTCATCTATTTGAATTTTGAATCCCTAAAATTCTAAGTGTTTATGCTTTATACTTCCTGCGCTTTTTCTTCTTTCCATCTGTTGACTGTCTGTCGAAGGTTACCGGTTGCTTAATTCACAACTTAATATCTTCACACCCATGAGTTGATCGTCCCCTAATCCTAGCCTTACCTGCTATTGCTTGTAAAAATCAAAGCCTTAAGTCTTAGGTTAAATCTTAATAAAGCGCATTTCATAGCTTCACAACACCTTTTTAATGACGTCACACCCCCCCACGACAATGTGAAATGACTGCCATCTATCAACCGATATGACAGTGGTCCACAGATGAACTTTTGATCCAACAGCTACACTCCATCACAAAGGTATCTCTCTGAGGGGAATATTCACTTCACTGTCATGAGATGATGACACACAGTGCTCCTCTATTAAAGAATTGAAAAGCAAGGTCCCACGTGTCCAGTTCGGACAAAAAGGAGGTGTGATATGCGGAGAGGGTACAACTGATTCGGCTTATTCTAATTGGTCAAGGTCTTTTCAAAGGTGGTGACAAAGATTTTCAAATCTAGTCACGTGATCTCAACCGTCGATTGCAAAACGGAAGGAAAGGATCAACGACCCTATTTCAAATTTCCTACAAATGAGGATTTTTCAACTGTCCATGGCACGAACTTAGTAATGGTCATCACTGCCACCATTAATACTACAAATGGCAAGAAATCCAGCATTATAAAGGCATAATTTAGGGCATTGTCTATCATTTTTGAGAGCACAGTTGCATTCCTAGCAAAAGGAGCTTCGAAACAAGGAAGTTGATGTGATTCCAAGCCTATGTTAGTGTCAAAAACTAGTAAGTGGCTTCTGTTCCTCTATGTCTCATCAATTCAGCTATCCATTCATTTCAAAGTGTTAAGAAGTAATTTATAGTTACAAAAGCCCTAAGTTAATTGCATAAACATAGTTTAGAAGGATGAGTCAATCTAGTCAACCACCTCAAAACGTAGTCTAGACAAAGACCTCATGATCCAATGTCCCAGGTCATTGAGGAAAGTTGCAACAGGGCTAGGACAAGTAGGAAAAAATGATAAAATCTATGACTTGTGTGTGAATTGTAGAGATGCTAGGATACTCGTATCAGCATGGAGCCTATTTGAGCATTGGTATAACAGAGAAGACTATAGAGCCCCTATTTGCTATGCTTGGAAGCTTGATTTGGCCAAGTTGATTTATCCCAACATCTTTGTTAATCCAAACCTGGTCAGAGCAGTTGCAAGTAGATATGACCCCAAAACTAGGTATGTTCTGTCCGGAAATGGTTTTGTCATAATTAGATTCACAAAAGCCTATATTTCAATTGTGTTCAATTTAGACCCTACTGCTAGTATGCCCATTAACCTGAATGCCTTCAGAGAAAAGTATAAGATTGTCATATATGCCTATAGATCATTCAAACTGGCCAAACATATACCAAGGGGAGTTGATGGAGGCCTGGTAAAAATTTCTGACAGAGAAGAGGAGCCCTTCCATTTTAATTTGTTCATGGAATATTCTGTCAGAACTTACCATAGTTTATGCCATGTGCTTGGGAGGGATGCAACTGACATAATGTCAGTATCCTTGATGATGATGGTAGTTTGCATTCAAGATCTTGGAACCAGACATCCATATGACTATGCGGGTTACTTGGTTGAGAAAATGCACAAGCAAATGGTGACAATAAAAAACAACCTATATAATGTAGGTCCCCATGTGGAATTCACATGGTATTCTTTGATGTACCACATGATCCTATTCTCTCTATTAAGCCACTACCAGTGGCATAAAGATTTACATGTGAATATGACAGATGAACAAGGCAACATGATACCAGTACAAATGTGGACTTGCATACTTTACATGCATTTTAAAGTTGCTAGTTATGTTGTTTTTGAGGAGCATTTTGTAACGAAGATCTTAGGTTTCTTAAAACCTGAGGGGGACAGAATACCTAAAGAAGTTAAGGATTTCTTAAGACCTTTGGAAAGAGCCCCACACTTGAACATAGAACACAACTGGGGAGATTGGTTTATGCATGCAAATACTACTTGCATCAGGATTTATGGGTGTGAGGCTCCACCTTAAGGGAGAGAGGATGAAGAGAAATGCCAATCCTGCATACCCTGGGGCTTTTGCTAAAGTGTAAGATGCCATAAGGAGAATTGAGATGATCTTTGCCAAGGCAGACAAACTGATAGCTAGTGCACCTGCAGGTGAGGAGAGGCCATTTTACCAACCAAGCAGTTCTAGGGGTAAGTATGTAAGAGAAGAAGAATCCCCTAATTCCCTTGCTCCAGAGAGAGCAAAATCCATTAACCTTGAGGCAGAGGTGGAGACAGAAGTTGTGGAATAGATGGAAGAAGTAGCAGAAGAACAAATTTAGGAGCCTCCTCATCAAGTGAGTTCCCCATTAAGGATAAGTCCATACTCTTCACCATATAATAGGTTGACAAGGTCAACAATTAACAATGAAGTTGATACATAAGATATGAGAGTACTGGCATGTAACCAATTTATTGTAGATGATGCATTTGTTAGCACACCTAAATTCAAGTAATTCATGTTGAGGACAAAGAATGAAGAATTTCAAAGGAGAATTGAGGAAGCAAGGAGTGGTACTGACCCCTCTGAGTATGATACTATTACTCAAAGGGTTTTGAGTGAGGTTAATAAGGATATTAGTGCAATAACCCCAGAGGAGGGCAGGGCTCTTGTAGCCAGAAGCAACATCCTACTACTACCACATTGGACTCTATTAGATGCAATTGCATTTGATACCATAACAAGGGATGACTCTGATATGACAGAGGAACAAGTCAGCAAAGCTTTATAGGGTGCTGCATTTGACCCAAGGTTTGAAACCTTGGCAATTTTAGCATTGGCCCCAAGTAATAAGAAACCAAAAGTTGGTTTGGAGGAACTAACTAGCAATGTCATAATTAGAAGGGTGTCAGACACCCCTGTCCCTCAAGCTGCCAGTCTAAATGTGCAAACTGCATAATTTGCTGAGGCAACAACAATTAAACTGCAGAAAGACTATAATGAATTGTTGGAGAAATATGCAGTGGCCATGGCCAGGTTGAGAAAATATGAAGGGAAACCACAATTAGAGGCTGGTCCATCTCAGAGTCCCCCTATCATTCAGACTGCAGAGTCACTTCTAGTTGACACACAGCCTCTCCTTTTAGAAATCAGAGAATTCAAGGAGGATAACAAAAAATTGAAAGAAGAAAAGGAGAACAAAGTAAAGGACATGGTCACCAATTTGATCAAAAATAGAGTGACCAAAATCTTGGACAAAGTGGACGAGGCCTGGAGGACTTACTCAAAATTAAGGATACCCTATGAGAAGCATGAATCTGATAAGCAGAGACTATCAAGTGTGAAAGCTAAGTGGCTACCAAGAACTTTAGAGGTCAAAGAATTTCTTAGGTGTTCTAGGTTTGATGCAAATGAACCTCTTGAGTTGAAATTGGTGTCAGATATACTGAAACATTTCGAGGATGTGGCCAATTTTCAATTGAAATTGTATACACTTTTGAGGGAAAAGATGCAGGCAATAGAAACGATGGACACTAAATGGTTGCCACATATTTTGGAGACTAATGGGAAGGCTAAGGACCTGGACAAGTGGAAGAGAGAAATAACAGATAATGGTCATCAATTAATTCCCTCTTGTTGTGATGAAGGCGATCCAACCATGCAGGTGCTAGGTTTATCACTTGACAAGCTGCATTTGGTTAAATTTACTTTTGATATATTCTGCAAGAATGTAAAGTCTATCTTGGATGCCAACTATATCAATCATAATGGCAAGATTATAGAGGTTATCTCATTCCCCTGGCCACTTGAAAAGACATACAATGAATGGAAGGACAAGTATGGGTCGCATGATTGAACAGGCCAACCACCTTTTCCCCAGGATTAACGAGGCAGATCTTCAGGCGGCTACACATCTCCCAAAGTCCATCTACTCCTCTTTTCTTCTCTCAAATGAAATTAATGTTCTCAATGCCATGTTGGCGGTGCTTTGTATCTAGAACCTATTTGAAATAACAATGTAATCAATGTTGAGTACACATTCTTGGTCTATAAAAGAACCGTGTTAATCATTCTTCTATGGTTGGAAGATTTTGAAATTTTTGAGAAGTAAATAAGATACAAGTACTACTTTGTAATGTTATTGGAAGATAGGGGAAGTTTTGGACAGTGAAATATAATACAATTCTAATAGGTTGCCCATATTTCCAGAGTTGTAAGTTTCAGTTTCTTGCATGTTGCATGATTTTTCATGAGCATTTTATCAGTTCTAGATTGAAATATATGAATAATGTTGTAGCATATTTTATTATCAATATACACCATTAGCAATTATTTAATATGAAGTGGGCAATTAAATAATACATACAATTTCAACACATAAAAGGATATCAGTGTTATATTGATTTTCAAATGAACATTGAAGGTCTAAAGGAAATTAGAATACATTGAAGACTAAAGTATTACATTTACAATGTATAATAACTTGCTCAAAACCAACTCTACACAATGCTCTGTTGGAACTTGGAAACACATGGTTTTGATTAGATAAGCGGCAAGCCAAGGGTGTTGAACCCAATACAAAGCAGTCCTTAGGGCAGTCTAGATAGACAACAAAAAGAACAGATGCCAAAAAACTAGAGACAACAGTCCAATAGCCTAGTCATTCTGGTATTGATGTCATTGGAAACACATGTTACTAAATCATTATATCAACTTTTGTAGAGTGCTCCACTCTTCATCTGATGGAAGTGTAATTTTTCTTAATCCATTGTTACTGAGTTGTAACTATGATAATATTTTATAATTGATATTGTTACTTGACTTGAATGTATCACTTAAAGTTGCATTCAAGGTTATCAGTGGTAGGATGGAATCCATAAAAATTGCCTCATCAAGATTTTGAGGAAACTGGTCCTTGTCGAAGTTCATTTTATCCTCCATCTTCTTTTTGAAAGCATCCTTTCCAATGTATAGGTATGATGGGTCAAAAGCCACTGGCAAACCAAGTTTTTTCAAGTGTTCTACATTTCTTTGTAGTTGCTTTGTCAATAATGCAACTTGTACCAAAAGTTCATGTGCTTGTTCCAGCTTCATACATTTTTCAATGATAGTTGAGGCCTTTATTGTGGCATCAATACAGTTCTAAATGTTGGTGTGAACAGGGTTTTTACCTAACCGGTTTACCCTAGTGTGGATAGTTCATCTTATTTAACTATTTACTAGTTAAATAATATTCACACATCACACATTAATCACACATGTTAAGTTGACTTAGTGAGTCTACTAGATGTCTAGTTGTGTCTAGTTGTGTGTTGAGTTGTTGATAGTTGGAGTGAGTTGTCTTATCCTCCACATGTGCAATTAGCTATCATCCTCTAATTGGCACATGTTGTTGGAATATCTCCACTTTCCACTCCACCTTCCTCTCCACCTTCTAGCTCTCACCTTGCCTTTATAAGCAAGGCTCTCTTCATGTATTATGTAATCCAAACAATAATCAATCTTTTGCATTCAATGATAGAATAGCATCATTCTTTCATTTGATCTCTCTTGTGCTTTCATGAAGTCCTAGATCCTGGGTGGCTCCAATCATAGCCAACTCTAACACTAAATTCCTTTGGATTCCAATTCTTCACCACTAGCTATGTAGATTGATTGAAAAAATTTGTTTGCATTTGACTGTCTTGAAGTTGCCATGTCTCCATTTTCAGCAATGTATTGTTTGAGTGTATTACTACATAATACTAGATCATCAATGAATTCAAACATTTTAGACAAATCATCAATCCTCTTCATTATTTTCTCCCAAATGTTTTCTTTTATATAAACGATTGTGTTTCTATATAATTCAGATACTTTGTTTTGGTAGGATTTTATTTCATTCTCTGCATAATTCAGTTTTTTCTACAAATTTTTAGAGAATTTTCTCTCTCTGCATTTTCTTACCACATATGTCTTGCTTTTTCTTATTGCTCTAGTTTGGTATTGGCTTCAATCAAGGATTGTTCTAATTTTTCTGAATTGGCTATTTGAATATCATATTTTTTTTTACTTTCACTTAACATTTTCTTTAGTTTATTCACTTCACTTGTAGATGTAGAATCATAGTTTTTTATCCTTTTCTCTAATTCTTTGGTCTTGTTCTCTGCTCCTTTCCTCTTGGCTTTTTCACTTGCTATGTCTGCCTGTAACTTTCCTATAAGAGTCTCCAACCTGTTACGTAAATCACAAAGTCAAATGAAAAAGAGCAATATGAATGGAATTAACATCGTGCTGAATATATTTTCCTTCTGTTATAACTCAATTACTGGAAGATGTGACCTATCTATCATACAACTTTGATTTGTAGACAATATATTCAACAAGGTTACCAGGAAATTAAAAACAATCATACCTTTTTTTTCTCTCTTGCTTTAGCAATGATGTGTACACCACTTCGTTGTTCTTTTTTGATACATTAATTTTGTTAGAATTTTTCATTCCAGAAAAATCCACTTGGATGGTACTCACCTCATAGTCAGATTGTTGCATCTAGTCCTCTAGTTTATCTTGAACTTTGGGAACAATAATCATGTAATCCATTTTTTCCTGTTTTGGGTCAAATGTAGTCAATACCCTGGTTGTTGTAGGCTATGAATTTATAGTAGTCTCTATCTCTAACACTTGCTTCTTGTGACTTTTGGATAATTTTTCTTTCTTTTCAAACTCAGCTTTGTAATCACAATCTGTGACACTTGACATAACTTTGAATGGCGAAGGAGTAGTTGTAGTTTTGGCGGCATCTCTAATTAATTATGGCTGAGTATTAGCCATTCTTGTCCCAGTCACACTAATGATAGGAGGGGGTGCCTTCTAGAAACAACTACTTTGATGTGGATGTGGAATCAAAACCTACCATAACCTGCTACTTCTTAGTCCTCACAAGGCGTTCCTCTTTAAGTTTGTCTATAGTTTCATTTAATGTTGTTGATGGCCTCTTTTGAGTTTGTTGTTGCATCTCTTGCTGACCACTACTACTACTAATACCTGTACCATCACTAGATTTGCCACCAATAGCACTAGAATGTCCACCATCTCTTGCAAGAAAAGAATGAGAAACATGTAGATTAGAAGACCCTTGTGGTCTGTTAGTGATTGAATCTCACTCTGAGAATTTAAAGTTTGAACAAATCTAATCTCCTGATTTGTATGTGTATGCCCTTTGGCTTGTTCATCTTCTCCAATGCTGAGTAGAAGATCATTAGGTTTTCTAGGGTATACCTCTGGTACCATCCAAATACCTTCTCCTGTGGGCCCCAAATCACCACCTTTATAACCTAATTTTTGGGCTATTGATGCCCCTTTAGTATATGTTTGTCTTGTAGTCTCACTCATACGAGGTTTGAATACATAGGCACTAAGATCTTTGGGTTGGTTTCCATCCTCATCATCACTTTCAACATTAGTTGCTTGAGCTTTAGAGGGATGCTCTTTATCCCACAATTTGCTAAACTCTTCATCTTTTGAGACGTCTTCGAGATCTGCAGTAGCTTTTGGATCACTGAGATCCTTCCTCATAGACCAAAAGGCAAAAATTTTTGACAATGTCCAATGTTCCTCTGTACAATCTTGTTTTAGAGTCTCTGGAATTTTTGTACACTTAGATTTTTCAATAGCTTTTGTATAGAAATTGTTGAATCTCTTGTTTTCCAGTGTATCTCTCTGTGTTTTTGGAATTGGATGCAATCCCATTATTTCTAATGACAATTTTTCAAAAGAAATGCCTCTTTGAGTAGCAGTTTCTTCCATGACTTTTCTCACCTCCTCCCAAGAATTCTTGTTTTTTAACATTTCTAGCAGGGGTTTACTTTCATGTTGAATTTTAGTTGGAGCATTCTTATTGACCATAAGCCTTCTTTTAATCACATCACATGGGTCATACTGCTATTGAGAGTCAACATCAAATTTAAAAAGTTGTAGAATTTCATGTGCCACAGTGAATGCTTTTCTCTCAAATGTGAACCCTCCACATGAAAAAGGTAAGGAAGGAAATATGCTCTTCTTTTGCTGACTAACAAAGTACAATTGATTAGTACTCTCCATCTTCTGTATGTATTCCAATGCAAAAATCCTCTCTATCACATGTATTGGAAGTTTGTGGGGCTGTGCTCCTGATCCATAAAATATTAGGACAGTATATTCCTCCATGAAGTACCAGTCAACCAATTGTATTTCTTTTCCCAGTTGAATGCAATTTGTACACGACTCGGGCAATCTAGCATTGGAGTATTTGTAATGGTTTCATACAATGGAGCCAAAAAGTAGTCCACAAAATGATTGTAGTTCTTTTGATTATGATACATCTTTATCAATTTTATCTTGCTGACGTTGAATTTGAATCTTGTTGTCCTGAAACATCCCAGCAAACTGCACTAGAAAAAAATAGCACAAGTAGGTTGTGAACCTAAATATCTTTCTGTTGGCACTGGGAGTGGGAGGTTCACTTTGGCTTTGTTTAATCATTAAAAACTGACAATGCATGGATTCTGCAATGTGCTCAAGAAATCTATATTTAGCAGGTGGCATGAATTGATGGATATTGTATACCATTTCAAGGAGGCTTGCATCCACTTCACTATTATTATCCAATCCAAGTTAAAACACTAGCATGGAAATAGTATCCTGGACCCATGATCTAAAAATATCAATTTTATAAGGGGGCTTATGATTCTAATTGAGTTGGACACCATCCATTGTTAGAGATTTGATAAATCTTATTTTGTTATTTTTACTAACTGCTTCATAAGTATTAGCAAGTTTTTCTAGGTTTATGAGGACTGCTCCACATTCTTCAGCAGTAAAACCCAATAATTTGCCAAAATGTTCTCCATTAATGGGAAGAATTATTTCTTGGCTATCTTTTTTAACTATTCCTTTTCTTTTTTCATCATAATTCTGGGCATAGACCATGATAAATTTAGGGCAAGGGAAAACCTCAGGTAACATCAAGCGTCCCAATCCAACCACCCATGGTGCAGTCATCCCATTAATTGGTATTGGTTTTTTTGGGTCAGGTTGCTTAGCTTGCACTTGACATACCTTATTCTCTAATGAAAACCTAAGTATGAGGTAAACCTTCCAAAAATTATAGGGTCATAAATATCATGGTATTCATCTGTAAAACCTAGGAATTTAAGGAGTCCGACATAGTTTGTTTTTTCTTTTTCTTTGGTTTTCCCAATTTTTGGTCTGGTAGTGCTGGTAGACATGCTTGTAAACACTCAACCCTAAACCCCAAGATTGAAAAAACTAAATTCTTAAGGACAACAGTAACAACAATAGTAATAGGAATAAAGTATATCTGTATTTCACTTATCTGGATAAGATGAATACAAAGACTGGCACTTAGTGAATCCGTGGCATCGCACAATTGATATTAAAATTTCTAGTGCACTACAATCTCCTTGTCACTTGATTCCTTGACTCTCTCTCTTCCAAGTAGTATCAATTAAAATTGGTAAATGCTAAGTGCCAATTGTGAAGTAAAACGTGGTAATTTCTTTTATTAAAGTTCAGTACAAGTATGTAGTTTTAGTTGTACAATTGTATTGAGTACTCCCACTTTAAAGTTCAAACAAAATTTAAGGATGGCATGCAAGTCTGCAGCCTGAATCAATTATTTAATACAGCACGTACATCGAGTGGTGGAATTGAAAATTTGAAAACTATTGTATAATATCAACCGTTGATCTTTGTAAATCTGACAGCTCTTGATTGATTCTAGAGGTTTGAGATCACAAGTCTTGCGCTCTAGACTTTCATTCCAGAATTCAACTGCACCTGTCCATTTGGGATCGAAACATTTCACTAGAGTCTGTAGCTCCTTTAATATTTCTATGAAGTCGGGCCCACTTTGATGATATAATAACTAATAGAATAAAATGAACACATTGACATCATTGCATCAATAATAAAGTAGAAATTATATTAATACAAAAAGATTTACACTTGGGTAATTATATTAATACAAAAAGATTTACACTCGAGAAATTATATCAATACAAAAACCACTCTAGCGGCTAGACCAGGCTCCAAAAACACATAGCACTAGAGAGGCTACCATAGTAGCATAGAAATCCCTAGCCCCTTGACTGAGTGACTCCTTGAAAACTTGCCACCCTACCACCCCAACACAGAAATCACCAAAAAAAGTGGCCCTGGAAGCCCGACCACTCCTACGGCCACTGTGAGTAGAATCCCCCCGCACTCACAATGGATGTGAAGTATTCAATCCATACTGGAGTCTCCTCTGTGTCCATTCCAATTGCCCACCGAAGAAAGTGTCTCCCACGAGCCGCCTAAAACTTGTGCCTTCCTAATTGTTGGTCATTCATGTTTAGTAGGAACGGTTGTCTAGCTACGCCCTCCTGTCCCTCTCACAGCTTCTCGAGGTCTCTCAGCCACAGGATACCAACCCCCAATTCTGCATAAATCAACACGTCTACATCGTCCAAAAGAATATTTGGAGTGAATACCTCCCGTAGAATCATCAGTGCATCCACCTCTGCCTCTCTTAGGTCCAACAAAGAAGCCAGAAAGAGTGAGGAAATGTCTGAATTTACCCTATATCTATCCTCGGAGACCAAGAAGTCTTTACCGAGGACCATCTTCATTGCCTCAAGGAAGAATAGGTTTTGCTGGTTACAAATGTTCATCAGTCTGCCATCTCTGATACGGCCCAGAAAGACAACCTGGCGCTTATTGCAATAGAGCCTTATGGGAGTCTCCATGCTATATTTTGAGTAAGCCAGCTGAGTGCCATTTTGCTGGAGACCTCCAAGATTTAAAGGAAGATTGTTAATGAACACACACCTCAACTGACAGATGCATTTATTCATTGTCTAGATTTTTGTAGCGTCAATCTTCAGCTTGTGTAAGGATCGACCAACAGCGATTCTCCAAACTTGTCAGAACTATTTAATAAATTAAAAATTAATGCCTGGGAAAAGTATTTTGCAGCCCACCAAATGAAATTGATATCAATATATAAATTTATAATAATATCATATTTTTTATAATATAATTATAATTTATTATTATATTATTATTATCATATATAATATAATATAATTATTATATATATTATAATATGTAATATCATATATTATATAATTATAATCATATATTATATTATTATCTGATAATAATATAATATATGATGTTAATCATATAATGTAATTATTATTATTATATAGTCAGACTTAGAATAAAATAAAGGGGCTCGGGGTTGGTAACTTAGAGCAAAGGGGCCAGTAACTCGACAACAACCAAGGGGATAAAAGAACAACTTAAGTTGGGGAAACTGGCTACATAGGTCAACGATGAATTAGAAGGATAAACCCTAAACACCTTAGACAAAAACAGCTGTAGTGTTATTTAATATTGAAAATTTGATTCTTTGAAACATCTATGATCTGTATACATTGTAATTTGCCATTGAACTCATGTCAATTTCAAACTATAATTACTTCTATATTATTTAGTAAAATTTAACATCACCCTTCAAAAAGATTGGGGAATTACACCGTACATGAACCTCTAACCAACCTCAAAGTTCCAAACTAAACTCCTATCCTTCAACCTTCAAACCTTGCTTTGATTCTCCAAAATCTTTTTGGTTCCTCTTTTTGACGACGTGTAATGAATATTTCACTATAGTCCATCATTATCCTATTAATAGGTAATGGGTCCGTTACAAATTCAATTATGTCCTCATTCACAATGACAGTCAATGATTCACTATAGAACCTTGCTATATATGTACAAGAAACCACTGGGCATGGGTAACAATAAGGCCAGTAAAGGAGAATTAAATTGATTTTCTCAAGGTCACTGGCAATTGAGTTGCAATACCAATTCCATGCGTCAATTTGAATTTCCAGTTTCTCATACATGCATGCATGTGATTCAACCCACCACCCAGAATAGAATGCATCATTTGCAAATGTTAAAAGTGTTGATTCTTGACATGATTTATTCCACTTGACGAATGCTCGTATTTCTTCATTCTGAGACATGCAAAGCAATAACATCCTGCATAGCCACACACAAACAAAATTCTCCATCATCTTATTACTATTCTACATCTGTGAACTGTGAACTCTATCACATAGTTAAATTCAAAATCATGAATGATCACAAAATAAATACTTGGTAACTTACTTTCTTCGCACAGCTATTGTAATGAAAGCCATTACTTTGAACTTTTACAATCTATTAATTCTTCTACTATCTAAAAATTAGTAATGCAATATAAGGTTGAAACAATAAAGACTATCATATATACATTACATGTACTTCCATGACAAATAGGCAATAAATAACAAGCAACTTCGTTTAATTGCCTTTGTTGTACCTTGGAAATTTGCATTGGCTAATCTATGTGGTTTGTCATGACTCACTTGCCATTAATGAACTTAATTGAGCATTGGCTAATCTATGCGGTTAAGTGCATTCAATCAAATCAATCGTACCACTACTAACCATTTGATGAACCCTAGAATGAAAGATGAATGGTTGTAGTTCAATTTCGGAAGGTAGATCTCCAACGCTGCACATTGCTAACAAAATCCTCCAAAATCAACTAGCAACCATTAGATATTATTAGATCAATAGTTGACAACTTGACATATATATAAAATATATAATATATTTATATTGATTATTGTGCAAAGGTCAAGGTGGCAGCGCAGCAAAGCATAAGTCCTCGATTGTACAACTACAAATTTGGGAAATTGGGTATGTTAGTACTTTTTCCCCAAATAGAACTTATGTCGTCGATTTGCGATCATCTGACAATCAAAATCTAACAGAATATTTTCCATTTAATGACATCCATGTGGCGGAAGTGACCTCTGTCATTTCGTAATAAATAAGGAATGTCGTGAAAAGCACAATTAGACATTTTTGGGAAGGCAATTTATGCGACTCAATTATGAATCGTACAACAATACATGCCGCCGAAAATTAATGCAATTTATGGAAATAATTTATTGGGTTTACAACCCTCACAGACATGTTATTCTGCATTTTTAATTTTTCACTAGTGTGCTTTGGACTCTTGGAGGAGCTCTGGACTGTGTCTTCTACAAGTGTTGAACACAAGCTTTCACAAATAGGTTGGCTAATTTGTGCTCTTTCTTGCCCATTTCTTAAAGTGACAAATTTGAATACTTTAAGTCAACTGGGTGGGAATTGGGAAGAACAATTATTTTTCATGAGTCCAGACTATTTGTTTACCCAAAATCTTTTGGAGATTTATTTGGCACCCTTAGCAGTTACAGAAGTTTTTGTTTATTGGTTTCTCAAACAAGTAAACATGAAGCTTTTGTTTATTGAGAATGATTTAGCTAAGGTGAAGGATACTGATCTAAGTCATACAGATTTCGACTTGGAGGATTTCTGGGCTCAATTAGAGCAAAACCCTAAGTCACCTATAGCCCAAAAAATCCTAACAAGTGGGTTAGCTCGTGCTCAGGGTTTCCCACCTATTGTGCCATGTCCAAACCTGGTTGTTGCATGTGCAAAGAACTATTATCCTAATATTAAGGGGAAATTTCAAGAGCATGTTGGTTCTTCTTCTATGCATAAAGAATTAGGAACAAGAGAGCAAGGAACATCCCAGGCTTCCAAAATTTAGAAAACTTCAACTGGTGAGGAGAAACCTCATCACAAAGTTGGTTCACAATCTGGTAGTGGTGGGGATGTAGAGTAGCCTGAAGATAATAGGAAACTAAAACTAAAAGGTGTATGAGAACATGATGGTCATCTTGCATTCGTGAAACCATGAGTAGAGAAGAAATTGGATGCCTTACAACAATTGCAAGAAGATCACATGACTTCTATTGTGTCTCCTTCACCCGGTAATGATTCTTCCATTTATCAACAGATTGCTGAGCGGGTGCTTTTATTTTTTGTTCCTTGTTTGAGAATCCATCTTCCCTCGTATCAAATGAAATTCCCATGCAAGATACTCCTAATTAGCCAGAGAGAGTTGTCCTAGGTGCAAGTGAGAGTGATACAGTTTTGTCTTCCCCTTCTTGGCTAAAGAAAGTTTTTGAGAAAAAGAGGGGATATCCCCCAACAACAGACATAAACGTTGACGTTGTAACTACACCTAAGCCTAAGAAGGCTAAGAGGATGTCTTAGATGGTAACGGATTCTTCCTTAGGGCATAGGATCTTGGAGATTGCAGACTCCATCAGGGATAAAAATGAAAATGAAGTCACATAAGTGGATTTCAATATGACCAAGATTGACACATGGGTCTTCCTACGGTGGAAGGTGATTTATATCATTTAAAATTCTCTCAACGCATGCTAGCAAAGAGAGTTAAAGCTCAACAACAAGAGAATGCAAAGTTGCAAGCCTAGGTGAATTCTTTGACATCTTTCATTCAATCTACTTTGAATATTACTTCTCAATCCTCTGATGCAACTCTGAGTGTTTCTATTGATGGAATGGATCCTAGCATGTTGCAACAAATCAAGAGATATCAAACTCTAGGTAAGGCCACTGAGAAATGGGTAGAGTGAGTCACCATTGATGGTTTGTTGTACATCAAAGAGGTCATGAAACTATATCCCCTCCTTTCTCATAAAAGGAAAGGGTTAATTGTAGAGTTACAAAATTTAAAGAGGGAAGATAGAAATCTGCTCACAGACTTTACAGAGATACAAGAAATGATGAAAATTGATACAAATATTCTTGTAGCTGAGAAAATTTTTAATGATCCAAATGAGAATGATTCTACATCTTGGCTAGATGAACTAGAGTGGAAGAGGTCTATGCTAGGGGATTTTAGTGGACAAATAAGAAGAATTTTGGCTCAACATTTCACTGATATGGCTGATCTTAAAAATAATTGTACCATCTTAGATGTAGAGATTTCAGATGAAAGTGGAGAGAACTTACTTGATGTCAAGGAAGTAAAGTAAAATTTTAAGAAGAGGCTTACTAAAGAGCATGTTGCCATAGTTATGGTGAATCACTAGGGAAGCTTGGGCATATAGCATCGTATCTCACAACTTTCAGGCATGGAATTGATGATGTCTATATGAGAGTAATAGATGCGGAGAGAATGATAGAAAAGTGGAAAGTTTAGGCAAAGAACACCTGTACACCAAGTTCCAGGACTTTAAAACCCATAATTAGTAGGTTCAGGAGATACAAGGTGAAACTGAGAGCACAGGTGGACTTGACTGCTACTGGTGAACAAGACAAGGAAAACGAAGCAAATCAGGAGGAAGACCAAACAACTGCCACATGATGGCATTTCTTAGTTTTATGTTATTTCTTTAAACATGCTTTGAATACTCTAAGACTCCTGTGGTAAAAAACTTATTATTATATATTTCAATATTTATATAATTTAGTGTTACTATATATTTCTATTATTTTCAATATATGTATTATGAATGGAAGCTTGAGGAGTTGATTTCTGAAGTCATAAAGTTTGTGTTATAGTGGATGAATCTATATTATTTTTCTGCATCCTTTTAAATTTTCTTTTTTTAAATAATTATTATTAATTTTTGTTAATCAAAATCGTTGTTACTTGACACTTGTCTCTATTCCAGAGACTTTATGTAGAAAGATGGGTGTCTCAGAACTACAGCGCAGAATGGAACTATAACTGATGCCATTGATTTTGATGTCATTGATTCTGATACTGAATAAACTATAAATTTGCCAAGAAAATTAGACATTATAATATAGCATTTGATATTTTCACCAACCACACTATGACTTTTCAAAAAATTGCCAGCACAATTGCCAAATATTCTAATTTATATTTTTGAATATCTATATAATTCACCACCTAATTTATTTTATATTTTTTAATATCTATATAATTCGCCACCCAATTTATTTTACTTTGGAATACAACTATAATTTGCCAAGGAATTTTTTTTAAAAAAATCTATCTACAATTTGCCAGCAAAAAAGACAATGTCGACAAATTTGAAAAAAATTGCCAATGAAATTATTTTTTTTTTCTGAAATAGGCATAGATTCGTAAGCATTTTTTTGGTGTCGGGCTAAGATTTGCTAGGATTTTATAGGTTTTTTAAGGGGGGTTCCTTAAAGTTATCCCTACCTCAAACGAATTTCATTATTTTATAAAGGCATCAGGAGTTATTTTTTCTATTAGCTGACATAAAAAAACCCTATTTTTGTAACTAACATAAGGCTTGATAAAAGAGGCTAAGGGTTAGGGTTTCTGTTGATGTATTGTAGCATTTTTAGCGGTATTGAGTTGCAAGGATTGCTAGTTGTAATCGGTTTGATTTACTGGATAATAATATTGGACTCTCTGTTGGTGGATGTATCCCGGGTTTGGGTGAAGCACATTAAAACTTGTCTCTCGCTATTATTATTTCTGTGTATTTCCATTCCTTTCTTTAATCTTTATCTGCATTTAATTGATATCATCTGTCAGCTAACCCTAACACCTAGGAATTCAACAAATTTGTAATAAGCTTAAAAGGATTAGATTTCCTTATTTTATCTCTCAAACCATGTCTTTTCATTACAATATTAGCTTCAATAGGATAATGATCAGACATGGTTTCATTGTAAACAATCACAATATTGCCAATATCCTTAGGCTCAAAGCTAAAAGAATCTCCATTAACATAAAATCTACCAATCCTGTTGTAGATCCTTTTACCTACTTTCTAGTAATTCCACCAAGTAAACCAGATATCTTTTCTATCCTTTTTACCTTTTTCTAGAGGGTCAAAGAGTTTTAGGTTATTTTTCATCTTAGATAAAAAAAAACTATTCATTAGCTTTCCAATTCTGATCTAGACCTCCAATTTTATCTTCTGATTGTTCAATCATGTTAAAGTCCCTAGCTAGGATCCAAGGAATACTCGTAAGAGAATCAATCCATTTCCAAAGTTCAATTCTCTCCCTATAATCATTAGCAGCATAGATGGCACAAAGCCCAAATTTCTCACGGTCTCTCTCAATAATCACCCATACTACTCTATTGCAACTAGAGCATCCAAAATTAGTAACCCACGTGGACCACTTATTGTTCATAAGAAGAGTAAAACCAGCCCTTCCTTTTTCATGCCTACTAACAAATTGTAGAGCATCTTTCCAAATGATCTTAAGACTTGTGTCTGGCTAAAAGCCTTTGGCTTTTACCTCTTGTATAAAAAGGAAGTCAACTTCTTTTCTCTTCTTTATAAAATCTTTAACAACATATTTCCTATCAGGAGACTCTAGTCCCCTAATGTTCCAACTAAGAATCCTTAGTGTCATTAGTTTTGCATGGGGTCAATGGTGGTTTCTGATTTTTATATAATTTATCAAAGCATTTGGGCAATTTTTATTCTTTGCCTTTCTTCTTACCCTTCTGAGGGTTATCTTCTCTGCTCAACTACTTCCTTGGCCTCTTTCTCTTGTCCTCAATTTTATCAAACATTTTGTCAATCTCCATTGCTAATTCATCTTCACTAAAATTAGGAGAAGCATCTTCCATATGATGTTCCCCATCTCCCATGATATTCTTATTTTGCAGAGTTTTGTCTTCATCCATTGGCTCTAGTGTAATAGAATTGGGAGTTTCTCCTTCTATTGGTACACTATCTCCACAAACTTGGTTAGATTTTATTTGTTCTCTGATTTTATCCACAACATTCTCTCAGGAATTTTTTTTCTTATTTTGACTATTGATGTCTTCTATTAAGAGATTTCTATCAAAACACAAACTCATTGTCTCCTTTGAATTTTTTGAAGTTATCAATCTTTTTTTGAATTTCTATCATATTATTGGCCACGTCTTCACAACCACAGACCCATTCTTTCTATTCCTTGGTTCTTCAGTCGAGGTATTATTATGTTTCCCATTGAGTTTGGTTTCTACCTCTCCTTTCTCCACAGTTTCTTCAATTACTTTGCTTTTAGTCACAAATGTTGGTCTTGAACTGATAGGGTTTCTATTGATTTTAGGGCAATCCTTCTTTTGATGCCCTTCTCTTTTGCATAAAAAACATGCATTTAGATCTTGTAATAGGTCAATATCACAAGTTAATGAATTTCCCCTATTTATAGTTATTTTTATGGAACAATAGTTCCAAGATAGAGGGAGATCAAAACCCTAGCATCCAAATGGGGTAAAGAATCTCTTGTCTCCTCTACTTGTAGGACTTTACCTACAGGTTGCAAAATCTAAGGTATAGAAGCCCAATATCGAGGTGGTAGTTTTTTTACAAGTATCCATCTTGGAATTGAAGATAACATCACTTCATCATTTTTGGTCTCTAGAGCCCAAGCAACAACCTTGAACACAAAGTTTCCAACATTCCAGGACTATCTATTCAAAACCCTAGTCTACATATTGTGATTTTTAAGAAAAACAATAAAGAGACCTCTTTGAATCATCCTACAGAATGAAACATATATACCAAGTTTTTTTCCTTGACCATTATTGATCCATTCATCAAAAAAATTCTTGAAGGAATAGAATCAACATCTATTGCAGCAAAGAAAATAGCAACATTTCTAAGCCTACTTTCTTCCTTACCCAAAGCTTCGGACATATTTGAATTTGGCTCAACCAAAAGAATGTTTTGAGGAGGAGAGGATGACTTACCTTCTTCTCCTCTAGTTTGTTCACCTCTAGTTCTTCTTCCATCTCTAGCAAGTTGAACTTCAAACCTTGCACTCACTAGAGCTATGGTCTTATCCTACCCAAGAATTTCTCTGTAAGTCTTCTTGCCCTCGGTGCCTCCTCCTTTCTCCACTCTATTTTTTGTTTGTTCATCATTCTCACTACTTTCCATAACCTTAAGTTGCTTCTAGAAACCCACTAGTTAATGTCCAATGTGTATTAGGTAAGATATAACCAATTCAAAAATAATAAAATAAAAAGAGACCGTACGAACCACAACCTAAGACACAAAACAAGACAAAAACACTCAAAAAAATACCAAACAAGATACAAGGAAACTGTTGGTTCCAAAATATATACAACCCAAAACCCTAAAACATTTTACAATCACCTAGGCCAAGGGTGTCATCAGGGTGATTAAAAGAGGTTTATCAATAGGTTAAGGGTGATTTTTCCAAACTTACAGGAGTGGGTAGACTCCTCTACACTTCAAGCTCAGCTAGGCTTAGGAGGGTAATCCTAGAGGTATCCCTCAATAGGGATTGAGATTAACAAAATATATTATCCCATTTGTGACTTTGCAATAATACCCAGATTGTTATTTTAATCCCAAACCCTGTCACTGGACAAAAACACACTCGTTACACTTAATAACCTCCCTTTTAAGCTAATGAGAGCAACCCTACAGAATGAGGATGCTTGTGGAATTGTACCTATGTTTAAAACTTGATATATTGTTTTGATTTTTAATGAGTTTGGATGATCACAGGGTTCTCAGACCAGTGCCTATCCATTAGGCTGCAGAGTCTCGTGTTTATTAAAGGAACACAATCACATGGAAATGTATGACTACCTATTTCAAGATTCAGATGCATAAAAATCAATATCAAACCTTGAGAATACTTAGTAATCAAACACCATACAACATTCTTCCATAAGTAATACTGAAATGACCATTTACAAAGCTTGAAAATGGATTAAGAACTGTCACATTCATTCAAATCAGATTTTACAATCATACCACTAAATGTGGCAAGAGAAAACCCTAATTGTGATAGAGGTTTCCTAAAAGAATACTTACAGTAGTGGAGAAAAACAATGATTGATATCAAGATTAAAATATAGTTCACATACACTTCTGATAGTTGTTTCCTAAAGAACAGAAACTAATCACTAGTCGTTGCCCAAACTACCTCTAGACCTCTGCACCTGTAGAGAGAATTTCTACCCAAAAATGACCACCCCTTCAAATGAGTTTCAATCTTTCCTTTATAACCTTCACAAATCATATCTGAGGATGAAATGGGTGGGAAAACCCCCAACAACCCCACCAACTACAATAAAAACATAGATTTCAACTACCCGTTTCGCATTAATGGTGATCCCAAAAGTCCAAAAGTCCAAAAGTCTCATCAGGTCTCAAAATCCTGATGGGACCAAAAGTGTCAAAAGTCAAAACTAAAAGTTTGACGTGAAACTGCATAAAAAACTTAGCCCCTTCCTCAAAAAATTATTTAAAATTCATACATTTGCACCTCCAAATTCACCTTAAAAATTTAGGGGGTCCGAGAAGATTTTGGACTAGGACCAAAAGTCCCATTAGGGCTCAGAGTCCTGAAACTACCTCAGGTCCCAAAATGCAGTCAGGTCTTGAAATAGCCTCAGGTCCTGAAATTCCCTTAGGTCCCAAATTGCCCTCAAGTCCTGAAATGCCCTAAGGTCCTGAAATTGCCTTAGGTCCCGAAATGGCCTCAAGTCCAAAAATTACCTCAGGTCCTGAAATTGTCTCAAGTCCCAAAATGGCCTTAGGTCTTGAAATTCTAACAATATAGTATATTTTAAAATAACGTTTAAGTATAAGTTTGTATTTACCTTTTACTATTTACCTTTCTTATACTTTAAGCTATTTTAAAATATATTGTTATGATGTTTGAGATGGGTTTTAGATCCATAGGAGTTAAACTATAGATTCTAGAATTTGGAGGAGCCATCAGATTTTAAACTTAGCCAATTTTTTAGGGTTTCAGTGTTTTAGACTTAGCCAAAATCAGGAGTCCATCAACATGCACTAGGGTATAAGCACATGGACCCCTTAGGAAAAGTTGAATAATTTGACAAGATGGTGCAAATATGAGGCTGAAAACCTGGGTACCAACACTGGCTTTGGTTGGGGATGTGTGCCAAGCAGTGGCACAATGAGAATCAAAAACCTTCGAGCCAAACCAAAAGTCAACAGAAACAACACGGCGAGAGTGGAAACACAAACACCATCAAGACCAATAGTGGTCAAGACTGCTCGATGTCAAATATTATAGATATATCAAGATTTCATCACAAAATTTTGAAGGACCACATTACTTACGAGAAGTAAAGTTTCAAATGTTGTCCGTGAATAGGTAGCTCCAAAATTTCTCCTTAAACATTTTTGATATAAAAGGTGTCTTGGCCAACCTTTTCATCAATCTGATATGGGCCTATCCATAGTGGTTCAAACTTACCATGCTTACCCTTGTCCTCTAATTTTGCATTCCAGAGGAGAACCAAATCACTAATATGAAAACACCTTTTAACCGTTCTCTTGTTGAACAAATGCTCAACCTTCTACTATTGTAGCAAATTTTTCTCATGTGCCACCCTTCTAGCTTCATCCAATTATGTCAACTCATGCATCCTTAATGCCAAAGAATCATCCCCATCTTATCCTATTTTTTGCAGCAGTTGATACACGGGCAGTTCTAATGACATTGACATTTTAGCCTCTAACCCATATACTAGCTCAAAAGGAATTTTTCCTATAGCACGTTATTAGATGATCCTTTTTGTGTGGTTACACAACACGCCCCATTTTGCCTTAGCAAATCAAGGACCCAACTTTTTTGCCTCTACTTGTTTTGCTTTCTTGCTTTGGGCATTTGGTAAAATTCAATCATACAAGTCATCCTTACTTGTGCATGTGTATCACAAAGAGGGGTCAGTTGCCAAAGTTAGAATTTGTTAGCACAAACCTTATAATTGGAAAGAGTACAAAATTCTAAACAGGTTTGCCTTTTGGATCACCCTAATATTGTTTAAGGGTAGAAAGTTATGTTAAGTAAAAGATCGGTCAACCTGGATATTTCCCATAGGGTCATATTTCTGAATATCAATCACATTCACAAACATGACCAAATTTCAAAAGATCACCTGATGTCCATTCATTCCCCAATATTTGAACGTCAAACTTCAGTGAGATAGATTATTTGCCCGTCATAAACTTAGTGCATGTTTTGGAGGGTCATATTTCCAAATACCTGTCATCTTACAAAATATCACCCTTTGTGAATATCACCCTTCACAAATATGACCATGATGTCATTCAATTTCAACGAATAGAAAAGATTACCATGATGATGACGTAATCAAATACACCCAACCCGCTGAGGGTCACATTTCCAAACATCTATCATATTTCTTAATATGACAATGACGTCACCATAACCCGATAACAAAGAAAACATGATAGCATGATGATGTCATCATGATCTTAACTTGAAGAGGTCACATTTCAAAATATCCCTGACCTTAGCAAATATGACCATGACGTCACCCTTGCACTTTTGAATGAGGAGGCTATTTCTAAGTACCAAAGATCTAGCTATTACCAATATCCCTCATTTTGAACTTTATGACCCGATATGCCTAGCTTCGCAATAACCAATCCAATCACGCCACGTGGCAGAATCCTCAGGGTCATATGAGCACATTATTATCAAGATTTATTGACAAAAGTAATATGACCCGATCTTGCTTATTAGTCAAAGGTTGACCATATGGATGCTCAAATCACCCTGATCATTAGTTAACGATTATCACAGAGGCTCATATTCTCAAATATCCCTAATCTTCTAAGAGATTACCCTCCAGTATTAAATGCTAAGTCCAATAGTAGGTCGAGCCCTATTGATTTCAAATGTAAACCCGACACTTGGTAGCATCTACGAATGTCATGTGAATGATCAATGGATTTAAACATAATGATACGCGTGCCCTAATTTGTCGTATTGACGCGTTAAAAGGTAAATTTTAGGGATTATTTACAGTTACCCTACAATAATTGAAATTTACAGAGCTTTGAAAGTTAGCGCTTCGCAGTCATCTATAGATGGAATGGGATCATCAACTCAAAGGAATGGAATAGATGATACAGCGTATTCACATCTATCCCGTTATTAGTCATATAGTTAGAGAAAAGGGTGATTATTAGGTAAGTAAAGTTAAAACCCTCTCTTTTGTCGTTTACTGCAAATCTTAAGGTAAAATGGTTTTTATTAAATCAATCAATATGGTGATGCATAAAATGAATTAAAATGTTGAATTGTTACCATGAAATGCATGACATCCTTGAATTCCCCTTCATACAAACATGTTAGGGTAAGAAATGTATGTCTTTATCGCAAGATTTAATGGATATTAGAAGGAATATATCTGACTCAGAGTTCCTAAAGCATGTGTTCTTACAACCTGAGGGGATAGGATTCATATATAGAATGATAGATGACACGCATCAAGCGAAGACAAATTTGGATGCCTGGACAAGAAGGTTAGACAATGGAATCGGGAACCCTATATTGCAAAGAATATATTCCACAGGAATGTAGCACATCGGCAGATTTCCCTATGCTATGGAAGCTACTAAGTTAGTGGTAGAATGTGCAAGGAATTACAACTCTAAGACCAAAAGAGTGGAGAAGCATGGCAGAGTGTATGCCGATTTCTCAATCAAGGGCATCACTTCTGCATTTAATTTGCCTGTAGGGAACAATGTTATCAGATTGAGCCTATGTAGGCTGGAAAAGGAGCATCGTGGTAATGAAAAGGAAGCTAAGGGAATCATGTATAAGTGGAGGAATAAGAGTAGCACTTACAAAGCTTTTGCTAACCTACCCAAGTACTTGTTTAAATTTGATTTTGCTAAGGAGTATCAATATATGATGACCATGTTGAATAGGATGACTGGGAGACAACATAGTGGGAACTTTGAGGATTGGATGTATGGGATTATCCAGATGGTACAATATTCAGATAACAAACCTCTTTGGGCCAAGATCATCAGTGATAGCTTAGATGAAGGGATGAGGATACTGGGTGGTAAAATGTGTGTTTTCCATATGACCTCTTATGTAGTTTATGCTTGTGCTTTCAGAGGCACATTTAATGCTTTACAAACAGTGGGCAGGGTTGGAAACAATCATGGTGACGTGAACATATGGGAACATTACCCACAACTAAAAAGGAGGGAGGACCTCAAAAATTAAAAGTTAGTGAATGACTCTTTTTCTATGCATCTGGTCAAGACAATGGAAGAGGATAGAACAAAAAGGTTAAGTATGAAAGTTCAAGCAGTTATCTACAAATATGGGGCTTGGTTTATCTAGTTCCCCACCTTTTCACACATGAGAATAGAGGGATTTGAGGGACAACCCCTCATGTTACCCAGATACCCCACTGATAA
This sequence comes from Cunninghamia lanceolata, assembly GCA_027924645.1. Classification (NCBI taxonomy): domain Eukaryota; kingdom Viridiplantae; phylum Streptophyta; class Pinopsida; order Cupressales; family Cupressaceae; genus Cunninghamia; species Cunninghamia lanceolata. Next base: position 12,598,571 of record BSBN01000469.1, on the reverse strand, counting down.
GGTCATCTTAATGGAATTCGTTAGACAGGTATCAACCTCAGTTGAAGCCCACTTGGAGAAAGGGAAGATCCTACCTGTTTTGTTTCCAATATTCATTGGCTAGTATGTGTGTCCTGACAAACAAAGTATTAAAGATGTCATTGGAGGATTGAAGCTACTGCATCTCCAGTTATTTTCTATAGCTAGGTTATATGACCCATATGGTAGAATGCAGAAGTTATTGGGAAAACAAATACATCAAAGACACCTTGAAGATTATTGGACTGATTGTGATGATGAGGCAGAGGTCAGGAGAAGGACTTATCAAAGGCTCACTCTCAATCAGATCCAGGATTTTGCCTACATTCTAGTGCCTGCATAGTTGCACAATGATGATGGAAAGATTATGCCCAGTGAATATGAAGATAACAAGTTGAATAATGACACCATCTCAGATCCTAATTTGACTCAACCTAAGGAGACTTCGCTAGACCAAATAATGCAAAAAGTTATCCAACTAACCCAAAACTGGGTTAATACTGAAGTCACTAAGTTGAAGAAGAAAGGTGTAGCCCTTACTGTTGATAATAAAAAGAAAAGACAAGAGTTATCTAAAGAGGAATATGATGACTTCCTCATTGAAAAGAGAAAATCTAATGGGGAAAGGTTACCTACTAAAGAACAAAAGAAACCAGGCAAGAAGAAGAGGGACGTTCCTGTACAGCAAGGGGTAATTATTAAAAGGCTTCAACCAAAGGGTGATGTGGCATCAACATCTACATCTGCAGATACATCACAACAAGCCCCTACTAAACAAAAGGGTAGGAGAATCATAAAGCCTGTTCCTGTGATTGTAGAAGAACCAATGGAAGATGAGCTATTACAGGATGAGCCATTGGATGAACAACATTTGGATGGAGAACCTGGAGATGATGACTTATTGATAACAAAGAAGAAAAGAAAGAAAGTACAACAAACACCACCTCAGAAGAAGCAGAAGAAAACAATGAGGGGAAATGTTAACATTGATCCTATCATGTTAAGAGGTGCAGGTGGTTTGACTTTCATGAAGGAATTACAACATGAGGTCCCAATTCCAAATATTATTCAATTCAAAATTGAGAAGGCAAAAGAGATAAGAGAAGAGAGACATAAGACTAGAAAAGAGCCACCCCTTCCATTAGATGACACAATATACTTATCATATGATGAGGTAGTTGTTGATGTTGCTACATGAAAGATGAAGGCTGTAGTAGCCAATACTAAAATGACTCATCATGTGACCCCTATGGCCTAGAAGGTGACTGGCCAAAAAGAAGTTGAAATAGATGAAATAGAGCAAGATAATCCTTAAGAGGTAGCCCAACAGATAGGGTTGACTAATCTGGTAGAGCAGGTTACTAGTCCTGTAGTAATAGACTTGGCCTACTAGAGTGATATGAGCCAAAATAGAGATAATGATCCACCTTCAAAGTCTAAAAAAGCAGAAATTAGAGTGCATAAAGAGGCTGATGAGATGATACCTAATCAAGATAGAGATCAAGGCAATGCAGCTCTAGAGAATGAACAAATAGAAACTTAGTTACAGAGGGGGGGTGATCAAGAAATACCTAACAAGAATATTGGTCATGGTGAAGGTATGCATGCTAATAAAGATAATCAAGATAGTGATCCTGCACATGAGAAAACTGATAAGGAAATCCTTGATAGGGTGGAGGATCAAAATGTTTCTTCACTGCATACAGAAGGAAGTAATCCAAGTAAGAACCCAAGATCAGAAGAGAAATTAGATGAGAAAGAATTGAACCTTGGAGAAATAAGCACATCTGAGGATGAAGAACAGAGTTTGGGACAAGATGAGGGTCAAGAAAAGGAGATAGAAAATGTGACCGGGGGTGATCAGGCTAATCCCCAAGGTCAAAATTCACAAGCTTCTCAAGAGGACTAGGTGCCACAGAACACACAGAATCAAAATGTTCAAGGAACACCTGAGAATAAGTTACAGGAGGAGAGGAATGATCAGAATGTGAACATGTCAAAAAAACCTCCACCTCAAAAAGAAATTCTCCAGCATGAAAACCCTCAACAGGAGGTACCTCAACAAGATCCCCCTCATGAGAATGTACATGAGGAAGAACCAAAGAAAGGTAATTCACCACAGAGGGCAGGGCATAATACTGAGTCTCATGATACTCGAAAGGAGTAAAGTGACCAGCAGGAGCCTAGAGGTGATGTTCCATATTGGTTGCAAAAAGAAATAAATCTGTAACAAGTAGATGAGGTCCTTGATTTTGATGTTGCCACATTGTTTATTTCAAGTATGCTAAAACCTAAAAGAAAGGCAAGGCCTACATCTGCCATAAAAAGAGACCCTAATATAGGTAGGAGGATAGCCCAAATAGCTTTACCAATGGTTCAAATGGAGAAAGGAAAAATAGGCTTTGGTGAGTTTCAAATAACAAACATTGACTTAGGTTTTGCAAATGAAGACCAAGAAGGTCACGAAGGTAAGGATATTATTGATTCTTTGACATAGAGGGTGAAAAGAGAAAAAGGATAAGAATAGGAAACATAAAGACCACATTGCTCAATTGCATTATTTCATTAAAGGGTTGATTGACCCCAAACACACACCGATTAGTCCAGCTACCCCGTTAACAATCATATCTCAAGAAGAAATGACATGACTAGATCTTATGAAACATATGGCACAATTAATGGACAATTGGTTCGTTTCTTTTATCTTTGAAGCAGAAAATGTGGTGAAAACCTCCCTAGCAAATTGGAATTCTCTTGGTGTTTTGAAAAGTAAAGTGGATAAATTACGGAATGAAGTAGGTAGGAGGCCTTTCAAGCTAGAAAAGCACCTAGATTCTTTGGGAGAAAAGAAAAGGATTGATATGAAAATACTTATGATTAACAAAATACTGGATAATAACTCCACATCCTAGTTGTTGAGCATTTGGTATGAAGATGTTGGATTTGAATGTGATATCCTGAGAAGATGCAGTGGCAAGCTCAGGGACATAAGTGTCAAAATACACGATCTCATGGCAAAAGAAATAGAAACCCTAGAGGCTTTAGAAGACAAGGTAGAAGGAAAAATAGAAAATCAAGATACTGATTTTGTCATCGAGGCTTTCCATAACAATTTTCAACAGGTAGTAGAAGATCCCCTTCATCATTTGACAAAAGAGGCGATAAACAAGGGCATGAGAATGAAAGCTAGGGTGGAAACATACAATGAAACATTGAATAGCGGGAAGAACAAATGGGATGCTCTTTAGGAAAAATTTTATTCCCTCAGACATGTAGTAATAAAGGCCAAGCTCTAGGATGGAGGGGAAGTTGAGAGAATAGTGCAGATATATGAATCCATCGGGGCAACAATAAAGTTACATATAAGGGGTGATTTGCATAAAGATGACAGTGATGATGATGATGTACAAGATGAAGATGAAGAAGAAGATGAAAATGAAGAAGAAGATGAAAGTGAAGAAGAGGAAGGAGATGAAGAATAAATAAAGATGCATGATTACAAAATTATATGCATAAATAACTTATGAATGATCAAGCTTTGCTAGACAGTTGCCAGCTGGCAACTTGTACCCCATATGCAGATGTTGACTTGGTCAAAGAAGGAATATTGGCGTTGATCTAGATACACAAATCTTGACCATTGGTCACTTGTAACCGCTTCTTCTCCTTATTCTATAAAAGGGGATGGAGTGCACTCTTTAAAGCATTAGAAAATTAATTGAAGTTAGATTGCTGACGCGTTCAAGAATAAGTTCAAGGCTTTTGTGAATATACATGTCTTTTGAGTACTGAATGAAAGAGAAACTATTTTGATTACAAATAATTGTAAATCTTGAGTAATCAGTGGATGAAATCTTGATATATGCATTGATTAGCTGCGTCCCTTGGAGTGCTTATCAGTCTGCATGTGTTTTTTTCATTCCTTGTTCCTTTGAAGTTAGTATCAACCATACCTAGCTGTGGAACAACCTGGTGAAATTATGGTTTATTCCTTCTCTTCATGAATGTATCTGGAATGTATGTGACTCAATAGCTAAAGGTTCACCAAATTTGGACATATTCTTTAAATTTTCTTTGAATTTCATTACAAATCACCTTAATAATTGTGAATAACATACTATCTAAAGAAAAAAAACATGAAATATGCCTATAACTCTTAAATAATTGAACACACAGGGCATATTTTGAGTGAAAGCATGTCAAAATGACAAAAATCATGCAAATACATATGAATATCAATGGTGCACATGTAAATATTTGCTTACAAGGACATTATTTGATTAAATACATAGTGCAGAAGCATAAAACAAGTTCATGATAGTAAATGCTTAGAAGAATTCATCAAACTTATAAATATAATCATTATCTGTGGAGCATAGTGGAAATAACCTTGTTTGTGAAGTAAGTTTACAAGAAACAGATGCAAAATTAGACATACAGGCAACAATTCACAATACAAACAGTGTGAGACCCCTTGGAATGGAAAACAACATGTCACATCAACCTTTGAGTAATGTCAAAAGATCATGATCTGATCAACGAAGACTTGGAGTCATCAGTTTGCTCTAAATTGATCATACTTTTCAAGATAATAAAGGTTTGTTGTGCAAATTTTTATGCATGTTGTTATGACTAACAATCATCATCAACATAAATTGGTGCTAGAAGGAGGGCCTTCTTTCTTGTTTGGAAGGTGAAGCGGTTGCATATGCATATTCCTGTGTTTGGAACAAGGTAATCTTCTCAAAGTATATCATAATTGCTCATACTTTTAGTGTTTGTGCAAAGATTTGTTGGTTCTATCTTATTTCATATCTGTTTATCATAAATACTTTAGAATTTAGCTTAGATAATCTGAAATTTGTAGTTAGTTCTTGAAATCCTTGAAGATCAAGTCTTTGTTTAAATTTTCTTTCTTGATCCTTGTTGTAACTTGCTTGTGTTACTGGATAACCTGATATCCATGTCCAGAAGTTTGATATTTGCTTGTATTTGCAAGTTTTATACAAATATTGCATAAATATCTAGTTCGTTTTAGGTTTTGGTCATAAATATGTCCTTTACTTAGTTAGTTTTGTGGATCTCTACAGAAAATCAAGTCAAATTTTCATAAATTGTCGAAACCATGGCTCGCAGGCCAAATACCAGGTCTAGATCTAGTGGACTTTTTGAGGAACTACCTATCCGTGGACTTAGACCTAGAACTATAGACATTCATCACACTTCTGGTTCTAGTGCATCAGAATTTTTTCCATGAAATACTCTAACACCTTCAATATCCCCTATTGTACTGCAAACGCCTACAAGACTGCCTGTTACACCTCAAGTTCAACAACCACCGGTCACAATGTCATTCTTTGCTACTAACTCACCTTTGACCTTCACTGCATATCATCCTTTACCTAAAAATCCTAATAAAATTTGTCCTAAATATCATCCATATCAGGATGTTGAAGACCACATCAGAACATTCAAAGAGGCTTGTTGTAGAGCCAAGATTGAGCATCAAGATGTAGTATGCAGATTATTTCCATACTCCTTAGGAGAAGAAGCATACAATTGGTATATCAGCCTTGGTCAAGCCTAAATTAGTTCATGGGATGCCTTAGAGAAAGCTTTCAAGTATAGATTTAAGATACCTATATATCCTTCAATGAATTATCATCTGTTTGCCACCATCAAAAGATTTGAAGGAGAGCCTATTGCCAACTTTAATGCTAGATTCCAAAAGATGCTTTCAAAGTTGGTAGCTTCATATACTGTAGCAGACGAAGCTTCTAGGAGTATATATTACTCAACCTTAGACCTCCTGACTTCTATGTTTATAAGGAGGACACATCCTAATGTCACAACTCTGACAGGAACTTTTGAGGAAGCGATAAAAGTCAATCAGTAATTGATCCCTGCTCCAACACCAAACATAGCATTTCCTACATACCCTGCATATCCTACTCAACAACAGACCAATGGAGCTATGATGCCTCTAGCTGCAATGCCAGGTCCACTACAAGTACCTCCACTTAGCATCATGCCACCTCCAAATGGAAATGGTCAAATAGTGCAATATCCAGGACATGTACAAGTACCTCAGGATGTAGGATAGAATAACAACAATGGTTCTTCCTTTTTCAAACCTCAAATAGAGAATGTAGTAGCTAAAGTTCAAGAAGAAAAGGAAGAAATTAAAGAGATATCAGCATAGTTAAGAAAGTTGACAACTGAAATCACTCATTTGAGAAGTCAGAGTTTCTATTCCCAACCAAACCAAAATAGAGGATATAACAATGACATATCTGGATATCCTGATAGGGGATACAACAATGATAGGAACTATAACAATAACAACAGTGGTAACAATAATGTACCTAGACAACCTAGAGTGTGGAACACTAGGCCAAATAATCATTCCTTTCCATCACCCTTAGATAATTAGCCTCCTAGTGAACCCAAGCAGACCACTAGGGGAAACTTGGTAGAAGCAGTGCTTACAAACTAGTGTAGGATACATAACACCAATGCTCATGCTGAGTTGGATTGTCCTCAGTTCAGGATAGCAGCCAGTATCTTTCAGGCTAAAGTATCAAATACTAAGGGTACCCCTCCTTTTATTGAAGGAAATGAAATTGTCCCTTGTGGATATGACTCTTCCCTTGTCTTGGAAAGTTGTGTCAATCATCCTCACCGTCAAGCAACTTCAGTGCGTGAGAATTATACTTTAGCATGTGAGGAGTCAGCCATGGATTTTGAAACAAATTATGTTTTTCCTTTCGAGGATGAGAATGAGCTGTCAGTTGAACATGAAGAAGTACATGCTTACCAGTAGCAGTATCCGGGTAGACACAATTATAACCTCAGGAATAATTCAAATAGACCTTCTAGTCCCTTGACCACATCTTTGCCTCCTAATAATTTTAACACTCCTCCTAATCCAAAGGCAAGCAATAACCCTAGTTTTCCTAAGGTTAATGCTCAATATTTAGCACCACAAAATGCAGTGTCAAAAGCTGGTAACCAACCTCCTGAATCTGATAAATTGGTTACATACTTAGCAGATGAAATTTAAAAGGTCAAAATTAGCTTGTCATTGTCAAAATTGCTTAAAACCCTGCTATTAAGAAGGCATTCATGAAATCCCTAGATGACCTTGCACTAAAAGAAGATAGGCATCCCCTTAATTCAAACCAAATTTTGAGTAAAGATCATGCAGCTAAAGACAATAACGTTAAGCATAAAGTCCCAGCTACTGTTCAAGCTGCTAAAACTTCACACATGACCCTTTATAGGGATAAGACTGAGTCACCTCCTTTCCTCCTTTCCATAAGGATGTTTGGTAAGAACCTACATAACTGTAGTAGATTCAAGTGCGTCTACCAATGTAATGCCATTGACCATATGTAATGCCTTGGGGTTACATCCTGCTAAGTCACTGAAGAAGATGACCTAGTTAGACAAAACTGAGGTGAGTGTTGTAGGGGAGTTAACTCACATACATATGCAATTAGCATTAGATCCAAGGATTCAATAATGCATTGATATCCAGGTGGTAGATATAACTAATACCTATGGAATGTTACTTAGTAGGGATTGGTCAAAGACACTTAATGGATATATGTCCACAGATTTCAATCACATGTGGCTACCTTGGAAAGGGATCCCCAATAAAATTAGGATAGATGCTAAACCTCAAATGAAGCATATGATCACTGAGTACAATAACACCAATGAGATAATGTATGTGGATGTTGAACTTGGAGTTTACACCATTAAGCCTCAATCGGTTAGGATAGAAGAGATCCTTATGTATGATATTCATATTCATAAGGGTGATCATCAAGATGATAGGGTAACTATAGAGTCCGACCATAGTTTAGATAATAGTGATGAGCTAGATCACTTTAGAAACTTTGAATTGTATCTATCCAAAGAAATGCAACGTTGTCGAATGCTGAATATATCTAATGAAGATGTCTTGGTTGAAGGATGGTGCAGGTTGCATGATGAGGCACATTCTAAAAAAACCTATGATGCTTGTCTAGACATGATGGAGCTGGAACAAACATGTAGTGAGGAAGGATTGTCATCACCTGAGGTAAGTCATATAGACGGTCATAGTGATACTAATTCTTGTTTATCATCTGTAGGTACAGAGAAAACTACATATTAGGATGAAAGCTACGTTCATAATTCAGAGGAGATCTTGATGAATATTGAGAACATTTCTAGAGATGCAAGTGATATTACTCCAGGGACTGATTTTTTAATTGAAGCAGATTATGAAGTATCTGATGAAGATAAAGGGAGTAATTTGACTAAGTTTGAAGAGTTTTTTGTCAAAGCAAATTCAGAAGATGTTGTTGCAGAATACTTCTCCACATAACGGTCTAATTGAGGGTTGGTGTAGATTACATGAAGCACCACATTCAGAGAATACTTTCTCATTATGCTTGCACATTTTGAAGAAACAAAAGATGCTTTATTCAAAGGACTATTTTCCTGACAGTAAAGAAAGAAAGAAAGAAAGTATCAATTTCACATCCGTCAGAGAAAATGAAAGTAGAAAAGAATGAGTCACCAAAATTGAAATGGATATTAGGTGGTGCAACTACCAGAGTTAAAAAGAAGAGAGAAGGTCCTGAAAAACTTTTAACTGAAGATAAGCCATGGATCCTTAGGTTTGATGGATCTAAGTCAAAACAAGGAGCTGGAGTAGGGGTAGATCTTATTGATCTGGCTGGAAAATCCTATTTAGTAGCATATAGATTACAATTCCCATGCACAAACAATGTGACAGAATATGAAGCTTTAATTCATGGGTTATTGTTTGCACTCAAGAAAAAAGTGAAGATTTTGCATGTTTATAGAGATTCCGAATTGGTGGTAAGACAAGTAAGAGGCATATACTCTTCCAATTACAAAAAGTTGTCTAATTACAGGCACAGGGTATGGGATTTAATAGAAGACTTTGATGCATTCAATATCACACATGTGCCCAGAGAACAGAATCACAGAGCAGATGCCTTGGCTTAGGTTGTAAGCACTTTGGAACCATTATCTATTTCTAGTTTGAAGATGTTTTTAGTTGAATTAATATCAGTACCCTTCATACTAGATAATGTCACCAATCTCCAAGTGTTTGATGATGACCAACACATTTTGGATTTTATATCGAATAGAGATGTGTTTGATGCGTAGATCATAGATGAAAGAAATGTAGAAGATCATACTTGGGAGGAAGAAGAGATTCTAGAGTTGCCAAGTAATAAAATTCCCAAAGGGATGATAGAATTAGAAAGAGCATTTGATCTACACAATATGCTGAACTAGAAAGATATCCCAAAGACTGATGGAGGCGAATACTCACCAGTCAATATAGGACAAAATGAAGAAAAAAGGAATGTCTTAATAGGCAAAGTTTGTACAGAAGAAGAAATGGCAGGGATAACCCAAGAACTTAAGGATTACATTCACATTATCGCCTGGACCTATGATGAGTTGAAAACTTATGATACTTCAATCATCACCCATTTTATACCATTGAAACTAGATGCCAAGCCTTTTAGACAAAAGCAAAGGACTATTAATGCCTTGTTGAAGCCCATCATCTTAGAAGAAGTGAAGAAATTACTCAATGTTAGAATTATATTTCCAGTAAGACATTCCACATGGTAGCCAATTTGGTCCCTGTGAGAAAGAAAAATGGTGATATCAAGTTATGTGTAGACTTCAGAAATCTGAACAGAGCTTTTGAAAAAGATAACTATCCTTTACCTTCACTAGATGAAGTCTTACAAATAGTTAATGGTGCACAGATGATGTCATTTTGGATGGTTTCTTTGGTTATAACCAGGTGATGGTAGATAAAATAGATAGATTGAAAACTGCATTCACCACCAAGTGGGGTATATTTGCCTATAGGTGCATGCCTTCTAGATTGATAAACATTGGTGCCACCTTTCAACGTCCAATGGATATAGCTTTTAGAGGCTTGATTGGTAAGTGCATAGTCATTTACATGGATGAATTAATGGTCTTTTCCAAGCAGAGAGGTGATCATATAGAAGATATCAGGAAGGTGCTTAAGAAGTGTGAACAATATGGTATATCCCTAAATCCCAAAAAGTGCATATTCAGAGTAACCACAAGTAAATTGCTAGGTCATTTAATAACAAAGAATGGGATCATCATTGTTCCTACAAGAGTAGAATCAATCATGAAATTGTAGCTTGCTGGAAGCAAGAAGGAGCTTAAATCATACTTTGGTAAGATAAATTTTGTTAGAAAGTTTAGCACTGGCTTTGTAGAGATTGTTAGGCCACTTAACACAATGCGCAAGAAAGATGCTAAAATTGAATGGACTCCTGAGGCAAGATCAGCATTTGAGGATATTAAGAAAGCCATATCTGATGCTCCTATTCTGATCAATCTAGATTATACAAGAGATTTCTACATTTATTCATTTGCTTCAGAGCATACATCTACAACAGTATTGACACAAAGAAATGAGGCTAAAGAGGAAAATCCTATAGCTTTTATGAGCTGCCCATTCAAGGATGTAGAACTTAGATACATGGATGTTGAGAGACAAGCTCTTGCTCTAGTCTGAGCAGTTAAGAAATTTAGATATTACATTTTGAGAAGCAAAACAATTTTTGTAGTACCGGATACAGCAGTAAAAATGCTCCTAATGTAGAGTGAGCCTGGTGAGAAGAGAGCTAAGTGGATAACAGTCCTCCAAGAATATGATATGTATATAACACCCATGAAGTTAGTAAGGGGACAAGCTTTGAGCCAAATGATATTAGAAACTGATCCTAATATCATGAACCAACAATATGTGGTAAACACTAGAGAAACTGAAGAATGGTATTCAAATATCAGGCATGTCCTGATTACTGGAAGATGCCCATCAAAATTGCAAGCCTCATAGAGGAGAGCCCTGAAAATAAGATCACAAAAGTAAATGATAAAAGGAGGAGTCCTTTTTAAAAGGAACTATGAAGGGATATATCTCAGATGCCTAGAGAGGCAAAAAGCAGAAAAAAGTGTTAGCAGAATTACATGATAAGTTTGGAACCGCACATGGGTCACATCTAGCTACTGCTCATGCTATCCTGAGAGCAGGATACTACTGGCCTACTATTTTTAAGGACACTGCTGAACATATTAAATGCTGTCATACATGTCAAGTTGCGGCTAATAGAGAAAGATATGTTGCTCAACCCTTGCAACCAGTGATGGAGATGCACCCATTTGCTCAATGGGGCATGGATTTCATAGGACCCATCAATCCTCCATCATCTTCAGGCCATAGGTATGTCTTGACCATCACTGATTATTACACCAGGTGGACTGAAGCTATCAGTAGTAAGACATGCAATGCGGATGATGTGATCAAATTCTTAGAAAGCAACATAGTAACCAGGTATGGAGTGCCATATACCCTAGTATGTGATAATGGACCTGCCTTTGCATCATTAAAACTGTTTAGTTGGGTTTTTGATCATGGAATTATTTTAAAGTTTTCTTCAAATTATTATCCTCAAGGGAATGGCTTAGTAGAGTCAACAAACAAGAACTTATTGAACATCATAAAGAAACTAATAGAGAAGAACCCTAGAGAGTGGAATACCCTATTAAATTATGCCTTGTGGGTGGATAGAACCAGGATGAAGGCTGCACTAGGAAATCCTCCTTATCAGTTAGTGTATGGGGTGGATCCAATCCTCCCTGTTAACCTAAAGATTCCCACATTGCAATTCGCACAAGAATATCTAGGCATAGATAACAAAAAAGAAGTTAGGTTACTTCAGCTCATGCAGTTAGAAGAAAAAAGAAACAGAGCAATTGATCAGTTTGATAAACATCAAGCTATTGTCAAATGCTGGTTTGATAAGAGAGCTAGAGTTAAAGCTTTTAGGATTTTAGATCTAGTCCTTATGTGGGATAAAGCACATGAAAGAAAAGGTGACCATGGTAAATTTGACAAACTTTGGATAGGTCCTTTGCAAATTTTAGAGATCCTAGGAGATAGTACCTATAGACTTAAGACTCTAACTGATGAGGATGTCCCATTACCAGTTAATGGATAGTTCCTCAAACATTATTTTCAAGCCTAAACAGGGTCATGTAAGTCATCTATACCATAATGTACATGTTGTATAGTTGTTTGTATAGTTTTGTTTTGTGTGCCTACTTGTTTGTTTGTTTTGTTGAGTTTTTGTTTTGGTTAGTCAAGATGATGCACCTTATCATCCTATGAAACCAACCAAATTGTTGGGATTCAACTAATGAGAACAAATTTTTACATAGGTTGTGATTTGCCTTGAAAGTATGTCTAATCAGGTCTGTGATGTCCTTTTCATCAGCAATGCCTTTTCTTGATCAAGGAGATTTTCACAATGACTCACCTAACAGCCTTAGGTTTGTTGAACACATTAGTGTAGGTGTTAAGTGAAAAAACTAAAGGGTCACCCTTGCTACCATTACAATCCCCAACCTAAAGAAGCAAGTGACCACACCTTGCATAATGACCTTACATGATGATATCATATAAAAATATATATATTGAAAATCCAAAAGGGATTAAATTAGCCCATCTAAGTAACCTTACTGGGGCTATGGATGCCTGCTGGCAGTGGGGCTCTACTTAGGGGGATTGTAAAGATAACCTTGTCGTGGCTATGAACACTTGCTAGTAGCAAGGCTCTATCCAGTTGGCTATGAGGGATGAACCCAAAATAAGTAGCTTAATAGTGGCTCTACTTAGAGGGATTGTAAAGATAACCTTGTCGTGGCTATGAACACTTACTGGCAGCAAGGCTCTATCTAGTTGGCTATGAGGGATGAACCCAAAATATGTAACTTTTATTTTTAACTTACTTTCAAGATGAGGGTAATTAATCATATGCACACACTTGATCCCTTATCAGCTTTGTTGTACTTATGAACTTGACATCATCCAGAAAGGTCATGATACTTATGCTTAGGGAGAGTTATGATGTTATGTCTTAATGTGATCTCATCACTTGAATCATTTGAATTTAGTTGTTTTCTTTGGTGGTAAGTTGTTGTGTGGTTACACAACACGCCCCATTTTGCCTTAGCAAATCAGGGACCCAACTTTTTTGCCTCTGCTTGTTTTTCTTTCTTGCTTTGGGTGTTTGGTAAAATTTAGTCATACAAGTCATCCATACTTGTGCATGTGCATCACAAAGAGGTGTCAGTTGTCAAAGTTAGAATTTGTTAGCATAAACCTTATAATTGGAAAGAGTACAAAGTTCTAAACAGGTTTGCCTTTTGGATCACCCTGATATTGTTTAAGGGTAGAAAGTTATGCTAAGTCAAAGATTGGTCAACCTGGATATTTCCCATAGGGTTATATTTTTGAATATTAGTCACATTCACCAACATGACCCAATTTTAAAACATGACCCGATGTCCATTTATTCCCTGATATTCCAACGTCAAACTTAAGTGAGATAGATTATTTGCCCGTCATAACCTTAGTGCATGTTTCAGAGGGTCATATTTCCAAATATTCATCATCTTATAAAATATCACCTTTTGTGAAAATCACCCTTCACAAATATGACCATGACATCATTTAGTTTCAACTAATAGAAAAGATCGCCATGATGATGACATAATCAAATACGCCTGACCCATGGAGGGTCACATTTCCAAACATTCGTCATATTTCTTAATATGACAATGACGTCACCATAACCTGATAACAAAGAAAACATGATAGCATGATGATGTCATCATGATCTTAACTCGAAGAGGTCACATTTCAAAATGTCCCTAACCTTAGCAAATATGGCCATGATGTCACCCTTGCACTTTTGAATGAGGGGGATATTTTTGAGTACCAAAGATCTAGATATTACCAATATCCCTCATTTTGAACTTTATGACCCGATATGCCTAGCTTCACAATAACCAATCCAATCATGCCACATGGTAGAATCCTGGGGGTCATATGAGCACATTATTATCATGATTTATTAACAAAAGTAATATGACCCAGTCTTGCTTATTAGTCAAAGGTTGACCATATGGATGGTCAAATCGCCCTGATTATTAGTTAACGATTATCTTGGAGGATCATATTCTCAAATATCCCTGATCTTCTAAGAGATCACTCTCCAGCATTAAATGCTAAGTCCAACGGTAGGTTGAGCCCTATTGATGTCAAATGTAAACCTAACACTTGGCAGCATCTACAAACGTCATGCGAATGATCAATGGATTTAAACATAATGATACACGCACCCTAATTTGTCGTATTGATGGGTTAAAAGGTAAATTCTAGGGATTACTTATAGTTACCCTACGATAATTGAAATTTATAGAGCTCTGAAAGTCAGCACCTCACAGTCATCTATAGATGGAACGGGATCATCAACTCAATGGAATGGAATGGATGATACAACGTATTCACATCGATCTCATTATAAGTCATATAGTTAGAGAAAAGGGTGATTATTACGTAAGTAAAGTTAAAACCCTCTCTTTTGTCATTTACTACAAATCTTAAGGTAAAATGGTTTTTATTAAATTAGTTAGTATGGTGATGCATAAAATGAATTAAAATGTTGAATTGTTACCATGAAATGCATGACATCCTTGAATTCCCCTCCATACAAACATGTTAGGGTAAGAAATGCATGTCTTTATCACAAGATTTAATGGATATAAGAAGGAATAGATCCGACTCGAAGTTCCTAAAGCCCGTGTTCTTACAACCTGAGGGGGTAGGATTCAGATATGGAATGATAGATGACATGCATCAAGGGAAGACAGATTTGGATGCCTGGACAAGAAGGTTAGACAATGGAAGAGGGAACCCTATACTATAAAGAGTATATTCCATAGGAATGTGGCACATCGGGGGATTTCCCTATGCTATGGAAGCTACTAAGTTAGTGGTAGAATGTGCAAGGAATTACAACCCTGAGACCAAAAGAGTGGAGAAGCATGGTAGAGTATATGTTAATTTCTCAATCAAGGGCATCACTTCTACATTCAATTTGCCTGTAGGGAACAATGTTGTCAGATTGAGCCTAAGTAGGTTGGAAAAGGAGTACCATGGTAATGAAAAGGAAGCCAAGAGAATCATGTATCATTGCAGGAATAAGAGTAGCACTTACAAAGATTCTACTAAGCTGCCCAAGTACTTGTTTAAATTTGATTTTGCTGAGGAGTATCAGTATATGATGACCATGTTGAACAGGATGACTGGGAGACAACATGCCAGGAACTTTGAGAATTGGATGTATGGGATTATCTAGATGGTACAATATTTAGATAACAAACCTCTTTGGGCCAAGATCATCAGTGATAGCTTAGATGAAGGGATGAGGAGACTGGGTGGTAAAATGTGTGTTTTCCATATTGTTGGGAATTAAGGTGTCTCAACCTTTGCAAATTCCTAATGTTGTATTTATTTATCCCATGTTGAGTTGGCATAGTCAACACCTTGTGTACATGCAGTAGGCTAAATTTTGGTGACTTTGGTAGCCACGATTTCCCCCTTGAATAATTAACGGGGGTTTGGGAGCAGCGCCCCCAAGACAGGGTCAAGGGGTGGAGCCCCTTGTGAGGTCTAGGGGCAGCACCACCGTGGGGGCTCGGGGGCAATGCCCCCGAAACCTTAAACGACTTTTATTTAGTGACAAGTGTCAGCGAGTATCTTTGCATGAGAGAAAGGCATCTTTGGGCTGTCAAGGGAGGTTATGACAAGTTGTAAGAGGAATAAGATATTTTTAGTCAGTATATGACAGATTCTCTTACAGTTGTAAGTGCTGTCAGTTATGACGGATTCTATGACAATTGTAAGGTGCGTAAGAGCATCTGCCATAGCCTATTTTGGGATAAGGTGCCCACATTGGGATGGGATGTTCGACAAGTGTCCTTAGGCATGGGTTTTGGGGCATGAGTCCAAGATGGACGCCCATCTCTAGAAGGTTACATTTTTGCCTTGTAAACTCTATAAAAATAGGTTCTTGGATGAGAGATAAGTAGTTTTTGTACAGGTACTGTTATACTACTGGAATATCTCCAAATTCAACATTCAAAGACTCCTAAAAGAGCATTGGCTCTAAAACTGTATTGTAATATGTTATTGTTTATTGTAATACATTTGAGCTGTGTTTTGGAGTGTGGCGTTTTTCACCTGTAAGGGGTTTCCCCACGTATATCTTGTCTCTCTCTCTTTTGTCTACTTTCTGTGTGTATGTGTATTGCTACAATATCTCTTTTAGATGTTCTATGTTGCTGTAGTTGTAAGAATTAAAATTGAATTTGCATACATCTCTCCTCATTAGATTAGTGTAGGAAGCGATTTCTGCACACCTAGCTTCCTTTCACATATGACCTCTTATGTAGTTTATGCTTGTGCTTTCAGAGGCACATTTAATGCTTTACAAACGGTGGGCAAGGTTGGAAACAATCCTGGTGAGGTGAACATATGGGAACATTACCCACAGCTAAAAAGGAGGGAGTACCTCAAAAATTACAATTTAGTGAATGACTCTTTTTATATGCATCTGGTCAGGACAATGGAAGAGGATAGAACAAAAAGGTTAAGTATGGAAGCTCAAGTAGTTATCTACAAATATGGGGCTTGGTTTATCCAGTTCCCCACCTTTTCATACATGAGAATAGAGGGATTTGAGGGACAATCCATCATGTTACCCAGATACCCCACTGATAAGGTCATCTTAATGGAATTTGTTAGATAGGTATCAACCTCAGTTGAAGCCCACTTGGAGAAAGGGAAGATCCCGCCTATTTTGTTTCCAATATTCATTGGCTGGTATTTGTGTCCTGACACACAAAGTATTAAAGATGCCATCAGAGGATTGAATCTAATGCATCTGTAGTCATTTTCTATAGCTCAGTCATATGACCCATATGGCAGAATGCAGAAGTTATTGGGAAAACAAATACATCAAAGACACCTTGAAGATTATTGGACTAATTGCGATGATAAGGGAGAGGTTAGGAGAAGAACTTATCAAAGGCTCACTCTCAATCAGATCCAGCCTTTTGACTGCATTCCAGTGCTTGTATAGTTGCACAATGATGATAGAAAGATTATGTCCAATAAATATGAAGATAACAAGGTGTATAATGACACCATCTTAGCTCTTGATTTGACTCAACCTAAGGAGACTTCCCTGGACCAAATAATACAAAAGGTTATCCAACTGACCCAAAATTGGGTTAATACTGAAGTCACTAAGTTAAAGAAGAAGGGTGTAGCCCTTACTATTGATAATAAAAAGAAAAGACAAGAGTTATCTGAAGAGGCATATGATGACTTCCTCATTGAAAAGAGAAAATCTAATGGGGAAAGGTTACATGCTAAGGAACAAAAGCAACCAGGCAAGAACAAGAGGGTCATTCCTGTACAGCAAGGGATAATTATTAAAAGGCTTCAACCAAAGGGTGATGTGGCATCAACATCTACATCTGCAGATACATCACAACAAGCCCCTGCTAAACAAAAGTGAAGGAGAATCATAAAGCCTATTCCTGTTATTGTAGAAGAACCAATGGAAGATGAGTTGTTATAAGATGAGTCATTGGAAGAATATCCATTGGATGAACTGTTGATAATTAAGAGGAGGGGGGTGAATCAGTTATCTTAATTTATTCAACTTTCTGTTCTTCTTTAATAATTAGTGTAGCATCAAAGAAAACAAGCATGAAAGTAGAGACAAAGTAAATACACATAACACAATGATTTTGATGTGGAAAACCCGGTTAAAGGAAAAACCATAGGGTGATTAACCCAAGAATGTATTCTCTGTTAGAAGAATAGAAGTACAAAATGGCACTTGCCAATTTAGGGCTCACTTCCTGAGCATACTGCTCACAAGAGGCTCACTGCCTACAAGAGAGAAAGATAACACAATGTTTGAACTGATGAGAAGCATCCACACATGCTAGGATTCAATTCCGGTTGAGCTCAATAAACTAATTTGTTGCACTTCATTCTAACTTTCTTTTGGTTTAGCTGTCCTATCACATTCCAGACCTGTCTTCTTGCCTTCCCACTACTCTTCTACTTTTATTCGCACACTTTTGCATTCTCAACAACACACCTTCATATCACAATTCATCTGGTATATATATCCGCATAAGTAATCTTACCACCTTTCTAGTCGGCATCCAGAATAGTCAATATTTTCCCAAGCTTTGATCTGTCAGTTGGATCCTTGCTTACCAAGTGATGCAGATCAAGGAGATGCTTGAAGAAGTCATCAATCATGTCGGCCAATCATGAATGATACCTCAAGAAACTTAGTCATCAGCAATATCTCTTCCGGATTTGGGTCTGACAATCTGTCGGTACAATTCTTCCTCTGTCTACTCTGCCAAACAGGAACCCAACACTCAAGTGCTCATATCTTTTCACCCTTCCATCACTGGAGGCTAAATCCTTGGAATCTATTTGTCAAGTTACTCATCTTGACTTTCCCAAATCTGCACTTCACTGAGATACTTCCTCTAAGAGATCCGGACCTGACTGTCGGACCTTGCTGACTGCTCTGTTCTTGCTTACCAGATCACAACACTTCTTCAATCTGACTTCTGATAGAGACTCATCATGTCTTGCGGATGTGTGGGATAGCCTATGTTTCCATCAATGACAACATACATAAACCCATATAGTGTCTCTTGCCAACAATCTCCCCCTTTGGCATTGATGGCAACACTTAGTGAAAAATGACTAAGTGTCACACTATACTCCCCCTTGGTTGATGCTCTATTTTTATATATATCTTCTGAAGCTTCCCCTTAGCTGGATTCCTCATTTTTCACTGGTCCTCACTCCCCCTTTGACATCAATGGAAAAGGGTAGGGTCCGCACACCAAAATTCTCAAAAAGTCAACTATACTTAGCCGCATAAATATATATATAGCATACTTACATATACTGAAGTATGTCTGCAAACATTGTCTTCAATTGGACAAATTCTGTTGCCCAACTTTGCTTCATCCTGTCCAAAATTGAGATGTGACCACTCAATAGGAATGCAAACGCATCTACCCTTTTTAAATCTGTCGGATCACTGGTCCGGGCTGTGATCTGAGCTTCTTTTATGGCCTCATGCATGGCCTCTATCTTAGGGATAATTATCCCTCTAAGTTCACCCAACCTGCATATTTTGTTTTTCTTTTCCTTCTCAAGCTTCTTGATTTCATTCAAGACTGCAATAGTCTGACATTCTTGATTTATTATGGAAGAGGAGAGAGGATCAAAATTCTTAGAGAGTGTTGTCAGTTTGTCCTCCTATTCTTTCACTTTCTTCTCAATATCCAATGTTACTTTGGACCATGATAAACAAAATTTGTACATTTCCCCACCATCTTGAAGAGCATTTTCTAAGCTCTTTATCCCAATATTCATATTCCTCCTATCATTAGTTATTAACCCTTGTACCTCTGATAATCTTTTTGCCAAAAATTCCTTCCGAACCTTATCCTCTGCTGACTTCTCTAGGGAATCAAAATGTGTGCTAACACTATTGACTAGAGATTTGAGATTCCTCGATGAGGAGACTGAGGGATCCTTTTGAAAAGATGGCATGATCTTTTCTAATACTCTGGATGCAACTTCTATTAGCTCATAGTCTTCCATGTGAGACTTCAAGAGTTTTTCTTTAGCCTTTGCATTAGCAAATGAAGCTATCTTCATTGTTTGTACCGGACAAAGAGAATCAAAATTAAATGGCCCTTGTAGAAGTTCCGGTTCATCAATCTCCATTGTCTCTTTGTTTAAGAATTCTTTGACAGTTTTTGCAGTGTCTCTTGCCAGAGACAGATTCTTCTTCTCTTCTGTAGTCTTAGAGCTGTCTCTTGGAGCTTTCTCTCCTACACTCTTACCACTAACAGATGTGGTCTTCTCTGCTGAAGTCTTCTTTCCTTCTGTAACCTTAGTACTGTCATCTTCTTTTTCCTTCACTCCTTTTTCTTTATCCTCTATTCTTTCTTCTCCTTTGGATCTGGAGTCAGCAGGGGAAACTGGAGGAGTGATGTTTGTTGGTTCATGGACCACCTCTTCCATAGCAGAGGATTCCAAGTCCTTAACTTTTTCTTCACCGGTGTCCATTACTTCTTCTGTCATTGCCTCAGTAGATTCTTTTTCAACACTTGTAGCTGAGGGATCAACACCCAAGTCCTCTATAATAGGAATGTTGAATCTTGAGTATGCATTCCAGAGGATCTCTTCTGTTTCTTTTGCTATTTTGTCAGTTTCTCCGAGCATAAGTTGATTCATTCTTGCTTTGCTCTGGAACTCATCCTTGCAATCTTTGAAGATCATATTCATTTGCTTTGAATCAATTGAAGGATAAAGCTGAATGGCTATCTATTCTCAGATCTCAAGATCTTTTACCATAGCATTATTCTTTCTTATTTCTAACTCTTTCTCTAGGCTTTTGGGAATAAGAGATATAATTTCAACAAAAGCCTTATTGTAGATATTTAGATACCTGACTGCTGCTTCCTTCAAGATCTTTTGGTCAGCCTCATTATAATGATCATAGAATTTAGCCATTGGTTGAAGGTTTCCATCCACACTCATTGATTTGATGACATCATCTAATGATAGAGTGTGTTTTTCAACAAATTCTTCTGCCATCTCTTCCTTGTCTTCACCGGTAGAGGGTTCACCAGATACTTTCTTCTTTTTCCTCATTTTCCTTACCTCCTCATCTAACTCAGTCTCTTCATCATCCTTCTGACTGATGTAAGACATTGTGGCCTTTGTCTTAGTTCTTTTCTCTGCTTTACCGAATGATTTTACTTCCGGTTTTGATTTATTTGAGCTCTTATCAGTGGTAGGAGCAGAGCTCCTAGAAGATCTGGTCCAGGAGGAGGATTCTACCGGAACACTTTGCTTTTCTGCCTCTTTCTTCTCTTTCTCAGTCCTTTCCTTCTTTTCCCTATTGGCCTCAAGTGCCTCTTTTGAGATGCCAAGGCTTTTGGCAATGTTTTCTACTTCTTTTCTTACCTTTATTTTCATCTCTGGTTGCCTTAGCTCAACATGGATCTTCACACTCAATTCTTCAAAGGTTCCAAACCTTTCTGCCTTGGGATCCTTTGGTTGACTCAACATGTGCTGAACATGTAGCTCTACGATTTTCTCATCCACCTCATACCCCATTGGCATGAGCCATACTGATCTTGGTTCCACTGCCTCCATTAGGCACTGATCAGTCTCTACCATAAAACATACTATGTCTTTGTATTTCTCAACTAGAGATTGGGGAATTCTCTCTCTAGCTTGCATCATGTTCTGGAAGTTTTTGAAGAAACCCCAAAGAGCTGTGTTTTGTGCTTTGTCATCACCAAGTCCATGCAAATAGTCCCTGATTTGTATGGCAACCGGTCTGTCACTCTGGCATACCCATCCACTGGATCCGAGTAGCTCATTCATAAAGTAGAAGAATAAGCACAATATTAACCCACCATACTTAAATGAATTCTTTTTATCTTTCTTTATTTTCTGCAGATTCTCCAAGAGTTGGTTTAGAAGGAGCTGACAAAGGTCATAATCTGAATTCTTTCTTAACATTTCATAAGCAGTGTAGATAGCAGTTCCAGGTACTGAATTCTCCCTGCTAGAATGATATATCTTGTATCTAATGATCATGGAGGCAAACTTGATATCCGGATCAGTGATATCTTCTGTTGTCGTTGCTCTTTTGTCAAACCTAGATCTAGTAGCCTCAGTTACAGTCTGATTCTTGACCGATTTGAGAATAGGTATCCCACCGGATGAGTGCAAACCGGTAACTTCCCTAATGGCATCTTTTGTGATCTTGAATGGTCCATTCAACCACATGAAGTTGTCATGTATTCTGCTCAAGACATACCAGACCCATTCATCCTCAGCAAAGTAGGGGAAATGTATACACTATGCAAAGTGCTTGTTTTGAAGGGCCTTGTATTGGGGTTGGAGCTCAAATGAATCATCTATTAGTTGTTTGTGGTAGATATCCCTCAATTTGAACTCTCTGAATTCTTCAATGTTTGCATGAATGTAAACCCTAATATCTTCTGTATGCAAGACACCATGCGAAACACTAGAAAATGCTCCTAAGGGATCTACTTCCAAGGATTTGTATGGATGTTTCTTGAATTTGGGGCAAGGCCTATCAGTGATATTCACAATATTCAGAGTAGTCATCTTTAAAAAGATTTGCAGAGAGGTGTTTAGGAACGGAAAATACCTTTTACGCCTTTAGGTTTCATGGAGTGAGCCTGATCGATTTCTGGATGAATCGACTTCTGCAAATGATCTTTGATGGGCTTGAGGAAATTTGTTGTAGAGCTCCTTTTTGCTTCTTCTTAAATGCAGAATGAACAAATGTTTAATATGAAGAACCCTTATATTACTCTGCAAACCCTAATACCAAGTTACAATAAATGCTCGACCTAAGTCATTCCGGTTTGCCTTATTCGGATGATTTGAAGAACCGGATCAATCTTGATCTAAACATCTTGTGGATCTTCCATATCTTAACCATAGTTTATTTAGATGTTTCTCTTATGAACCCTTTAATCCGCAACTCTCCTTGTGCCAGTTCTGGCACCAATTGACTGGCTAGGGGAAAATGGTTTTCTTGTGTCTCCCCCTGAGCCAGGGCTCACTTTTTAATTTTCAGAAGGAATATCAACACCAGAGTCTGGTGCGGATCCATCCCCTACATTCTATGTACTTTTCTTCACCCAAATCTTGTTCATCTCATTTTGAACTTCATCCGCATTCACTTTTCATTTTCCCTTATCTTGATTTTGATTATGATGTACTGGACCTCTTTTGTCCTGATTCTTGCTTCTACAGAATTTTGCAATATGACTGGATCTATTGCAAATTTGGGAAACAACATTTCTTTGCATATTTGATTGATATCCTCTTGATCTGCATTGATTAGCCATATGACCCATTCTATTGCATGCAAAGCATCTACCATTGAATGAATTGTTCATTTACATATTTCTGCATGCATGAGATTTGTGACCATACCTTTTGTAGTTGATACACTGTCCGGAGAAGGATGTATTAGTCTGATTCATTCTCTTTCTGCACTAATTAGCTTTATGACCAAAGTTATTGTAGTTGTGGCAGTATCCATTGAAGGATGGATATCTTTGAGCATTAGGCTGCCTTACCGGAGGTCTTCTAGGCCTGTTCCTTGGATTTTCTGATCCAAAATTCTTTTGACCGGATCCGGAGCTTTCACCTTTTTCATATCCTAGGCCACACTTGTCATCTACCATCTTTTGGCTTTCAAGAAGAACTTCAAGTTGAGTAGAGCTTATCTTGAATTTCTCTTTGTATTCATTTGTTGTTTGAAGATCCCTTTTAAGAGAGGCAATTTGATCCTCAAGTTTTTCTTCATTATCTTTAGCATCTTCAAGATCAAATTCAAGATGTCTGATTATTCTATCCATCTTGTGGCAGTCTTCTAATTTTTCCTTGAGAGATTGTCTTAGATCATCTTCAGATTTTCTTCTCTTCAATTTCTTGGGTGAACTTCATAACTCTTGATTTCATTTCATGTCTTACCATGATGATTTCTTTTGATAACTTTTCACATAACTTGGTTTTCTCTTTTAGATCTCCATTTGTATCATTGGCTTCACCTTAACTTGCCAATTGCTGAAGTAGCTCCTTTCTCTTTTTCATAGAGAGACTCAGTTTCTCTTTTAGTTCTTTTATGAAGTCATCAGCCTGTCTGAGTCTTTCCTTCAATTCATTGACTTCAGAATTTGACTGCTCAAGATCATCAAGGGTGGACTTAAGTTGCTCCCTCATACCATACACATCCATTTGAATTCCCAGATCTTCCTCAAGTTGTTAGGCTCTGTTGGGGGGAACTTGGCTCTGATACCAATTGTTGATAACTGAGAGGGGGGCTGAATCAGTTATCTTAATTTATTCAACTTTTTGTTCTTCTTTAATAATTAGTGCAGCATCAAAGCAAACAAGCATGAAAGTAGAGACAAAGTAAATACACATAACACAATGATTTTGATGTGGAAAACCCAGTTAAGGGAAAAACCACGGGGTGATTAACCCAAGAATGTATTCTCTATTAGAAGAATAGAAGTACAAAATGGCACCTACCAATTTAGGGCTCACTGCCTGAGCATACTGCTCACAAGAGGCTCATTGCCTACAAGAGAGAAAGATAACACAATGTTTGAACTGATGAGAAGCATCCACACATGCTAGGATTTAGTTCCAGTTGAGCTCAATAAACTGATCTGCTGCACTTCATTCTAACTTTCTTTTGGTTCAGCTGTCCTGTCACATTTCGGTCATGTCTTCCTTCCTTCCCACTACTCTTTTTCTTTTATTCGCACACTTTTGCATTCTCAACAACACACCTTCATATCACAATTCATCTGGTATATATATCCACATAAGTAATCTTACCACCTTTCTAGTCGACATCCAGAATAGTCAATATTTTCCCAAGCTTTGATCTATCAGCTAGATCCTTGCTTACTAAGTGATGCGGATCTAGAAGATGCTTGAAGAAGTCATCAATCATGTCAGCCAATCATGAATGATACCTCAAGAAACTTAGTCATCAGCAATATCTCTTCTAGATTTGGGTTTGACACTCTATCGGTACAGTTCTTCCTCTATCTACTCTACCAAACAGGAACCCAACACTCGGTACAGTTCTTCCTCTGTCTACTCTACCAAACAGGAACCCAACACTCAAGTGCTCATATCTTTTCACCCTTCCATCACCGGAGGCTAAATCCTTGGAATCTATTTGTCAAGGTACTCATCTTGACGTTCCCAAATCCGTACTTCACTGAGATACTTCCTCTGAGAGATCCAGACCTGATTGTTAGACCTTGCTGACTACTCTGTTCTTACTTACTGGATCACAACACTTCTTCAATCTAACTTCCGGTAGAGACTCATCATGTCTTGCGGATGTGTGGGATAGCCTATGTTGCCATCAATGACAACATACATAAACCCATATAGTGTCTCTTACCAACATGAACAACATTTGGATGGAGAACCTGGAGATGATGACTTATTGATAACAAAGAAGAAAAGAAAGAAAGTGCAACAAGCACCACCTCAGAAGAAGTAGAAGACAACAATGAGGGGAAATGTTAACATTGATCATATCATGTTAAGAGGTGCAGGTGGTTTGACTTTCATGAAGGAATTACAGCATGAGGTCCCAATTCCAAATATTATTCAATTCAAAACTGAGAAGACAGAAGAGATAAGAGAAGAGAGACATAAGACTAGAAAAGAGGCACCCCTTCCACTGGATGACATAGTATACTTATCAGATGATGAGGTAGTTACTGATGTTGCTACATAAAAGATGGAGGCTCTAGTAGCCAATACTAAAATGAGTCCTCATGGGACCCCTATGGCCTAGAAGATGACTACCCAAAAAGAGGTCAAAATAGATGAAATGGAGTAAGATAACCCTGAAGAGGTAGCCCAACAAATAGGGTTGACTAATCTGATAGAGCAGGTTACTAGTCCTACAGTAATAGACTTGGCCTACCAGGGTGATATGAGCCAAAATAGAGATAATGATCCACCTTCAGAGTCTAAAAAGGTAGAAATTAGAGTGCATAAAGAGGCTGATGAGAGGATACCTGATCAAAATAGAGATCAAGGCAATGCACCTCTAGAGAAAGAATAGATAACAACTCAGCTGCAGAGGGGGGGTGATCAAGAAATACTTGACAAGAATATTGGTCATGGTGAAGGTATGCATGATAACAAAGATAATCAAGATAGTGATCCTACACATGAGAAAACTAATAAGGAAATCCTTGATAGGGTGGAGGATCAAAATGTTTCTTCACTGCATATAGAAGGAAGTAATCTAGGTAAGAACCCAAGATCAAAAAAGAAATTAGATGAGAGAATTTAACCTTGGAGAAATAAGCACATCTAAGGATGAAGAACAGAGTTTGGGACAAGATGAGGGTCAAGAGAAGGAGACTGAAAATGTGACCGGGGGTGATCAGGCTGATCCCCAAGGTCAAAATTCACAAGCTTCTCAAGAGGACCAAGT
Organism: Cunninghamia lanceolata; assembly: GCA_027924645.1. Lineage (NCBI taxonomy): Eukaryota > Viridiplantae > Streptophyta > Pinopsida > Cupressales > Cupressaceae > Cunninghamia > Cunninghamia lanceolata. The sequence continues at coordinate 12,572,457 of BSBN01000469.1, read as the reverse complement.
GCCATAGAACACACAGAATCAAAATGTTCAAGGAACACTTGAGGATAAGTTACAGGAGGAGAGGAATGATTAGAATGTGAACATATCACAAAAACCTCCACCTCAGAAAGAAATTCTCCAACATGAAAACCCTCAACAGGAGGTACCTCAACAAGATCCCCCCCATGAGAATATGCATGAGGATGTACCAAAGAAAGGGAATTCACCACCGAGGGCAAGGCATGATACTGAGTATCATGATACTCGAAAGGAGCAAAGTGACTAGTAGGAGCCTAGGGGTGATGTTCCGTATTGGTTGCAACAAGAAATAAATCTGCAACAAGTAGATGAGATCCCTAATTTTGATGTTTCCACATTGTTTACTGCAAGTATACTAAAACCTAAAAGAAAGGAAAGGCCTACATCTTCCATAAAAAGAGACCCTACTATAGGTAGGAGGACAACCCAAATAGCTTTACCAATGGTTGAAAAGGAGAAAGGAAAAATAGGCTTTGTTGAGTTTCAAATAACAAACATTAACTTAGGTTTTGCAAATGAAGACCAAGAAGGTCAGGAACGTAAGAATGTATTGATTCTTTGACACAGAGTGTGAAAAGAGAAAAGGATAAGAATAGGAAACTTAAAGAGCACATTGTTTAATTGCATTCTTTCATTAAAGGGTTGATTGACCCCAAACACACACCGATCAGTCCAGCTACCCTGTTAACAATCATATCTCAAGAAGAGATGATAGGACTAGATCTTATGAAACATAAGGCACAATTAATGAACAATTGGTTCCATTCTTTTATCTTTGAAGCAGAAAATGTGGTGAAAACCTCCCTAGCAAATTGGAATTCTCTTGGTGTTTTGAAAAGTAAAGTGGATAATTACATAATGAACTAGGCAGGAGGTCTTTCAAGCTAGAAAAGCACCTAGATGCTTTGGGAGAAATGAAAAGGATTGATATGAAAATACTTATGGATAACAAAATACTGGATAATAACACATCCTAGTTGTTGAACATTTGATATGAAGATGTTGGATTTGAATGTGATATCCTAAGAAAAATGTAGTGGCAAGCTCAGGGACATAAGTGTCAAAATACATGATCTCATGGCAAAAGAAATAGAAACCTTGGATGCTTTAGAAGACAAGGTAGAAGGAAAAATAGAAAATCAAGATACTGATTTTGTTGTCGAGGTTTTCCATAACAATTTTAAGCAGGCAGTAGAAGATACCCTTCATCATTTGATAGAAGAGGTGATAAACAAGGCCATGAGAATGAAAGCTAGGGTGGAAACATACAATGAAACATTGAATAGTAGGAAGAATAAATGGGATTCTCTTTAAGAAAAATTTCATTCCCATAGACATGAAGTAATAAAGGCCAAGCTCCGGCATGGAGGGGAAGTTGAGAGAATAGTGTAGCTATATGAATCCATCAGGGCATCGATAAAGGTACATATAAGGGGTGATCTGCATAAAGATGATAGTGATGATGATGATGAAGAAGAAGATGAAGATGAAGAAGAAGATAAAAATTAAGAAGAAGATGAAAGTGAAGAAGAGGAAGGAGATGAATAAATAAAGATGCATGATAACAGAATTATATGCATAAACAACTTACGAATGATTGAGCTTTGCTAGATAGCTGCCAGTTGGTAACTTGTACCCCATATGCATATGTTGACTCAGTTAAAGAAGGAATGTTGGTCGGTCATCTAGATAGACAAATCTTGACTGTTGGTCACTTGGAACTGCCTCCTCTCCTTATTCTATAAAAGGGGATGGAGTGCACTCTTTAAATCATTAGAAACTTAATTAAAGTTACATTGCTGAAGCGTTCAGGACTAATTTCAAGGCTTTTGTGAATATACATGTCTTTTGAGTACTGAATGAAAGAGAAACTATTTTGATTACAAATAATTGTAAATCTTGAGTAATCAGTGGATGAAATCTTGATATATGCATTGATTAGTTGCATCCCTTGGAGTTCTTGTCAGTCTGTATGTGTTGTTTTCATTCCTTGTTCCTTTGAAGTTAGCATCAACCATACCTAGCTGTGGAACAACCTGGTGAAATTATGGTTTGATTCCTTCTCTTCATGAATGCATCTGGAGTCTATGTGACTCAATAGTTAAAGGTTCACCAAATTTGGAAGTATTCTTTAAATTTTCTTTGAATTTTATTACAAATAACCTTCATAATTGTGAATAACGTACTATCTAAAGTAAACAAACATGAAATATGCCTATAACTCATAAATAATTGACCACACAGAGCATATTTTGAGTGAAAGCATGTCAAAATGACAAAAATCATGCAAATACATATGAATATCAATGATGCACATGTAAATATTTGCTTATAGGCACATTATTTGATTAAATACATAGTGCAAAAGCATAAAACAAGTTCATGACAGTAAATGATCAGAAGAATTGATCAAACTTATAAATATAATCATTATCTGTGGAGCATAGTGGAAATAACCTTGTTTGTGAAGTAAGTTTATAGGAAATAGATGCAGAATTAGACATACAGGCAACAATTCACAATACAAACAGTGTGAGACCCCTTAGAATGGAAAATAACATGTCACATCAAAGTTTGAGTAACATTAGAAGATCATGATCTGATCAATAGAGACTTGGAGTCATCAGTTTGTTCTAAATTGATTGTACTTTTCAAGATAATAAAGGTTTGTTGTGCAAATTTTTATGCATGTTGTTATGACTAACAATCATCATCAACAATCCTATTAGCCCAAACTACATATTTTAGCTTGTCATGCCACCTTTTCTTGTTCATATCTAGAGTCTTCTTCAAAATTTTAATGAGGCTCTTATTGTTGTACTCAACTTGTCCATTACTCTGTGGATGGTATGGTGATGAATGAATCAACTTTATCCCATATTTGGAGCACATACCTACAATGTCTTGAGATTTAAAGCACATGGCATTGTCTACAACAATTCTAGATGGCACACCAAATCTAGTTATCACATTGTTCCAAAAGAACTCAATCACTACCTTGGACATGGCATTGTGAGTTGGAATAGCCTCAACCCACTTTGTAAAATAATCAATTGCCACCAATATCCATCTATATCCATTTCTTGATCTTTCTTGAATTTCCCCTTTGAAATCAATGCCCCATTACTGAAATGGTGCTTCAATGGTAACATTTATAAGGGGAAGAGCACCTTGAAATTTTAACTTACATATAAACCTTTGGCAGGCATCACATTTTTTTATTTCTTTTACAACATGCTTGAAGAGGCTTGGCTACAAAAAACCTACCCTAATAATCTCATGTGTTGTGGTTTTAGCGTGGAAATGCCTACCACATATTCTTTGGTGATATTCTTCAATGGTTTTCTCAGATTGTCGTTGTTCCAAAGACTTCAACAACAGTCCCTCAAGATTTCTTCACATTAAAACACCTTCAATTAAAACATATTTTTGAGGCTGGAGCTTAAGTGTTCTTTGTTGAGTTAGATTCATACCTTGGGGATAGTGCATGTTGACAAGATAGAAAATGATATCCTTGTAACATGGATCATTTGTCAACGTACACACATTAGCAGGTGGAACAACATCTACCTCATTTATTTCAGTGGCCTCTAAGTTGGAATTAGCCATCAACTTAGCTAAACCCTATCCTCTAACCAGTTTGGTAACTTGCACCTCAATGTCATACTCTTGGATCTTGTTGATCCATCTACATCTTCTCCCAAAAACTTTTTGTTGCATGAAAATATCTTTCACAGCTAAATGGGGCACATATACAATTATCTTTGCACCCATAAGATATGGCCTAAAGTTTTTTATTGCCTTAACCAAATCATATGCATATTTTTCCATATTTGAATAATTCAATTCAGTAGTCTGCAAGGATTTGCTAAAGAATCCTATGCGCTGCTCAAATCCATCCCCATTCTTTTGTAATAAGACAACAACAACAATGTAGTATGAAGCAAAAGAGAAGATCTGAAAAGGCTTGGAATAATATGGGCTCACCAACACTGGTGCATCCTTTAGAGTCTCCTTTATGTCAATAAAAGCTTCAACTGGTTCCTTATCCCATGCAATAGACTGCCCCTTCTTGAGCATCTTGGAGATTGCCTTGGTCTTCTTGGCAAAGTTAGGGACAAACCGCCTCACAAAGTTGGATTTTCCAAAGAAAGACTGGACACCCTTGATTGATTTAGGCTAAGGGATAAGGTCAATGGCCTTAACTCTTTTAGTATCTATTCTAACCTCATTCCTTGACACAATATGCCCCAGTAACTCTCCTTCTTCTACTCCAAACTGACATTTCTTGGGATTCATAGAAATCTCGTACTCCAAACTTCTGTCAAAGATCAGTTGCAAATGTTTGCAATGATCTTTCATGTCTTTGGAGAATGCAGTGAGATCATCTTGGTATACTACCATGATTTCATCAATGAGGCTTACAAAGGCAACATCCATTGCTCTTTGAAACGTTGATCCTACATTCTTCAACCCGAATGGCATCCTCAAATAGACATAGGTTCCCCAAGGAGTAGGGAATGTTATCTTGTACTATTTTGACTCCTTGACCAACACCTGATTATAGCTTGAGAATCCATCCATCATAGACATCAGTTCTGAACCAACAATCATTCGCAAAAGATGATCCATACTTGGAAGAGGATAGTTGTCCTTAATGGATTTGATGTTCAAATTTATGAAGCCTACACACAATCTAATCTCACCATTCTTTTTCCTCACTAGTACAAGATTAGATACCCAATCAGAATGTTTTATTGGTTTTATAATACCTCCCTCTTTCATCTTTAACAATTCTTTCTGTATCTTGGGAGCTATGGTGGGGTTTATAGGTCTTTGCTTCTACCTAAAGGATTTTGCATCAAGCTGAAGAGGAATAGTATGTTGAAATAAATCCTCCCTATATGCCTTCAACTCATCATAGGACCATGTAAAACCTTTTTGAATTTTCTTAATAAAACAACTAACATTTGATTTTCATGGGGTTTGAGCTACTTACCAATGTAAACCATCCTAGGTGCCTCCTGGGTGCCAAGGTTAACACCTTCAATGTTGTCCTCTTCAACTGGTTTACCTTTTCTTTTCCATTGGTCAGCATTATCAAACATTATTTCAAGTGCAAGCAAACCCTTGGGAATAGTATTTGTCTTTAATTGTACCACTTCATTCCCAAACAATGTTTCCATGCCATCTTCTACCTCTATCATAAGCTACCAATCAATTAATTTATTGTCAAACTCATCTAGGTAACTAAGGAAACTGAAAATCTGATTATTGTCATTTAAAACTTGCCAATTGTATATGTTATCAAGGATTGTTGGCCTTGTAAGCACTTCCACAACGTAGTGACCATAAGGAAATTTTGACTAAGGGTCAAATTTTAAAGTAGCTACATCCAAGGAATCTACCTTCTCATTTTCAAATCTTTCAACCCATTCAATGCCAATAGCATCAAATAGTTCTATAGTGTCCCACACTTCGTTCTTGCATGCCCTTAACCTGCTATCCTTGGCAGCAAAAACATTTTTAATCTACTGCACAATTAACTTTGAATTACCATGTATCTTCAAGCACTTGACTCCATTCTTATGAGCAATATTTAAGCCTAACAATAATACCTCATACTCAGCTATGTTGTTAGTGCACTGAAAATCAATTCTGAAAGATATCCTGAACTATTCTCCATCCGGTACTATGAGAACAATACCAGCACTTGAGCCATCCTTTGGGAAAGCATCATCAAAGTACAATTTCCATAACGTATTTTTATTATGCATACGAGTAGCAATTTCTAGCAGATCAACACACGTTTTATGTTCATTGTCATCACAAAACCCCTTAAAACAATCAATATCACTATCAAAGAAGTGTTAGAAGACACTAATATACTAAGAGGGAGGTGGATCAGTATATGCCAAAACTTAATCCAAATTAATTTTATCAATCAAATCTTTTTATTGCCTTAAACAAATGATAAAGCAAATCAAACAATTCAAAGCACACAACCATAACACTAGATTTATGTGGAAAACTCTAGAAGGGAAAAATCACATTGAACAATATCCAAATCCAGCCTCACAAATAATAAAAATAGATTTACAACACGTTTTATGGGCTACATCCCAAAGGAAGCTACAACTCCCTGAATTATAGTGCTACAACACTTATAGAATGAGTCTACAACCTCTGTACAAAATACTTGACAAAATCCACTGATCAATCACCTCCTCAACATCAACACCCTTCACACTTCAACTCCTCTACTCAACAAACTCTGCTACCTTCAACGCACTTCCACACACACACACTCGCACATACATCCTCACACACTCTCACACCCTCATGCATTTCATACCAAACAAGATTTTTCATTTATATCCTCCATAAACTTCAAAATATTTCTCCTTCGTTGGACAAGATGAAATGTGTAGCATGAAACATGCAACAACCACAACTAGTCGGCACCCAAATAATGTAGAAATCTAATGTAGTTCAAACCAAGATGATAATCAGGTCCTATTCTTCCTTAGTACACATCTCCATGCTAGCGCACCCTTTCAACACATGGTACAATCACCTAGATGTATCAAGTCAGCTTCACAAACACTTATTCTTCCATAAATTAGCTCCAAACCTAAAGCAGTACCAGAGGGACTAATTAACATCATACAGATCACTTTGCAAGCAACATATGACTTTCAAAAGTATTCTCAAACATCCCTTTCTCTAGAATTTGCATCTTCTATCTGGCACAAACAAACAAACACAGAACACAACATCTCTTGCAAACTTTGAATATATAGTCTTGAGATAGAACTTTGAAAAACTAACTTGTGGTACACTTCAACACCTACAACTTGGAATGAACAAGCATATAGACCCTCTAAACTCATCCTCCAAGTAGCAACACCAGATAATGTAATGTGGTGAAATGTGGTGTCTTTCACTTTCTCCTTCTAACAACCCTAATCAACAACATGATATGTCTTTGTTCTACTAACTCCGGAGAACCTCTACAGTGCAACTTATCATCTAAAACTTAAACCATGCCTACTTTGCACCTCTATCCAACTATCCTCAAAGCCCTAATATCACATCTTCAAATGCAGAGAAATGCAGAGCATTTCTCTAACTCATTCTGACTATAACAACATAGAACCATTGTTTTCACTCTGCAAGCTTAGAAAACTTTTGTGGTAACTTCTATGCTCTGAAATTGAAAAAAAACATGCATAACACATGTCTCTATCTAACTTCCAAACTACAAGGCCACATCTTCAAATGCAGAGGAATGCAGAGCATTCTCCCGAGCTTCTTCAGTGCAACTTCTAGTGCCTTAGATTGTCTGAAACTTTCTTACATATCTTATGCAATGATTTTCATTAGGAAATAATGAATACATCATTCACTAAATTAGGAACTACATTCATGACACCATACACATCATTCACTAAATCAGGAACTACATTCATGACACCATACACATCATTCACTAAATCAGGAACTACATTCATGACACCATACACAACATTCACAACTCTATTCAACAAAACAAGAGTCTTCATGTTAGCACAACTTTCATCTTTCCATGAACTTCAGTAGATAAGGTACAACTATGTATAGATGATACCAATCCATCTCCTTCACAACTCTTCTGATCAACACTCTTCTGTCTGCTCCTCTACACATCACTTTTCTTACAACACTTCTCATTACTTACTCTACTATCATCACTGATCACCACTCTACAACAATTTCCCTTTGGCATCTCTATTGACATCACTAACCATCACTCCATACCACTATTGACATCAATGACTACACACATGCAACAATCTCCCTCTTTGGCATTGATGGCAACACTTGACCTGATATACAAATTTCTCCCCCTTTGACATCAAGGACAAAGGGCTAGTTGTCTTCCTCTGTATCTGCAAAAACATATAAGCTCCCTGTCTGCATTAGTCTCTATCTTCCTTTACTGCTTCTTATCTACTAGCTCCCCCTGACTATTTCATTCTTATCATCCTTTATAAACTCTTATCTACTTGCTCCCCTGAAAGGTAGCCGTCATCAATCTAGGGATAAAGATATGACTTAAACTGCTCTCCCTGGATAGATGCATCATCTATGCATCTAGTTAGAAAAAGGATGGGAAAAAACCCCTAACTTCTGTCTAAGATACTCAAATGTATCCTTAGAAAGTGTCTTTGTAAAGATATCTGCAACCTGATCCTTTGTAGGCACATATTCCAATCTAACCTCTTGATTTGCAACCTTCTCTCTCAAAAAGTGATACCTGATAGATATATGCTTGGTTCTAGAATGCATCACTAGATTCTTTGAAATATTTATGGCACGTGTAATGTCACATAGAATAGGAATGGGCTTATCATACACTACCTTGATATCCTTCAGTGTTTACTTCATCCACAACACTTGAGTGTAGCAGGCTGCTGTAGCTATATACTCTACTTCTTCTATTGATAAGGACACTGAATCCTACTTCTTACTCAACCATGAGACTAATCTATCTCCCAAAAACAAATATCCACCATTGGTACTTATTCTATCATCAACACTACTAGCCCAATTTGCATCAGTATAAGTGCTTAGAGAAAAGTCATCACCTTTTTGATGCCACAATCTATATTCTAGAGTGTTCTTCAAATATATGAAGATCCTTTTGACTGCCTTCACATGTCTTTCTCTTAGATTAGCTTGAAACCTTGAAACCAAGCAAACAACTTGCATAATGTCAGGCCTTGATGTTGTTAAGTATAGTAGGCCCCAATCATAGACCTATATTGAGTCCGATCAGCTTGAGGTGACTCATCATCTTTACTCAAATGGAAACCTGTTAGCATAGGAGTACTTACTGGTTTACAGTCTTCCATACTAAACTTCCTCAACATCTCCTTGACATATTTTTCTTGAGAGATAAAGATATCATCATCTGACTGTACAATTTGGAGTCCAAGAAAGAATGATATCTCACCTATCAAAGACATTTTAAATTCTTTATGCATCTCTTCTACAAACTTCTTACACATTTCATCATTGCCACCAAAGATTATATCATCAACATACACAACAATAATTAGAATTTGTCCATCCTCAATTTTGATGTAAAGATTACTATCTACGGTACCTTTCTTGAAGCTCTATTGGAGTAAGTACTTATCCAACCTTGCATACCAAGCCCTAGGGGCTTGTTTGAGACCATACAAAGCCTTCTTAAGTTTGCATACCATATTCGGGTCTTTTGATAATGGAAATCCATCAGGCTGCTCAATGTAGACTTCTTCTTCTAAGTCACCATTCAAGAATGCAGATTTGACATCCATTTGATATACCTTGAAAACCTTGTGAACTGCAAATGCAAGAAACATCCCAATTGCTTCCATTCTTTCCACCAGAACAAATGTCTCCTCAACATCAATTTCTTCTACTTGTGAATATCCTTTGCAAACCAATCTTCCTTTGTTTCTAACCACTTCTCCATCTTCATTCAGTTTATTTTTGAATACCCACTTGGTGCCTATCATATTTTTGTTTGTAGGCCTTGGCACCAATTCCCAAGTCTGATTCTTCTCTATCTGATTTAGTTCTTCTTCCATTTCTTGTATCCATCCTTCATCCTTACTAGCCTCATCAAAAGTTTTAGGTTCTACTCTTGATAGTAAAGAAAAGTTTACCTATTCATTTGTTCTTGTAAATCTTCTTCTTGTCTACACTGCTTCATTCTTGTCTCCAATGATCTGATCTTCTAAATGATTCTTCTAAACATATTTGGCAGGGATCATGGTAGTCTTGTCTTGAGTTTCTTCCTTTTCTTCAACTTCTTCTACATCTTTTATGCAGGTAGGTGCATCTATCCAATAGTCTTCTTTCTCATCTATGATTTCATGTGACTCTTCATCAACCCTAACATTTGCACTCTCAATTATCTTCCTCAATGTTTTGTTGTAGCATTTGTAGGCTTTTCTCCTAGTAGAGTATCCAAGAAAGATTCCTTCATCAAATCTTGAGTCAAATTTTCCCAAACCTTCATCTCTTTTGATGTAGCATTTTCTTCCAAAGACTCTTAAATACTTGACTGATGTTGGTCTTCCATACCATAGCTCATAAGGTGTCTTGGTGTTGTGTACTCTTAATTGTCCTCTATTGAGAATGTAGACAATAGTATGAACTGCTTCTTTCCAATATACATCAAGCAACTTAGATTCACTCAACATTGTTCTTTCAATCTCCTGAACTGTTTTATTCTTTCTTTTCACTACTCCATTTTGCTGAGGAGTTCTTATAGTTAATTAGTGCCTCTTTATTCCATGTTCTTCACAAGATTCCTCAAACCCACTTGATGTGAACTCACCACCTCTACTAGACCTTAACACTTGATTCTAGCATTCATTTCAGTTTCAACCATGGACTTGAAAATCTTAAACCTATTGAAAGCTTCTGATTTTTCTTTCAAAAATGTTACCCATGTCATTCTAGAGAAATCATCAATGAGCAACATGAAATACCTCTCACCTTCTAGACTCTTTGTCCTATTAGGTCTACACAAGTCAATATGAACCAATTTGAATGGCCTTGTAGAAGAATACTCCTTGCACTTGAATCATATAATTGTCTGCTTCCCCATCTGACATTCCTTGCATAAGGTGCTTGTAGGCTTGATGATCTTTGGCGTGTCTCTTACTATTTGCATGTAGATGATCCTCACAAGATTGTCAAATCTAATGTGCCCCATCCTTTTGTACCACAATGATGGGGAGAACACAATGGGAAACGCAGAACGGGCCCTAATTATGTCTCAGTCAGCAAGACCTAAGAAATGAGCTACCAATTCAACTCCATCGGCCAGACAACCGTCGGTCAAAATGACTTCCTAAAGTCTCTCCGTTGGTCTATCTTACACCAATAACTCCACTTCACCTTATCTTCAGTGAGATAACATAGGACTCACGCTGAGTCATTCAACTCTCCATCGTCAATGAGACTTCCTCTATCGACTGAGTCTTCTATCTTTCTACCGATACTCCGATGGTGGTCAAGTTCCTCCTCTCCTTAACCGTGACGACTCCCACGTCGATTAAACATAACCACATCGGTATGAATCTTCCCATTGGCATAACCTTTAACTTGTCTCCTAATATAGAAACTCTTCCCAATGGCATTTACCTTTGGTGTGACCTTCCTCATTGGTGAGCACTTGCGAACTCTGACCGATGTGCCGATGACCCAACACCATCGGTGAGACTTATACTACCGGGGAAACCTACTCTGGAGCTGCCGATACGCCGATCACTCCGATGTCACTATAGACCTCCACTCGTCAGTGTGATGCTATTGACCACCTTAGGGTTTGCTACGCCGATGCTCCGATGCATAGTTTACCTTCTCCCAAACCTAGGCACATGGAGATGCTAGGTCAACCTACTATTTGAAATGTTTGGCCTAGATCCTCTACTCCACTGACACAAAACAAAATAAGGAATAACATGAATACTGGTACATAGAATCCATTCCACTAATTTTGACACAAATCTCACCAATGAAATGCTTCACGATGACATACAGTAACAATGGAAAACACAGAAAGAATGGAAATCTACAGTTACACAATTTGCAGTTATAAGAAACAGAAATCAAATGGACAGAACAAAATTGCTTTATTTCTCCTGAGCACAATACAATCAAATTCACACCCTTCTTCGATCTAATTACATTCAATCTCCTCCTATTTGGTTCATTCCTCTGGGTTTATAAACTCATCCTGAGGAAAACTAACTCGATTCTAAGTGGCTGGGAAACTGATCCCAAATGGCTGGGAAACCAACCGTCAGGAAATTAACAATTTGACAAATGTGACCTAAGTCACTTGGGACTTACAAAATAAAACTAGATACAAACTGAAATGACATGCATTGGTCAATGGACCTTATTACAAAAGAAAACATGACATCCTAGGTGCTCCTGCACCATACTCCCTGGGTGAAAGTTGTCTCAAGTCCTCTTAGAGACTAACTGCTACAAATCACCACCCTACTTTTTGATGTCTTCTTCCAGCATCCATGTGGCCTCTAAGTCTGGAAGTCCTTGCCATTTGACTAAGTGCTCAAAATAGGTCTGATTTCTTATCTTCTTGGTTGTCCTGCTATCCAAGATACACTCCATCTTCGGTGGTTTCTTAGGTGGTAAATACTGCACCCACTCTGCATTGTCTTGGACAGAATCTGTTGCACCTTCTCCTGTATCAGGACTCTTATATAATGTCAGATCAACAACATTGAATATAGGTGAAATAGCAATATCATCAGGGAGTTCAATTTTGTAAGCATCAAAACCATATTTCTCCAGAATCTGATAAGGTCCAATTTTCCTCATCATCAACTTGTTCTGTTTTCCTGTGGGTAGTATGTTCTTGTTGAGATGAACCATGATGATATCTCCTATTTGGTACTACACATCCCTTCTTCTTTGATCCACTCTAGCCTTGATCTTCTGACTGTTCTGGTGTAGAGTATCTCTGACTTGTTGATGGATCTCTTTCATAACCTCTGCAAATGTATCAGCATGTCCACTCCTTTTGTCCAATCCTTGAACATCTCGCAATTTAAAAATTCCTCTAGGATGACTACCATATACAACTTCAAAAGGACTTAGACTGATACTTCTATTTGTAGAATCATTATAGGCATACGCTTCTTGTGGGAGTACCACATCCCAACTACTACCATGTTCTCTTGTCAAACATCTCAGCAGATTGCCTAATGACCTATTCACAACCTTAATTTGGCCATCAGTCTGAGGATGATAGGCTGAACTAAAAGACAAATTTGTACCCAATCTTTTCCACAAGGTTCTCCAGAAATGTACCACAAATTTGTTGTCTCTGTCAGATACAATACTCAAAGGTAACCCATGAATCCTGACAATTTCTTTAAAGAACAAACCTGTAATGTAACTAGCATCATTGGTGGTCTTACAAGGAATAAAGTGAGCCATCTTGTTGAACCTGTCTACCACAACAAATACATTGTCATAACCTATCCTTTTCTTGGGCAATCCCATCACAAAATCCATACTCAAACTTTCCCAAGGTTTGTTTGGTATGGGCAAAGGTTGGTACAATCCTACATTGGTTGAGACCCCCTTTGCTTTTTGGAAAATCATACAACTCTCAACAAACCTTCTGATATCATATTACATCCTTGGCTAAAAATAAAACCTTCGTACAAGATCTAAGGTCTTATTGAGCCCAAAATGTCCTCCTAAACCACCACTATGTTTCTCCTTCACTATATTATCCCTCATTGAACACTTAGGGATACATAGTTGACTTCCTTTAAACAAAAGTCCATCCTGCAATGTATAATCTAAGAATTCACTATGGAAAGCATTGACAAACTCACTGCATACCTTGTAAATCTCCTTGAAATCATGGTCATTTTCATACAACCCTTTGAGTGCCTCAACACCCATGCTTTGTAGCTGCACTTCTTGCACTGTCAACACTCTTCTGCTTAAAGCATCAACAACCTTATTGGTTATTCCTTTCTTATGCTTGATGATGAAGGTGTATTCTTGAAGACTTTCCACCCATTTCATGTGTCTATGGCTGAGCTTTTCCTATCCATTCAAAAATCTGAGAGCATGATTGTTAGTGTATACAATAAATTCCTTAGGAAGCAAGTAGTGCCTCCATTTTTTCAGAGCTTGTACCATAGCATACAACTCTAAATCATAAGAGAAGTACTTCCTCTTGGCTTCATTTAACGTTTCACTGAAGAAGGCTACTGGTCTGCCTTCTTGGCTCAACACTGCTCCTATGGCCAGCCCACTTGCATCACATTCAATTGTGAAAACCTTATTAAAATCAGGAAGTACTAAGATAGGATACTTGGCAACTTTCTGTTTCAGACTTTCAAAACTCTGATCTGCCTCTTTTATCCACACAAACTTCATCTTGCCTCCACCCTTGATGGTCTCTAACATAGGTGCACAAATATCACTGTAATTCTTAATAAATTTTCTATAAAATGTAGCCAAACCATGAAAACTTCTGACCTCTCCTGCTATCCTGGGTGTAGGCCAATTCAAAATAGCTTCTACCTTGGAAAGATCCATTTTCAAATCACCCTTAGAGATGACAAAACCTAGGTACACCAATTCTTGTTTCATGAAGTCACACTTTTCCAAGTTTATCAGTAACTTTTGATCTTGCAGCCTCTTCAAGACTATCTCCAAATGTTCCAAGTGTTCTTCCTTGCTCTTACTGAACACCAAAATATTATCAAGGTAGACTACCACAAATTTCCCTATGAATTCCTACAACACCTCATTCATTAGCCTCATAAAGGTGCTAGGGGCATTTGAAAGACCAAATGGCATCACAAGCCACTCATACAACCCTTCATTGGTTTTGAAAGCTGTCTTCTACTCATCCCCTTCTCTTATCCTTATCTGATGGTACCCACTCTTCAACTCTATCTTAGAGAAATAGGTAGCACCTCCCAAATAGTCCATTAGGTCTTCAATTCTAGGAATAGGAAACCTATATCTGATGGTTATCCTATTTATGGCCCTAGAATCGGTACAAAGCCTCCATTTCCCATCCTTCTTTAGGGCTAAAACAATAGGTATTGCATGTGGGCTAAGGCTCTTCCTTATCAACCCTTTCTTTAGGAGTTCTTGAATCTGATTTGCTATCTCTTCATTCTGTTTTGGGGTCATTTTATATGCTGCCTTATTAGGAAGTACTGCTCCTGGTATGAGGTCTATCTAATGGCTAATGTCTCTGACTGGTGGTAGGGAATCCGGTATATCTTTTGCAATCATTCCTTTGTAACTCTCAAGCAAATCTCTGACCTCCTTAGGCCCTACTTCTCTCACACTTTTCTTCTTTTCCCCCTTAGGCTTCACAATCAAAGCAAAACCTACTCCATCACCTTCCTTTAATATGTCCATGAATTCTTTCTCTCCTACCATCATTACACTAGACCCTACATGTTGTGGATCCTTTTCTACCAATGACCATATCCTATAAGTCACACCATCCTTTTGGAATGAGTAAGCATTCTTTTCTCCATCATGATGAGCCTTTCTGTCAAAGTGCCATGGTCTGCCTAACAAAATATGGCAAGCATCCATTGGAAGGATGTCACACAAAATTTTATCTCTATACCCCCCAATACTGTATTCTACCCATGCCTCTTCATTGATGAGTATGTGCTACCCCTTATTTAACCAACTGACTTTAAATGGACTGCTATGGGGTATCTTTTCTAGATTCAACTTATTCACTGCTTCCAAAGATATAATATTATCAGTAGAACCAGAGTCAATAATAACTTTACAAACCTTACCTTGGATCTTGCAGTTGATTCTAAACAAAGCCCTTCTTTGAGATGGTTCAGTCTGCACTGGTTCCTTGAGCAACGTCCTCTTGATCATCAAATTTTCTCCCATTTCTGATGCTAGATTCACTTCAGGACATGTCACACTCCTTGCATCTTCTTGAATCAAAGTGGTTCTCTTCTCACCACCATGAGAAGTTGAGGCCTTCTCTAGACACTTGTATGCCGGGTGCCCTATCTGATTGTAGTTATAACATCTCATATTGGAGAATTTGGATCCTCTACCTAATCCACTTGTCCCACCTCTTCCATTAGGCCTTCTTCCTCAGTAGCCTCCTCTGCTACTAGAGTCTCCAACTTGCTCTTCTTGGCTAGACTCACCACTAGGCCTCTAGTTAGGATCTCTTCCTCCAAAACTGCCTCTACCTCTAAAATTCCTTCCACCTCTACCTCTATTATTCTACTCACTCCTCTTTATCTTCTCTTCAGCCTTTAAGGCCATTTGGAAACACTTGTTCACTATTTCTAGTGCTAAGATGCTGATCTCATCTTGGATGTTCATCCTTAGGCCATTCAAATACCTAGCCACCTTCTCTGACTCTTCTTCTTGTCTCTTTGATCTGAGACTGAGTTTATGAAACTCTTGTGTGTATGCATTCACATCAAGGTCTCTCTGTCTAAGGTTCTGCAATTTCTTATACATCTACACGTTATAGTCCAAAGGTAAGAATTGTGCCTTGATTTTGGTCTTCATCCTTTCCCAGGAGGTTATCATATTCTTCCCCTCCTTGACTCTCTCTCCTTGCTCATAATTCCACCATGCAAGAGTAGATCCCTTCAATCTTGCCTTTGCCAACTTAACCCTCTTATCATCAGGGACTTCTTTGTATTTGAAGTGATTATTCAATGCCTCAATCTAGTCAATCACCTCTTCAGCTTCCATACTTCCACTATACATAGGTAACCCATCTATGGTGTCCCTATTAACTGACTTCAATGCATTTACAAATGCCCTCTGGTCTGCTGGTATCTCCTCTATCTTCTTATTGGTTTCATCAATTTCTGTATCGCCTTCATCACTATCACTTTCATCTTCCCTATCTTTGCTTTTGGACTGCTTGAACTCTCCCAAATTGGATTCAAGAATCTCATCGATTAGTGCCTTGATGGCATCCTGCGACATACTTTTGGGAGGCATCCTCTCCGCCTCTGTTTTACTTTCTCTGTCTGACATACACTAAGACCACACCACCCAAGTGATCTTCAAAGCTCGCTCTGATACCAATATGATGGGGAGCGCACAACGGGAAACATAGAACGGGCCCTAATTACCTCTCAGCCAGCAAGACCTAAGAAACAAGCCGCCAATTCAACTCCATCGGCCAGACAACCATCGGTCGGAACAACTTCCTAAAGTTTCTCCGTCGGTCTATCTTACCCCGATAACTCCACTTCACCTTATCTTTGGCGAGATAACACAAGACTCACACTGAGTCGTCAACTCTCCATCGTCGGTGAGACTTCCTCTATCGGCTGAGTCTTCCATCTTTCTATTGATACCTCGATGGTGGTTAAGTTCCTCCTCTCCTTAACCGTGACGGCTCCCACGTCGATTAAACATAACAGCGTCGGTATGACTCTTCCCATTGGCGTAACCTTTAACTTGTCTCCCGATATAGAAACTCTTCCCGATGGCATTTACCTTCGGTGTGACCTTCCTCATCAGTGAGCACTTGCAAACTCTGACCGATGCGCTGATGACCCAACACCCTTGACGAGACTTGTAATGTCGGCAAAACCTACTCCGAAGATGCCAATATGCCGATCACTCCAATGTCACTATAGACCTTCACTCGTCGGCATGACAATTGCTATCGGCCACCTTAGGGTTTGCTACGTCAATATGCATAGTTTACCTTCTCCCGAACCCTAGCACATGGAGATGCTAGGTCAACCTACTATGCAAAACACTTGGCTTGGATCCTCTGCTCTGCTGACACAAAACAAAACAAGAAACAACATGAATACTAGTACATTGAAGCCATTCCACTAATTTTGATAGAAATCTCATGAGTGGAATGCTTCACGATGACATACGGCAACAATGGAAAACACAGAAAGAATGGAAATCTATAGTTACATGATTTGTAGTTATAAGAAATGAAAATCAAATGGACAGAACATAATTTCTTTATTTCTCCTGAGCACAATACAATCACATTCACACCCTTCTTCAATCTGATTACATTCAATCTCCTCCTATTTGGTTTGTTCCTCTGGGTTTATAAACTCACCCTGAGGAAAACCAACCTGATTCCAAGTGGCTAGGAAACTGATCCCAAACGGTTGGGAAACCAATCGTCGGGAAATTAACAATTTGACAAATGTGACCTAAGTCACTTGGGACTTACAAAATAAACTTAGATACAAACTAAAATGACATGCATTGGTCAATGGACCTTATTACAAAAGAAAACATGACTTCCTAGGTGCTCCTGCACCACACAACCAAGATTCATTTGTCTATCCTAGAGGACAATCCCTTCCATTATCACCTTTTAGATTGTATAAGTTATTCTATGTCCTAGCACCTTCTACCACCAATCTTCCAAACTTTGCTCTTTTGGTTTCACATCCTTGGTCATGAAATATGAGATTGTATCCTTTGCTCCACATCTGACTTACACTGAGAAGATTGTGCTTGAGACTTTCTAAATAAAGGACATCATCTATTTTGGATTTTCCATCAATACATATGGTACCTTTTCCACTAATCTTTGCAGTTGAATTGTCTCCAAACCTAACTAATCCACCATTCTACTTAACAAGATTGATAAATTTGTTCTTATCACTTGTCATGTGGCTTGTACATCCATTGTCTATTACCCAGAGATTTGTTTTCAACTTCATTATTTGTCTCTAGTATTTTGGAAGAATCACTTTCTTTGACTTGCTCAGCAGCATCTATCAACTGGAACTCTAATTTTTGTCAATCCACTCCTGTAATATCTTGCTATATGTCCAAAATTGTTACAAATTTGACATACCACATTGACATCCACTAGTGAAGCAAGAGAATTCCTACTTATAAGATCTCTTCTATTCATTTCAGACTTGCAGTCCATAGCCTTATGACCAAATTTATTGCAAATAAAACAATAACCAAAGAAAGCATGATTAAACCTATTTATGGAGAATTATCTTGCATTAAAAGGTATTCCTTGAGGCATGATGAGATCTGATCCTTCCCTGTCATCCAAACTTCCAAACTTTACTTTTTCCAATTCCATTTTGAGTGACATAATTTCTTTCTCAAGTCTTGTGCATTCTTTTGTTTTAGCTTCAATCAGAGCTCTTTGTTCTTGATTCTCTTTCCTTGCACAATCTAGGTCTTCAAGAGAAAAAATAAGTTGACCTTCAAAATCAACTTCACATTCTTCTTCATCTACAGTCTTGTTTGAACCATCAAAGATCACCATGGCCATAAATAGAGATTCATCTCTTTCATCATCTGATGAGTAGTGATCTACTTCTTCTGCAGAGCTGTAGTCTTCTTTGAAAAGGAGGTTCCTCTTGAAACCCTTACTGCTATTTTCATTTTCTCCAAAAGGACATTTAGAAGCATAATGACCAACTCTTCCACATTTAAAACATTTGAAAGGTAACTTACCTTTATACTTGTTTGATCCCCTCTTCAGCTTTCTCACAAAGTTTGCTTCTTCTTCCTCACCTTCACCATATAAATCAAATGTTCCTTCATTCTTCACAACTTTGAAAGTGGCTTTTTTGTGTGGCCTATGACTTTATTTCTCATCTCATAGGTAGTGAGGGACCTAAACAATTCTTCTATGGTGTCTCCAGATCTTTGGCTTCTTTAATTGCGGAAACTTTTGAATCAAATATGTGAGGGAGATTTCTCAAGACTTTCTTCACAATCACTGTATCAGCTAGATCTTCACCTAGACTTCTGATTCCATTGACTACTTCATCTACTTGGATCAAATGGCTAGCAATTTTTTCCTCTTCTTTCATCCTTAGATTCTTAAACACTATTTTGTAACATTGTAATTTTGCTTGATTTACAGTGTCATTTCTTTCATAGAGATTTTTGAGCTTATCCCATATCTCCTTGTTGTCTTGCACTGCACTACCTTGACAAGTTCTGAACTAGCCAAACCACTTAAGATGGCATTCTTGGCTTTGGCATTATTTTTCAGGGCCTTCTTAGCATCTGAATCTATAATAGGATGTTTAGTTTCAGTAAAAAGATCCATTGCGGCTCTCCAAACATCATACCCTAGCAAGGTAAGATAGGCTTCCATCCTCACACTCTAGAAGGCATAGTTACTTCCATCAAATATCGGTGCTTTAGAAGAGGACTCTTTCTAATCCATGTGTCCTACTCCAAGATCTACCTTAAGTTGTTAGGCTGCACCAAGGAACTCATCTCTTATACCAATTGTTAGAACACACTGATCTATTGAGAGGGGGGGTAAATTAGTATATGCCAAAACTTAATCCAAATTAACTTTATCAATCAAATATTTTTACTGCCTTAAACAAATGATAAAGCAAATTAAGAAATTCAAAGCACAGCACATAAGCACACAACCATAACACTAGATTTACGTGGAAAACCCCAGAAGGGAAAAACCACTGTGAACAAGTTACTTGGATCTACTATCCAAATCTAGCCTCACAAATAATAAAAATAGGTTTACAACAAGTTTTATGTGCTACAACCCAAAGGAAGCTACAACTCCCTGAATTACAGTGCTACAAAACTTACAAAAAGAGGCTACAACACCTCTGTACAAAATACTTGACAAAATCCACTGATCAATCACCTTCGCAGCAACAACACCCTTCACACTTCAACTCCTCTACTCAACAAACTCTGCTACCTTCAACACACTTCCACACACACACACACGCACATCCACACTCGCACATACATCCTCACACACTCTCACACCTTCATACATTTCACACCAAATAAGATTTTTCATTTATAGCCACAACCAGTCGACACCCAAATAATGTAGAAATCCAATGCGGTTCAAACCAAGATGATAATCAGGTCCTATTCTTCCTTAGCACTCATATCCATGGTGGTTCACCCTTTCAACACATGGCGCAATCACCTAGATGTATCAAGTCAGCTTCACAAACACTTATTCTTCTACAAATCATCTCTAGAACTAAAGTGGTACCAAAGAGACCAATTAACATCATGTGGATCATTTCACAAGCAACATATGACTTTCAAAAGCATTCTCAAACATCCCTTTCTCTAGAATATGCATCTTCTATCATGTGCAAACAAATAAACACATAACACAACATCTCTTGCAAACTTTGAATACACAGTATTGAGATAGAACATTGAAAAACTAACTTGCGGTACACTTCAACACTTGAAACTTGGAATGAACAAGCATACAAACCCTGTGAACTCATCCTCAAAATAGAAAAGCCAGATAATGTAATGCAGTGAAATGTGGTGGCTTTCACTTTCTCCTTCTGACAACCCTAATCAACAACATGATATGTCTTTGTTCTACTGACTCCAGAGAACCTCTACAGTACAACTTATTATCTAAAACTTGAACCATGGCTACTTTGTACCTCTATCCAACTATCCTCCAAACCACAATATCACATCTTCAAATGCAGAGAAATGCAGAACATTTCTCTGACTCATTCTGACTACAACAACACATAACCATTATTTTCACTTTGCAAGCTCTAGAAACTTCTACAGTAATTTCTACGCTTTGTAATCAGAAACATACATGGAGAACACCTATCTCTATCTAACTTCCAAACTGAAAGGCTACATCTTCAAATGCAAAGGAATGCAAAGCATTCTCTCGAGCTTCTTCAGTGCATCTTTCAGTGCCTTAGACTATCTAAAAATTTCTTACATATCTTATGAAATGATTTTCATTAGGAAATAATGAATAATGTATTATTCACTATATTAGGAACTACATTCACAACACCATACAAAACATTCACAACTCTATTCAACAAAACAAGAATCTTCATGTTAGCACAACTTTCATCTTTCCACAAACTTCAGTAGATAAGGTACAACTATGTACAGATGATACTAATCCATCTCCTTCACAACTCTTCTAATCAACACTCTTTTGTATGCTAATTTGCAAATCACTTTGCTTACAACACTTGTGATTACTTACTCTCCTGTCATCATTGATCACCACTCTACAACAATCTCCCTTTTGCATCTCTGTTGACATCACTAGTCATCACTCCATACCATTGCTGACATCAATGACAACACATATGCAACAAGATGTTCACTTCTTGTGTTTTGTAATGGTCCACTATGTTTTGGTCTTCTACCTTCTTCTCCATGTGAAACTTCACCTCAACACCATGGACTGGAATGGTGGCATATGATAAATCCATCTATATACTTCCACCCATGGAAGATGCCCATTTCCTAGATAATAACATACGCCATTTAGTAGGGCAGTCCATAATAATTATATCCATTAAAAAGGACTTGTTAGGATATGCAGCTAGCTAGACATCAACATCTTTGACAAGACCAATCACATTTACTTCCCTAGAATCCATAGCAAAACATTTACCAAAAGACTTGGACACCTTCAAACCTAAATGATTCATGATTTCAATTGGCATGACATTGCTAGATGCTCCATAATCAAGCATGTAATTATGTAGCAAACATCCATTTATGATCAATGTGGTGTAGAAAGGATCCACACCCATCTATCTATTAACCATAAATGACCCTAAATAAACCTCAACTACTTCATTATCTTTAGGAGCAACAATGGGTTGTATAGGTGCACTGGAGGCTATGATAAATGAGACAACCCTATCCCTATGCTCAAGAATCCTAAGAGCTTCCCCTAATGGCATTGAAATTCTTATCTGACTCAATATATGGGCCATGTCAATGGGATGATACAGAGGTAAAGGGGTGTCACATGAAATTGTAACATCATTCACATCAAGAATATAAGGTATTAATTGACTGGAAGAAATATCCATACCTTTCACCTCCTTCTTGTCTTTGTCCTTTTGTTGTTCACCTGATGCTTTGGCTTGGCTCTCTTTGTCATCACCTTTTGGCTTATGAGTATCAATAAAAGGTACATCAACATGTTGGAGAACATGTGTTGGAACCCTTTGTACATATTTCTTTTTGGTGGATGCTAGTTGCATTGGAATTTTCTTCTTTTCTAGCACATTCTTCTTGGGAGCATTGATGTCCTTCTTCTCCACATTTACCTTTTTCTTTTCTTTGTCACCATCTAATGCACCATGTATTAACTCTATAGGAGAGTTCTGCATAGGCACTTTCCTATTCCTTAGTTGATAACTCGCTTGAACCTACATAATGGCTGCATCAATCAAAGCTTTCAAATCTTTCTCATAAGGTCAAGACTGCTTGTACTTTTTTTGCATAAGATCCCTCAAGTGCCTGAAATCATGAGTTGGTAGTTGATATCTCTTTGGGCCTGAATCATAATCATATTGAAAAATATGATCATCCTCTTCATAGTTGTCATAATCAACATCCTCACCCATATTCTTATATCCATTAATGTCAAACTGGTTTATCTCATCCTCTTCATAATACTCAATTACACCCTCTTCGTCTGGAAACTCCTCATCTTTACTCATTGAATGAACCACTGCACAATTAGCTAGATCACGGGGAAGGAAGAATGCCTAGAACCATGAAGATTTATCTTGAAAATTGATTTGATCCTTTATCAATGGATCAGGTGTGTCTCTTTCAGGTTGTTTGAAACTTACATGTTTGGGGGCTTCCTGTCTATCATTTTTCTGTGGTCTCTTAGACCAGTCAGTATTATAAGGTATGTTATGTAATATTTGACCCTCTTGAAATGTGTTGTAGCACCCTGAGGTGGCAAGCCTTTCTCATTTCTAGCAACCTTGTAGGATAAATTTCATAAACCCCATAAGATTATCCAATTTGTCTTCAGTGGTGAGGGGCTTATTGAAAGCTGCTTTGTCTAGATGGGACAATTTTACATCAAACATTTTAATGTGCTTCTCTAAAGCTCTCATGTTGCTTTCAATGTTGATAGCTATAGCATATGTCTCCCTTAATGTTGTGGACTCTTGTCCCTCAAATAATAACCAATCTTTGAGTCAACTGCACCATAATACAAAACCAAACACATATACTCATTAGGTCTCATGTGAGGAGGTACCTTTCTCATTGTCATGATGAAGCGGCTATTAAAATTAGATATTGTCTCATTTATTGTCTTTTTGATAGATGTGAGTTCATGGATGGCAAACTTCAGGTCAATCCTATCCCTATATTGCAATCAGAATACCCTCATGAACTCCTCACAAGATTCAATATTACTATCCAAGAGAGCCTTCTACCATTATTTGACAATATTACTATCTAGGAGAGTCTTATACCATTATATGCTTTTACCCTTCTTAAATCTACCGGATCACCGGTCCGGGCTGTGGTCTAAGCATCTATCAAGGCCTCATGCATTGCCTCTAGCTTAGGGATAATTATCCCTCTGAGTTCACTCATTCTGTTTATTATGTTCTTCTTTTCTTTGTCAAGCCTCTTTATTTCATTTATGATGACAATGGCCTGGCATTCTTGATTCATTAAAGAGGTAGTAAGGGGATCAAAATTCTGAGATAAACGTGACAGTTTACCTTGTTCTTTCACCTTCTTTTCAATATCCTTTGTCACTTTGGGCCAAGATAGAAAATATTTGTACATGTCCTCACGATCTTTAAGAGCATTTTCAAGGCTCTTTATTCCAATATCTAGGGTCCTCCTATCATTAGCAATGAGTCCCTGTACTTCAGTGAATCTTTTTCCTAGAAACTCCTTCCGAACCTTTGCTTCTGCTGATTTTTCTAGAGATTCAAAGTGAGTGCTAACAGAATTTACCAAAGATTTTAGGTTGCCAGATGGTGAGGCTGAAGGATCTTTTTGGAATGATGGCATGATCTTCTCCAGAATCCCAGATGTAATCTCCAACAGTTCACAGTCTTCCATGTGAGATTTCAGGAGTTTTTCTTTTGCTTTGGCTTGAGCAAAAGATGCTATTTTCATTTTATGAACTAGAGAGAGAGATTCAAAATTTAGTGGCCCTTGAAATAGCTCAGGTTCATCTATCTCCATCATTTCCTTATTTAAGAAGTTCTTCACTGCCTTTGCAGTGTCTCTTGCCAGTGATTGAGTCTTCTTTTCTTTTGGGATATTAGAACAGTCATCATTTGTCTTTTCTGCTTGTTCTTCTTCTTTTCCCTTAACCTCTTCTTCTTGAATCACCTTTTCTTCTCTTTTATCTTCTCCTTCAGCTTCAAAGTGTGCAATGTCTACAATGGGATCCGGAGGAGAGATGTCACCAGAGTTTGTTGCTTCATGAACTTCCTCTTCTCGAATAGAGGAATCCAAGTCCTTAGACTTCTCTTTATCTATCTCTTTAGATGCTTCTACATCAAAAGATTCTTCATTGGTTACATTTAATCCTTCAACATCCATGGTAGAAGGTTCTTCAACTAATTCCTCTATAATAGGAAGATTGAATCTTTTCAAAGCATTCTGGAGGATATCTTTTGTCTCACTTGCTACTTGGTCAGTTTCTCCAAGCATAAGTTTATTCATTCTTGTCTTACTCTGAAACTCATCCTTACAATCCTTAAAAATCATGTCCATTTGTTTTGGAGTGATAGAAGGATAAAGATGAATCATTATTTGTTCTTGAATCTCTAGCTCTTTTGCCTTTGCATTATCTTTTCTCAGTTCAAGTACCTTTTCTAGACTCTTGGGAATTAATGATATAATTTCAATAAAAGCTTTATTGTAAATATTCAGGTACCTGACAGTAGCTTCTTCCAAAATCCTCTTGTCAGTATCACTATATTCATCATAGAACTCTATTATTGGCTACATGTTCCCATCCATAGTAACTACCTTGATGATGTCATCAATAGAGAGAGTGGGCTTTTCAACAAATTCTTCTGCCTTTTCTTCCTTATTTTTACTAGCAGAGAATTCCCTGGATGTTTTCTTCTTCTTCATTTTCTTGATTTCCTCATCAGATTCTATTTCTTCATCATCTTTGAGACTTGTGTATGACCTTGTGGCTTTGGTCTTCATCCTCTTTTCTCCTTTTCCAGATATCTTGACTTCTGGTTTGGTGGCCCTTGGGCTTTTATGAGTGGTAGGTGCAGAGCTCTTAGATGAGGCTTGTACCGGAACACCTGCTTTCTTTGCTTCTTGTTTCTCTTTCTCAGCCTTCTCCATTTTCTCTCTATTTACATCTACTACCTCTTTTGATAGGCCAAATCTTTTGGCAATTTCCTCAACTTCCCTTCTTACTTTCCTCTTTATCTCTTGTTGTCTTAACTCAACTTGTATTTTTACACTTAGTTCTTGAAAGGTGCCAAACCTTTCTAATTTAGGGTCCTTAGGCTGGCTTATATCTCCAAGATTTTTTCATCGACCTCGTATCCCATAGGCATTATCCACATAGTTCTAGGCTTAACTGCCTCCATTAGGCATTGATCAATGTCAACCATGAAGTACACTATGTCCTTGTATTTCTCAACTATGGATTGAGGTATCCTTTCTCTGGCTTGCATCATAATTTGGAAGTTCTTAAAGTAACCCCAGAGAGCTATGTTCTAAGCTTTAGCATCACCAAGTCCATACATATAATCTCTAATCTGGATTGCAACTAGTTTATCATTTTTCCAAACCCAACCACTAGATCTGGGTAGCTCATTCATATAGTTGAAGAATAGACACAGTATTAGACAACCATATTTAAAGGAATTCTTCTTATCCTTTTTGATCTTCTGTGGGTTTTCTAATAGTTGATTTAGAAGAGTTCACACATGTCATAATTTACATCTTCCCTCAATATCTGATATGCTACATAGATTGTTGTCCCAGACACAAAATTTCCCCTGCTAGAATGATAGATCTTGTACCTGATTATCATTGAGGCAAACTTGACATCTAGATCTATGATGTCATCTATGATCATTGCTCTTTTATCAAATTTAGATCCAGTGGCTTCAGTTACTATCTGGTTCTTGACAGATTTAAGTGTAGGTAATCCACCAGATGAGTGCAGTCCAGTCATTGCCCTGATGGCATCTTTAGTTATTTTGAAGGGCCTCATTAACCACATGAAATTATCATGCATCCTGCTTAGGACATACTGGACCCAATCATCTACTACAAAATAGGGAAAGTGTATGCAATGTCTGAAGTGTTTATCCCGGAGGGCCTTGTATTGATGTTTGAGTTCAAAACTCTCATCTATTAGCTATTTGTGATAGATGTCCATCAATTTTGAGTCTCCAAATTCCTCAATGTTGGCATGGATATAGACCCTAACATCTTCTATGTGCAATACCCCATGTGGAATGCTAGAAAATGCACCTAAAGGATCAACTTCTATAGATTTATAGGGGTGTTTCTTGAATTTAGGACGCGACCTATCAGTGATCTTTACAACGATTGGAGTAGCCATCTTGCAAAAGATTCAGAGAGATTTTTAGAATGGAAGTACCTTTTTACACTTTTTAGGGTTTGAAATAGGAGCCGAAACAAATCGCTAGTTGAATTCAATTTTCCAGTTGATCTTGAGTGAATTGTAGAAACTTTGTTGCCGAGCTCTTCTTTTCTTCTTCTTGAATGCAAATGTGCAAATAATGAGTGAATGAACCCTTTTATCCTTGTGCAAACCCTAATTTCCTTTTGTAATAAATGCACAATATAAGTTATTCAGTTGCCCTGTTTTGAGAGAGATCTTCTCAAATCACTGTGCTGAACTTAGAATCATTATCAATGAGGATTGACAATGTATCTTATTTTCTTTAATCATGCCATGGGTCCACAAATCAAAGTATCTTATTTAGATCAGACAACTGAGAGGGGGGGTGAATCAGTTGTACACAACTTTCTTCCAATTAAACACTTAACTTCACTTTGTCATTTAGCAGCATAATAATAAATCAATTATGGAGACATAATGCAATGAATTAAGAGCAGAAACACATTAACACATGAGACACCAAGATTTTGATGTGGAAAACCCGGTTAAGGGAAAAACCATGAGGTGATTAACCCAAGATTGTATTCTCTATTAGAAGAATAGAAAAAACAAATGGCACATGCCAATTAGGTCTCACTATCCAAGCACACTACTCACAAGAGGCTCACTGCCTACAAGAGACACACTGTCTACAAAGAAATAAGTATCACCTACTTGAACTGGAAAATAGCATCTTCACCATGCTTGAATCAATTCCATTTAATCCCAATACTTCTGCTCTACCTTTCACTCTCCTCCTTGCTACCACACACTCATCTCCACGAGGACACCTTTGAAATGACTTCACAATCCCTTATTTATACAAGACATCAACTTAGGAATGATCATCTAAGTCGGCAAACATCAACAAGAACATCTGCAGGATGTGTAACTCATCCGGTCGGCCAATCTCAAGAAGAACACCATCATCCGGAAGTTATTCCTCAATTGCGAGCTCCAACTCCAATGCAGACCACCAACACAAACTGGACACGATCCAAAGAGCTCCATAAGTTTGCCTGAATCACCAAGAACATCCACACTTCATCTGCTTAGTGAAGACCTTCTCCCCTTCATCTGGAACCTCAAGAACATAGTTTGTCATTACTGTCATAAAGGAAAAGATGCTTGTGGACCTTGAAACCATGAACCAATCGAGTTGATACTTCACAAAGACTTCCTAAACACTCCCTCAAATCTGTAGAACAGGATACTGCATTTCTGTATCTCACTGGACCTATCTGTATCACTATGTCACCACTGAACATCTGTCAGAACTAGTTTTACTTGAGTGGCCACAACTTCTTCAGATCTTCATGCGGACCTCTTAAATCTCTACCGGACCACCTTAAGACACATATCTATAAACCCTTTAAACTGCATCCTCTGATCCTCATCCTATCTTGGACTTTTACCTTACTGTCATCACTGTTCTTCACTGTTCCTGATTGAGACTAATTTTCTCAATATCCTCAGCACACAACTCATCCAATCCTTATCATTAATGCAATAGGAGTATGTTGATATCAATGACAACACCGGTTAGGCCCATACTTGCAACAGGGTCCACAGATCAAAGTATTTCAATTTTGAATCATACCAGATCTGTCTGTGAAAATCCTGCTTTACCGGAGCGCTGTTAGAACCAGATTAACTTAAGCAGTTAAAGTCTTGTAAAACTCCATGTGGATCTTTCATATTTTTATTGAAGTTATGTAGATGTTTTTCTGAGAACCCTTGAATCTGCAACATTCCATGTGCCGAATTTAGGCACTAGTTGACTGGCTAGGGGAATTTGTTTTTCTCTATGACTCCCCCTGAGCCAGAGCTCATCTGTTTAGTTTCCAGAAGGAATATCAGCATCGGATTCTGGTGCAGATCTATCCCCAATATTTTATGTACTCTTCCTTACCCAAATCTTGCTCATCTCATTTTGAATTTCATCTGCATTCACTTTACCTTTGCCCTTATCTTGTTTCTGATTATGTTCCACTGGACCTTTTCTATCCTGATTTCTACTTCTACAGAATTTGGCAATATGACCATATCTATTGCAATTGTAATAGACAACATTTCTTTGCTTATTTGATTGATATCCTTTTGATCTGTATTGATTAGCCATATGTCCCATTCTATTGCATGCAAAGCATCTACCATTGAATGAATTGGTTATTTGCATATTTCTGCATTCATGATATTTGTGACCATACCTTTTGCAGTTAAAACATTGGCTGGAGAAGGATGGATTAGTTTGATTCATTCTCTTCCTACACTAAGTTGCTTTATGATCAAAATTGTTGCAATTGAAGTAGTATCCATTGAAGGATGGATATCTTTGAGCATTTGGTTGCCTTACCAGAGGTCTTCTAGTCATGTTTCTTTGATTTCCTAATCCAAAATTCTTTTGACTGGATCTAGAGCTTTCACCTTTCTCATATCCCAAGCCACACTTATCATCTACCCTCTTTTGGCTTTCAAGAAGAACTTCAAGTTGGGCTGAGCTTATCTTGAATTTCTCTTTGTATTCATTTGTTGTTTGAAGATCTTGTTTAAGAGTGTCTATTTGATTCTCAAGTTGTTCTTCATTGTCTCTAGCTTCTTCAAGATATGATTCAATATGCCTGATTATTCTGTCCATTTTATGGCAGTCCTCTATTTTCTCCTTGAGGGATTGTTTTAGATTATCTTCAATTTTCCTCTTTTCTTCAACTTCTTGGGTGAATCTCATAACCCCTGATTCCATTTCATGCTTTACCATAATGACTTCTTTTGACATCTTCTCACATAGATTATTTTTCTCATCCAAATCTTCATTAGTATCATTGGCTTCACTCTAATTTGCTAATTTTTGAAGTAGTTCCTTTCTCTTTTTCACAGAGATACTAAGTTTTTATTTTAGCTCATTTATGAAATCATCAGCTTGTTTGAGTCTTTCTCTCAAATTATTGACTTCAGAGTGGGATTGTTCAAGGTCATCTAGGGCAGACTGAAGTTGTTCCTTCATACCATATATATCCATTGAGATTCTCAGATCTTCCTCAAGATGTTATGCTTTGTTTAGAGGAACTTAGCTCTGATACCAATTGTTGAAACAAGGTAGATAACTGAGAGGGGGGTGAATCAGTTATCTCAAATTTCTTTATCTTTCTTTTCTTCTTTAATAATTAGGGCAGCATCAAAACATATAAGCATATGTGATCATAAGAAAAAAAATAAAATTAACACACATAACATAGGGATTTTACATGGAAAACCTTGTTAAGGGAAAAACCATGGGGTGACTAACCCAAGATTGTATTCTCTGTTAAAAGAATAAAGGAGTACAAAATGGCACTTGCCAATTAGGGCTCACTGCCCGAGTACACTGCTCACAAGAGGCACACTGCCTACAAGAGACTCACTGTCTATAGAACTTACAAAAGGTAATCAGGTGTTTGAACTGATGAGAAGCATCTACAAATGCAAGAGTTTAGTTTCAGTTAGGCACAATACACTGATTTGATGCACTTCATTCTTCATCTATTTTAATACTGTTGCTCTGTCACATACCAAACTTGATTTGTTGTTTTCACACTTATCCCTGCTTTTCTTTCGCACTTTATCTCATCACTTGTATTTTCCACACCTCTACATATTGGAATCCATCTGATATATATATCTGCATCAAGGATTTCATCAACTTTATAGTCGGCAACAAGAACACTCAAGATATTTGCAAGTTACTGATCTGTCAACTGAATCCATGCTTGATTTTTGATGCGTATCAAAAGCATAGGCATAGAAGTCATTAATCATGTCAGCCAACAATATATAATCCCACATATTGCTTAATCAACACCTTTTACTCATCTAGATCAAAGTCTGATACTCTTCCGGTCAGTTCTTCCTGTCTGCTCTGCCTGACTAGAACCCAACACTTAGATGCTCATATCTTTTTCATGCTTTATCACCGGAGGCTAAATCTCTAGAATATAGTAGTCATGATACCCCTCTTGACTTATCCAAGTCTGCAACTTGCTGAGTTACATCATCTAAGAGATCCGGACCTGATTGTCAGACCTTGTTGCATACTCTATTCTTGTTCACCGAACCAAAACAATCTTCAAACTGACTTCCGGTATAGGCATACTATGTACTGCAGATGTGTGGGATAGACTTTGTTGCCATCAATGACAACACTCATGAAGCCACACAGTGTCTCTTGCCAACATTCTTCCAATGAATGTACAAATAATTTCATCATGACATCTTCATCCTCAATTTCATACTCATCAGTGACATTAATAAAATGTCTAAAATTCTCTTCACCCGTGACAACATTATTGCCTTGGAACCTAGGAATCTTTCCCCTGATCTCATTTGGAATTAGGTTGGGAAAATTAGGAATGCCAAAGAAATCAAGTTGTTTATACATTTCAACTCCCAATGGTTGCCTCAGTGGAGGAAATCTTTATGCTTGTCTTCATTGTGTAGGCCTAAGATTCTGAGCATTTCCATAATGTTGATTCACCTAATTTTGTGGTAGCTGATTGTGAACATTTTGAGCATGGGCATGATTCATACCTTGTTGTCCCATTTTTTGATGTTGTTGTTACTATTGTCTTTGGTTGTTCTGTTGATTATACTAGTGATTATGGCCGTACTGTTGTGCATTTTGATTTCCCTAGGCCTGCTGGAAAAGTTGAGCTTGATGTTGGTCAAGTAAGGCTTGTACCTCTCTTTGTTTATTTCTGATATGATGAAGCAAGTCAAGCTCATCCTAGAGGATCCTTTCTTTTTCCTCAACATCAGGCGGTTCCTATTGATTTTTCTCATTGGGAATGTTATCATGTCATCCTCTATGTGATCTTATGGGAGAAGTAGGATATCTAGTATTCTGATGTGTCTCTTCATTCTCATTGGGCATTCCAAATGCTCTCAAATGTGCACCACGATATCTATCTCTACTTCATCTGCCAACAACGTTCTCATTTATTCTAACATCATACGCATTCTTATTGATCCTTCTATTTGTACTGAGTATGTTATCAGCTGAATCCTTAGAACTATACTAATATTGGCTCCTAAGATCTTCAGATGCATCATTTCTACCAGAGGTACCTATTTGGTCTTAGGCATTCAATAGAGGAATCACATTGGGGTTTCTTTCCCTCCATTTACTCCTCCTATTTCTTGCATTGCTAGAGGATTCATCACGCTCAGGTTGCTCCTAGTTTCTTCCTCTATTCAGTGTAAGTCTCTTCTCTTTTCAAACTGTAATTAATTTATGGGTTGTAAAAGGAAAGTTGCCACTCCCCTGCTGGGAAGAAGATTTTTTAACAAACACTGTACTTTAATACTACAACAACCAAAAGTAAACTAATTCAATGGGTCCCTGACAACGATGCCAAAATGTTGGCATAAGTTGATGGGATGCCAAACTTACCCAAACAAAATGCACAAATGTATATCACTGTTACAGAGGTCTTCAAATTGATTAACCTTTTAATTCATTCCTCGGCAACAACGCTAAAATGTTGGTTCCAAAAATAACTACAACCTAAAACCCTAAAACATTTTACAATAACCTAGGCCAGGGGTGTCATCAGGGTGATTAAAAGAGGTTTATCAATAGGTTAAGTGTGATTTTGGCCAACTTAAAGGAGTGGGTAGACTCCTCTACACTTCAAGCTCAGCTAGGCTTAGGATGGTAATCTTGGAGATATCTCTCAATGGGGATTGGGATCAACAAAATATATTATCCCATTTGTGACTTTGTAACAATACCCAGATCATTGTTTTAATCCCAAACCCTGTCACTAGACTAAAACACACTTGTTACACTTAATAAACTCCCTTTTAAGCTGATGATAGCAACCCTACAAAATGAGGATGCTTATGGAATTGTAACTGCATTTAAAAATTGATATATTGTTTTGATTTTTAATGATTTGGGGTGATCATAGGCTTCTCAAACCGGTGCCTATCCATTGGGCTACAGAGTCTCATGTTTATCAAAGGAACACAATTACAAGGAAATGTATGACTGCCTATTTGAAGATTCAGATGCATAAAAATCATTATCAAACCATGAGAATACTTAGTAATCCAACACCATACAACATTCTTCCATATGTAATATTGAAATGACCATTTACAAAGCTTGAAAATGTAAGAACTATCACATTCATTCAAATCAGATTTTACAATCATACCACTAAATCTGGCAAGAGGAAACCCTAACTGTGATAGAGGTTTCTTGAAAGAACACTTACAATAGTGGATAAAAATAATGATTGATATCAAGATTACAATATATTTCACATATACTTCTAATAGCTGCTTTTTGAAGAACAGAAACTAATCACTGGTTGTTTCCCTAACTACCTCTAGACCTCTACACCTATAGAGAGAAAGTTTGCCCAAAAATGACCAACCCTTCAAATGAGCTTCAATCTTGCCTTTATAGCCTTCACAACTTGGATATGAGGATTAAATGGGTGGATAAAACCCCAACAACCCCACCAACTACAATAAAAACATAAATTTCAACTACCCATTTCGCATTAATGGTGATCCCAAAAGTTGGTGCATTTCTGGATGTTCCTGGGCCTTCGGTAGGTGTTGGGTCAACAGGGGGACATATGACTTTTGAACCCTTTTGGAAAAATTCCAAAAGCCCCATCAGGTCTTGAAATCCCAACGGGACCAAAAGTGTTGAAAGTTAAAACCGAAAGTTTGACCCGAAATTGCATGAAAATTTTAGCCCCTTCCTCAAAAAATTATTTAAAAAATTTGAACATTTGCACCTCTAAATTTGCCTTAAAAATTTAGGGGGTCCGAGATTTTGGACTAGCACCAAAAGTCCCATCGGGCCCTAGAGTCCTAAAATTGCCTCAGGTCCCGAAATGCCCTAAGGTCCTAAAATTGCCTCAGGTCCCAAAATTACCTCAGGTCTCAAAATGGCCTTAGGTCCCAAAATGCCCTTAGGTCTCAAAATTTCCTCAGGTCCTGAAATGCCCTCAGGTCCTGAAATTGCCTCAGGTCCCAAAATTGCCTCAGGTCCCAAAATTCTGGCAGGACAATATATTTTAAAATAATATTTAAGTATAAGTTTGTATTTACCTTTTAATATTTACCTTTCTTATACTTTAAGCTATTTTAAAATATTCTGTCAGGATGTTTGAGATGGGTTTCAGATCCATAGGAGTTAAACTGCAGATTCTAGAATTTGGAGGATCCATCAAATTTCAGACTTAGGCAATTTTCAAGGTTTTCATGGTTTCAAACTTAGCCAAAATCAGGAGTCTAGTAACATGCACTAGGATAAAAACACAGGGACCCTTTAGGAAAAATTGATGAATTTGATAAGATGGTGTAAATATGAGACTAAAAACCTGGGTGCTAACAGAAACAAAGAAGACCAAGCAAGCACCAACAAGACAGGAGAGAGCCAACTAGGGCAGAAGATGGAAGATGACTTTTCAACTCCCACCAGACCATAGAGCTCTCTCCCACTCATTATTAGAGAAAGTTTTCAACTTGAGGTGAAGACATCTTCCAACATAGCGGCTATTTGGTTAATGGTGTATTAAGAATAGTGGGCAAAAGTTGTTGAGTAAACAAAAGTGCAAATAGAAGAATTCCTCTTAGCAAGGGAGGATGAAGGAATAGACCACCAGGAGTGGTAGATTTGGAAAATTTGATATGAGATCTCCATGTTGAATTGTTTCCATTGATGTCAAAGAAGGATGAGTTGTATCGGCAATTAATCGACATAGTGTGGAGATTGTTGAATTGTTGTCATTGATGTCAAGGGATGATGTCTCTGTCTCCATGCATCTCTGTGAAAGTATTTGATGAGATAAGGAGATTAGTTGGATTGGAGGCCATTTCAGGTTGTTTGTCCAAATTGAAGATTTCATCTTGTTAAAGACCCAAATGGGTATCCCCAGTTTCATTTTTGTGAAGTTTGGGTGAAAATTGGCTAAGTTATAGCCAGTCAGAGATTTCTTCTGTTTGTGAACTCACTAGTTCACTGGTTTCATTTTTGGACGATTCACCAATAGAGGCATGGAGAAAGGTATTTGAAGTGAGAATTATTATGATATTGGCAAAGTATTTGTTTTGCAAACTTGTTTGTAAGTTCAATTTTTTTCCGATTTGCTGACTAGCCAATAGAGGCTTGAGAAGGCAAGCTTGTAATGACATCTTTGAAAAGCTTAAGTCTTTGGAAGTTTAAGAGTTATGTTTTTCTTTGACTCATAGATGGAGGCATGGAGACAATGTTAGAATCATTGTTAGGAAGTTAGAATTTTTTTGAACTTGTTTGCTAGTTTGTATATTCCCTGACTTGCCGACTAGCCAGTAGTGGTGAAGGCAAAGTTATTTAAAACTAAGTCTTCATCAATTTAAAATCTTCCAAACCTATCGGCATCACATGGTAGGTTTGAAAATGCATGAATTCTTTGATAAAGAAGAAGGAGATGGTTTGAAAATGGACAAATTTGTCGATAAGCATTATTGATAGCATTTATGACAGGTCCTGAAAAAAGCAACTTTCATCGATAAGCATTTGTGGTTAAATTGAATGATGTTAGAGAACATGAACAATCATCAATAGCATGTGTTGCCAAGGTTTTGAAAAGTCTATCTTTGCCGATAGAATGGACAAAGGGTAAAGTTTGTAAAAATAACTTTTTGTCGATAATGTGTTCAAAGAGATAGTTCTTAAAAGTGACAATTTACAGATAAGGCATAAAAGACAAAGATCAGAAAAGTAACATTTGCCGATAAGGGCCTTTGTAAATAAAGTTTGGAAAAGTAGATTTGTGTTGATAGAGGTGACAAAAGCGTTCAAAGAGATGGTTCATAAAATGCATATTTTGCTGATAGAGAAGGAAGGTGCCCTAGTTCGAGAAAGGGAGATTTCACCCATAAAGGGAGATTTTGCCCTCAACGGGCGATAAAGGCCAAGTTTTTAAAAGACAACATTTAACGATAAAAGTGACACAGGCCTAAGTTTGTAATATTGCATTTTTGCTGATAAAGGCATATGATTGTTGTCCACATCACACAAATGATCACATGGCCACATAAGTGGTAGTTTGAGTCAGGAGACTAAATGGATTTTGGTTGTGTTGACATGGATGTGATTGGGATGATAATCAGACTCTACAGTGGACACTTACTTCTAAGGATTCCATGGGGATGATGGGACATTTCACCAATAAACATTTCTAAGCCCAATATAGATCAGTTGTGCGACATTTAAACAAATTGTAACTGTTGGCATTCGGTTGTGATAGTTAAACGACTTGCAATTGCTCATGTTAGGTTTTTGAGTAGTTGCTGGCAGTTCAACTATTAGAAGTATGTGTTTTATACACAATGAATTTGTTGTGAATAGGTTACTAAGCTAAACTGAAATGAACATCTTTCTTTCACAGGCATAGAATGTAGAGTTTGCATGAACATATAAATGTTCATAGGTAGATTGTATTGAGAAGAGGGGAGTCTCTATTAAAGTGAACAGAGAATGTAGAGAGCATAGAGAGGAGAAGACTGTGTTAATGAAAACATAGAGTGCATGAGTATGGATGAGACTATATATGAATTTAAGGGTGCATTTTAGGTTAGTGAACAACCAGTGTCTACACATCAGAATTTGTAAGGATTTAGGGGTTGGTGCCTCATTGGGGTTGGTGCCTCATTGTATTGGGTTGGTCCTCAATTAGGTTTACAGTGTATCTGAAGGTTGGATCCTAAAAACATTGTCTTGAGTGTCAATGTACCTATAAATTGGTGCTTACAAAACATCTATAAAATCTTTTATTATGAGGTTAGATTTGAGAAGTAGACTCAAGAAACATTCTCACCATGGTTGTTCCCTTTTAGGGTTTTCCATGTATATCTAGTGTTTCCTTATGTATATGTGGTTTATGTGTGCCTTTAATTCTTGACTACTGGTTTTATTTTAAATTTTTTAACATACACTGATTCAACCCCCCTCTCAATGTATTAGTGTTCTTTCAACACTCCAAACATAATTCAAATCTATGGAGAACTCTCAACAAAAAAAAGTAGATGGAGATTCGAGAGATGATGAGGCATTTGAAGTGTATAGGGATGAATTTGATGAAGACCGAATGAAGGGTAGGTTGTCAAGAGCCATCTCTCAGATAGATGGACAACTACACATGAACATTCCAAGCTACTTAAGGAGTTTATGTCTAGAACATTTGATAGATTTTGGATTGTAGTGTTAGAGATAAGTACTTTGAGTATGCATTCATAGAAGACCCTAATAGAGTAAGATTTGCATGTAGCAAATTTAAAGGGTATGCATTGGTATGGTGGAATAATATCTAGAAGGATAGACAAAGATGGACAAGGATAAGATTAGGGATTGAAATAGAATGGTTGCCAATTTGAAAGAAAAGTTTTTGCTTGTGGATTATGAGATAAATCTTTTTAGAAAATTGTATACTCTGAGGTCCAAAAAGATACTGAAGAATTCTATTTGTTCACTATTTGCATTGATCACATTGGAGATGGCATAAAAAGTCTCTAGGTATATAAATGGATTTTAGATTCCCATTCAAGATTAATATGATATGATGAATCTAGAGTTCATTGAATAATCCTATCAATATACACTAAAGTCAAAAGAAATATTGTCTTGAAGGAAACAATGCAATGCAAAGAAAAGGGAAGTTTGTGTGTGGAAGAGGATGCACAATGCATAATAAAAAATAGGAGCAAATGCAATTGTGCAAGGGAGAAATGAGCACATAATAGGGTCAAGATCCTACACAAAGAGGAAGAGGATGTATATAAGGTCAAGATTTCTCCAAAACATGCTTAAAATGTGGAGAAGTGGGACATCGATCATTCAAGTTCCCACACATGCAACAAAACAACACCAAGTGTAAAGAATAGAGGTGACAAACCATCTTACACAAGTTGATGCAGAGAGTGGCACATTAATCTATCACACAAAAGAACTAAAGCATGAAAAAGCTCTCATAATGAAAAGAGTATTGTTGAAGCAAAAAAAAAAAAAGAAAATGTGAGCTAACACAAAGGAAAGAACTTGTTCAAAACCATCTACAAATCTAAAGGTGTTGCAAAGTAATTATTAATAGTAGTAGCATAAATGATCTTGTTTCTAGTGTGACGGTAGAGAAACTTAGCTTGAAGAAGCTTGAACATCAAAATCTATACAAGGTGTATTGGTTGTTGTAAAAACATCAATTACATTGGTGAAGGATTCTACTCTCATCAAGGGAGAGGATTATATACGTGGAGGTCTAATCCTATATACCCATATGGGGCATCTATACTTATAGTCATAGATAGGAGATTGACTATATATAGCATGCTCTTGATAGAATTTAGGAAGTCAAGGCACCCCTATAAACCTATAAGTGATGGGAATTTTTAGATAGGCTCATACAAATATTGAATCTTGTGTGATATAATGCCAATGAACTATTGCTATGTCTTGTTTAAAAGGCCTTATTAGTTTGATAGAAAAGAACTACATGTAAAATGTGCAAATACATACACCTTGTGGAAGGATGTTAAGAAGTATATTTTGAATTATTTTAAAAATGTAGGCATAGAGGTGGAGAGTATCCTAAAGGTGCTATTGGTGATAGGAAAGCAATTCTTGAAGGAATCCAAGTAGGAGTATGTATGTTTTGTGCTCATGCTTAAGCCTACAAAGTTGAATGTACAAAAGGCAATAAGAAGGAAATGCCATGTCAAGTCAAGGATATATTAGGTGATATGAGGATAACATGTTGAAATATATTCTGAATGGTTTACCACCCATGTACATCATAAGTCAGAGGATGGATTTGATTGTTGGATCTGGTTTTCCAAACAAAGTAGCATATAAGATAATACCACAAGAGAACAAAGAAGTGAAGAAAAAAAATTTGGAATTTCTTGTAAATGGGTTGATGAGAGAAAGATTGAGCACATGCATAATAATAATTGTGCTAGCTCCAAAGAAAGTAGGAGAGTTGAGGATATGCACTAATTCTAGAGCCATCGACAAAATCAACATTAAATACATATTCCCACTACCACACATGGTTGACTTAATGGATTTATATAGTGGAGCATGGTACTTTAGTAAGATTGATCTAAAAAGTAGATACTATTAGAATAAGATTAGAGAAGGAAATAAACAAAAGAGTGCTTTGTGATGGAGATTAATTGTCATTGATATCAAAAAGGTTGTCATTGATGTCAAAAGGATTAGGGTGCTAGAAGTTTGTTTGGTTGTTTCATCATGTCAGGATACTAAGGTTACTCAGATTGGATTATTTCATTATTCTAAATTATGGTGATGGTTTATTATGCTTCAAGACAAAGTGATAGAGTTGGAGCTTGTTTCATCACGTTGTCAATCAGGAGTTGAAGTTGATAAAGGAGCTGAGTTGTCAATCAAGGTCACAAGTTTATACTCATAAGTTGATCATGTTCATATTCATGTTGGATGCAGGACAAGAAAGCTATAATGATCATAAAGTTTATAATGTTTATGCCTCATAATTATGCTTCATAATGCTAATGTTTGTGACAAAGGGTCATCTTATCTTCACAGATCATCATTTTGATGGAATCAGAAATTGTTTGTTGTCAGTAATTGAAGTGGAGATTGTATACTCTTCATTAGAGGATATTATGTTGAGGAATGTCATGCATAAGACTGTAGGATTCTTTTTAAGACATGAGCTTTCATTTGGTGAGGTGGTTCAAATAGTTCTTTGGTTCAGATACTTCATGCTTTAGGTTATTTTCCTTATGCCATCATACCATGTTCAATCAATAAGTGCTTGATGTTCATTATCTTGATGTTGACATGGTCTGTTGTCATGGTAG
Organism: Cunninghamia lanceolata; assembly: GCA_027924645.1. Classification (NCBI taxonomy): domain Eukaryota; kingdom Viridiplantae; phylum Streptophyta; class Pinopsida; order Cupressales; family Cupressaceae; genus Cunninghamia; species Cunninghamia lanceolata. Next base: position 12,532,577 of record BSBN01000469.1, on the reverse strand, counting down.
TTTTTTGTTTTTTGCTCATGTCTTTGGTGCTATTGGAATAATTTGTGTCAAACATTAGAACTGATGTTTATGAGGTCAGAAGCTCTTATATTATGAATCCTTTTTCTTATGCTCTTGTTAGGGTTTCCTTGAGCTTCACTGTCTATATTTTATCCTTGTTTGGACTTTAATATCTTTTATTAGATTGTCTTCGTGTTTTAGGGTTTGACTGTTACCCTTGATCTCTATGTCAGTATATAGCTAAACTCTAATTCCTAAGTGGTTAGATCTTAAAACCCTAGGTACTTTTTTGGCTTAGTGAAAAACCTTAAAAAATCCTTAAGATTACCTAAGCTAGTCATTGTGTGCCGGTCATTTCTAAAAAGTTACTTTTGTTATGTTTTATTGAACTGACCTTTAATCATAGGTGATGTCACTTAAATGTGACCTACTAGAGGGTTTTGGGGTCATGAGGGACCGACTCTCTCTTTCTTGTTGACTGACTCCTTCGGTCTTTCACAATGAGCGCATGGGTGCCAAAGGTAAGATCAAAGGTTATATTTTAAAGTTCGAATGGCTCATGGAGAGAAATCAAAGGCCTTCATTCAAACTTGTGCTCTTGCCTTCCTATATTAATATTGATGTCTCCTGGAACGTATGTCTATGTTAACTGCCCGAAATAGGCTATTTTTAGCCTTTTTTATCTGCAGGTTTAAAAAGGCAGTTAGAGAAGATTTTAAGATAGCTTTACTTGAGATTTTTAAGGAGATTTTTATGAAGATTTTTTCTATTTTTCTAAATCTCTCATGCAGTATGAAGATAATAAAAAGGAAGGATATATTTGGAATATAAAGAGTTTCTTTTAAAGGAAGATATTAATAAAATGATAGAAAGATATTATTCTCAAAAGGCAGATTGGATTATTTTTGAAGTTATTTGCAGAAGATGAAATTGAAGGGGTTATTGAAGTGTTATGGAGAGAATTTTTTTTAAGGGACAAAATGATTAGAATTCTTTCAAGACAGAAATTCTAGATTGAAAGTATTGAAGAATTTTGAAAAGGAATATGAAAGGTCTTCTTGCAAATAAGAAATCTTTATTGCAGAAAGATGGATATTGTCTTTTATGAGGGCAGATTGATTAAATTGATGATTTTTATTTTTGCAAAAGATGGATTTCAAATGAAAGAAGATGAACATATTGGAGAAATGTTTGAAATGTAGAGAAAGAAGAATTTGAATGGTTTTGCAAGAATATGATTTTTTTTTTGCAGGTACTGAAGCATGATAGAATGAAGATACAAACTCTTGTATGTAAAAATATAAAAGAATGGTTTTTCTGATTTTAATGAAGAATCTAGAGGATTCAATGAAGATTAGTATGTCTTGAAGTATGAAGATAAATTATGATGTTGAGATGATTTTCAATGTATAAGAGAAATATGTAGATGCAGAGATAATTGTTTTCAATGTCTTTATGAAGGAATTGTTAAGTTCATGTGTAGAGATGACAACATACAAAAGTTATTGGAGCTATTGCAAACAAAGGAATCAGATGATTGTTGTAGAGTGAAATTGTTTTATGTTTGATCAATTTAGGAGCTTGTATATTGTGTCTTGAGATGGTAATTTGTAGAGATTGTATTTTGGAAGTTTTGATATGGTAAAATGTTGATTCTTTATCAAGTTGAATAGATTGTAATTGTAAGAAAATTTATCAAGTGAGATTTAAAGGAGGAATGAGGTTTTGTGATGGAGTGAAACAGGTAACCCCCTAAACTGATTTATTTTCTTATGCACACTTGTATCAACCAGTGAGGCACAGTGTATGCTAGTGAAGCATTTTGTAAAGCTAGTGAAGCTTCCTTGGTTAGTGAGACCTATTTGTAACTAGTGAGGTTTTGAATAAGCCAATGAGGCAATTTTGACTGGTTTTTCTACCCCATGAGGGTTTTCCACTCTAGTAATCCTTGTGTTATGATTTGCCTCTATGTGTGTGTTTTCTAATGTTTTACTCATAAGGTCTTGTTCACTCTATTCATCATCATACTTGTGCATATGAATTTGATAGATTATTGATGTCTCCTTTATTCTCTGTCTTGTAAATTAAAATGCACCAAAATATTTTAAAAATTAGACAACACTGATTCAAACCCCCTCTCAGTGTTGTCCTAGACTCCAACAAGTGGTATTAGAGCATAGGTTACCTATTGAAGTTTAATCAGGGTGGGTAGGTCCTGAGTGTGGAGTACCCTGGGTAAGTGCAAAAGAAATAGAGAAAAGAAAAATGTCAAGTATCCTATTGATCAAATGGCACCATCATTATCAAATTCAAATGTTGAAATAGAATATGTTGATAGATATGTCTCACAAGTTGAATCAGGTATTAAATTAGAGGAAGAGTTTTTAGAAGTTCCTTTCTTGATGGTTCAGATTTCTTTGTTTGATGTTTTAGGATGCAAGCCTATTTATTTTCTTTAGGATATGGTGTGTGGGTGTCAGTTGAAAGTGGGTATTCTATTTCCTCTCTATCACCTAATGCTACAAGTAACAAAGAGGCTTATGAATACAATCATATAGAAAAGAAGGCTATTCTATCTGTATTGTCTAATGAAGTTTCTTGTAAAGTTATGAATTGTGAAACATCTTAGGATATGTGGAAGGAGTTGATTAGAATCTATCAAAGTGATGCACTTGAAGGGGAAGACAACTTGGTGTTCTAAAAGGGTGACAATGAAAGGAGACATTCACATGAAGAAGATCTTTTTGTGGATGAAGATGGACAGAAGTTTGATGAAGATGACTGTGAGGTTGATATTGAAGGAGAGCTCATATGTGCTCTGAGTGAAATCAAGAAATACAAAAAGGAGAACCAGAGATTAGAGTTGTAGTTACAACAGGAAAAAGAATCCAAAGACAATAATTTTAGATTTTGAAAGAGTGTCTTCTGATCATGAAGAGGGAAGTATTCAGATTGTGAATTTAAGGACACAAATCAATGAATTGAATAAATTAATTATCAACCTAAAGGTTGAGATTGAAGAGGCTAAGAGAATAACTGATGTTACTAAGTCTGAATGTGAAATCAAATCTATTGAATGCCTAAAACTAGAGGCTGAAATTGTCAACTTGAGAAAAGATATTAAAAATCTCAAGACTTTGTCAAAGAGAAGTCAGGAGTTTGAAGAGAGCACCACCAAGTTATATGAGATGTTGGGTAAACAAAAACAACATAGGGACACTACTGGACTTGGCTATGAAAAGGGATAGTCTTCTAAAGTTAGAGAAACTCCAAGAAAGAAAATAGATTTGGACTATCTTGTTGCTGCTCCTAAAGACAAAAAGAAGAGTGAAGCTAAAATGAAAACCAAAAATGAGTTTGTAATGCACAATCAAAGAAGAAATTTTAGAAAAAATGCTCCTGTAAGACAAGCATATATGTATAGGTATAATTATTCATTTTTTGGTTATTGTTATATCTATAATCATTTTGGACACAAAGCAGTTGATTGCAGAAGGAATACTAATCTTGTATGTTACAAGTGCAATAATGTTGGTCACATATAAAGAAACTGTAAAATGCATAGAAGGTATGATCCTACATGGAAGCATAACATAAATGCTCAAGGGATGTCAAAAAGGTATTATCAATCATTTAATTATGATTACAATATAGTTTGTTATATGCAACTCTCTTGGTCATAAAGCACATAGTTGCAGAAAAGCATCACCTAATTTGAAAAGGTGGAAAAGGAAAGAATCTGAAAAAGTTTGGAGGAAGAAAGAACCTGTGAAAGCTTGGAGATTGAAACAAAGTCAAAAGAGGATAGATTCTAAACTTGTGCATCTTGCACAAGTTACATCATCAGTCACATAACATATAGCATGAAGTGAGGGGGAATTGTTCATGTCCTATCAATTATGCCCAAGAAGTTTCAGGAAGGAGATCATTTGATGTTTGTCAATATGATGATCTTGTTTTGTTTATTATGTTTTTAGTTTCATGGATGATAATGGTTGCTAAGATGCTATTCATATCAGTCTTTTGAAATGAAGTTCATGATGGTGTTGATAACTATGTTGTTCTTCAGTGTATGACAGTGATATAGGTGATCAATGGTTCGTGTTGTCATAATGCATACAAGATGTTGATAAGATGTTTAGGGATTCAATGTACAAAGGATTAGATGATGTTGAATGACATTGTTTATAAATGATCCTATTCATACTATCATAATTGAGTTGTCATGTGAAGTATTGTTGTAGGAAGAACTTGATAGTGCAGTTAGTTTGTTGATGTGCAGACTTGATGGACTGATTTGAATGATAAAGTCAAGAGGCAGTAGCTCTAGTTTATTGCAGTATGTTTCAGATGTGGTTTAGTATATATCATATTTGATATTGTGTTGTAAAAAGTGTCTTGTGCAAGAACAGGAGGATGGTCTTCATCAATATAGTCTTCATTTCTTATAGATGGTTTTCATTCTTTATTTTGTCAAGATGTGTGTGCAGAAGTTGATTGGTTGCAGGTTGATTGTCTATCTTGTAGTCACTATCATGGTATTATTGGCAAGGTCATCTCTTGAGTGGGTATCATGTCATCATGAGTTGTGAATTTTGTGATGAGTAGTCTTCATGCTGTTATTATCAGAATTTTGCTTGTTGAACCTACATTGTTGTTCATCATGGGTGTTGAAGTGTTTATGATATCTTTGCATGGAGTTCAATTTCATATGTGTCATGTCAAAGGAGTCATTTTTATTCCATCATAATCATACAACATTCTCAATGCTTTGGGAGATCTTGGAGATTTGTCATTTAGGTAAAAAAGGGTTGATGATTGTGAAAGATTTGTTTGTCTTGAAAAGTTTGTTTTGCAGCCAAAAGTGATGTTATCGAGTTTGTATTTGTAGCAGAGATATTTTCATCTTGTCAAAAGAAGTGTTCATAGGATTTCAATGATGTCAGTTCTCATCTTCATCTTCATACTAGTGTTGCGACAAGAAGTGGTATTGTGCTGATGATATGGTACAATCTATGGGCATTTTATAACAGTGGTTTGATGCTTTGTTTGTTGTGCCTCTCATGATGTTGCTCTCATGTCCTATGCTTCAAGATGTATGTCTTTAGATGTGTGCTTCATGGTGACTTGCTTCTCTCAAGTTGAAGAGTTGTTTTCAGGGGGAGTTAATCCAGCCTTTGTCATCTGATGTCAAAAAGGGGGAGAGAGAGAAAATGGATCATGTAGTTTTTTCGTCAATGACAAAGGGGGAGATTGATGGAGATTAATTGTCATTGATGTCAAAAGGATTAGGGTGCGAAGTTTGTTTGGTTGCTTCATCATGTCAGGATACTAAGGTTACTAAGATTGGATTATTTAACTTATGGTGATGGTTTATTATGCTTCCAAGACAAAGTGATAGAGTTGGAGCTTGTTTCATCATGTTGTCAATTAAGAGTTGAAGTTGATAAAGGAGTTGAGTTGTCAATCAAGGTCACAGGTTGATCCTCATAAGTTGATCATGTTCATATTCATGTTGGATGTAGGATGAGAAGGCTATAATGATCATACATGTTATAATGTTTATGCCTCATAATTATGCTTCATAATGCTAATGTTTGTGACAAAGGGTCATCTTATCTTCACAGATCATCATTTTGATGAAATCAGGAATTGTTTGTTGTCAGTAATTGAAGTGGAGATTGTATACTCTTCATTGGAGGATATTATGTTGAGGAATGTCATGCATAAGACTTCAGGATTCTTTTTAAGACACAAGCTTTCATTTGGTGAGGTGGTTTAGATAGTTCTTTGGTTCAGATACTTCATGCTTTAGGTTATTTTGCTTATGCCATCATACCGTGTTCAATCAATAAGTGCTTGATGTTCATTATCTTGATGTTGGCATGGTCTCTTGTCATGGTAGTTTTTTGTTTCTTGCTCATGTCTTTGGTACTATTGGAATACTCTATGTCAAACATTAAAACTGATGTTTATGAGGTCAAAAGCTCTTATATTATGAATCCTTATTCTTATGCTCTTGTTAGGGTTTCTAGGGTTTCCTTGAGCTTCACTGTCTATATTTTATCCTTGTTTGGACTTTAATATCTTTTATTACATTGTCTTCATGTTTTAGGGTTTGACTGTTAACCTTGAGCTTTATGTCATTATATAGCTAAACCCTAATTCCTAAGTGGTTAGATCTTAAAACCCTAGGTGCTTTTTTGGCTTAATGAAAAACCTTAAAAAATCCTTAAGATTACCTAAGCTAGTCCTTGTGTGCCTGTCATTTCTAAAAAGTTACTTTTGTTATGTTTTATTGAACTGACCTTTAATCACAGGTGATGTCACTTAAATGTGACCTGCTAGAGGGTTTTGGGGTCATGAGGGATTGGCCCTCTCTTTCTTACTGACTGACTCCTTTGGTATTTCACAATGAGCACATGGGCGCCAAAGGTAAGATAAAAGGTTATATTTTCAAGTTTGAATGGTGCGTTGAGAGAAATCAAAGGCCTTCATTCAAACTTGTGCTCTCACCTTCCTGTATTAATATTGATGTCTCCTAGAACATATGTCTATGTTAACTGCACGAAATAGGCTATTTTTAGCCTTTTTTATATGCAATTTAAAAAAGGCAGTTAGAGAAGATTTTAAAGTAGATTTACTTGAGATTTTTAAGGAGATATTTATGAAGATTTTTTCTATTTTTCTAAATCTCTTGTGCAGTATGAAGATAATAAAAAGGAAGGATATATTTGGAATATAAAGAGTTTCTTTTAAAGGAAGATATTAATAAAATGATAGAGAGATATTATTCTCAAAAGGCGGATTGGTTTGTTTTTGAAGTTATTTGCAGTTCAGATGAAATTGAAGGGGTTATTGAAGTGTTATGGAGAGAATTTTTTCAGGGGCAAATTGATTAAAATTCTTTCAAGACAAAAATTGCAGATTGAAAGTATTGAAGAATTTTGAAAAGGAATATGAAAGGTCTTGCAAATAAGAAATCTTTATTGTAGAAAGATGGATATTATCTTTTATGAGGGCAGATTGATTAAATTGATGATTTTTATTTTTGCAAAAGATGGATTTCAAATGAAAGAAGTTGAACAGATTGGAGAAATGTTTGAAAATGTAGAGAAAGAAGAATTTGAATGGTTTTGTAGGAATATGATTTTTTATTTTTTGCAGGTTCTGAAGCATGATAGAATGAAGATACAAACTCTTGTATGTAAAAATAGAAAAGAATGGTTTTTGTGATTTTAATGAAGAATGCATAGGATTCAATGAAGATTAGTATGTCTTGAAGTATGAAGATAAATTATGATGTGGAGATGATTTTCAATGTATAAGAGAAATATGTAGATGTAGAGATAATTGTTTTCAATGTCTTTATGAAGGAATTGTTAAGTTCATGTGCATAGATGAGAACATACAAAAGTTAACGGAGCTATTGCAGACAAAGGAATTAGATGATTGTTACAGAGTGAAATTATTTTATGTTTGATCAATTTAGGACCTTGTATATTGTGTCTTGAGATGGTAATTTGCAGAGATTGTATTTTGGAAGTTTTGATATATGGTAAAATGTTGATTCTTTATCAAGTTGAATATATTGTAATTGTAAGAAAATTGTCAAGTGAGGGTTAAAGGAGGAATAAGGTTTTGTGATGAAGTGAAATAGGGTAACCCCTTGAACTGATTTGTTTTCTTATGCACACTTGTATCATCCAGTGAGGCACAATGTATGCTAGTGAAGCTTCCTTGGTCAGTTAGACCTATTTGTAACCAGTGAGGTTTTGAATGAGCCAGTAAGGCAATTTTGAATGGTTTTTCTACCCCATGAGGGTTTTCCACTCCAGTAATCCCTGTGTTATGATTTGCCTCTATGTGTGTGTTTTCTAATATTTTACTCATAAGGTCCTATTCACTCTATTCATCATCATACTTGTGCATATGAATTTGATAGATTATTGATGTCTCCTTTATTCTCTGTCTTGTAAATTAAAAGGTGCCAAAAGATTTTAAAAATTAGACAACAATGTTTCACCCCCCCTCTTAGTGTTGTCCTGGACTCCAACACTTTCAAATTGAAGAATAGACTATATGAGTGGTTGGTGATGCCTTTTGGTTTGATGAATGTGACAAGCACTTTCATGTGATTGATGAACAAAGTATCTTAAACAATTTCATAGTAAGTTTGTCATTGTGTAATTAGATGACATTTTGATCTTTAGGAGGGTGAAGGAAGAACATTTGGTGCACTTGAGACAAGTGTAACAAAATTTGGGTGAGGAGAAGTTTCTCTTAAATTTGAAGAAATGTATCTCTTCATGAAGATAAAGTTGGTGTACTTGGGATTTGTGATATCTAAAGATAAATTGAAAATGGATCATGAGAAGGTCAAAACTATTATTGAGTATCCATCATCAAAGAATGCCTTTTAAATGCACAGTTTCCAATGATTAGAAAGATTCTATGAAAAATTCATAGAAATTTTCAATGGAATTTTTTTACCTATCACTGTGGCGATGAGAGGTGACAAGACATTTGTGAGGCCCACCCTTGTTAGACATCTTGATTTGACCTAATAGACTTGTCATCTCTTGACTTTATGTTGACATTAGATATTATTATGGACTTCTGATCCTATGTTATTTAGACATTGGTAGACATTATGATGTGATTAGAGTCGTATGTTAATTTCATTGCAATGATCTATTTAGATTTTCTTATGTTATCATCTGAATTAATTATGTTGTATGAATTCCTTATCCTTGTTATTTCAATTATGGATGAAAATAAATTTTCATGATATATGTGAATTGAAAAATGTTATCTATGTTTATATTGTCAGGATTATGATAATTGAGTTAGGAAGTGAAATGGATTATTATTGAAATGTGAAATTGATTATATTCATAATGAGAACACTTGGATGAGTGTGTGACTTTGTGTGTGATTTAATCTGATTTTATTTGGCTATAATATATATATATATATATATATGATCTATTAATGTGTGCTTGAAGTGTGTAGGTATATCCATGGCCAATGGAAATTCAAAGGTTTCACAAGTAACCCCTATAATTAAACCTCGTGATACTTAAACCTAGTCCTTAAGGTGGACTAAGGTTACATGCGAATTGTGAATGATTGTAATATGTTTAATACTTTGTTTATTTTTCATTTTTGAGTCGCCTAAGGTTGTCTTGGGGTGAGTTGGATGATGAGTTTTCATCCATGTGTCCAATTTCGTGCATGGGCTTTTAGGGATTTTTAAAAGGTGTATTTTGAGCTTTGTTTTGATTATTTTATGGTTTTTAGGGTCCTAGGTCAAGTACCTATGGGATAGGTACCTTTTGGACCACAAATCTTGAGTTTTGACCAAGATTTGACCACTCCAAATGGCCTTGAGAAAAGAGTGGCGAGTTAAGGTTTTGGAAAGAGGGATGGGTGACTCGTCACATTCCATTCCCACTCCCCTAGGTTCAGGTATGGGCTTTGGTTGATACCAAAGCCTTACACATGTAAGAGCACCCAATGGGAGAGATTCATGGGAAGAGAGCCCAAGTACTTCCCACTCCCCAATGTCTCACACATGTGAGAGAAATTGTGGGGAGATGTGCTCTTAAGGGTGCATGGGAAGGTGACAAGTGTCACCTTCCCATTCAAAGGAATGGTTTTTGAAACCCTATTTATCTTCATCTTTGAGGAGAAAGAAGGGAGTTTTGTCATTTTTTCTTTGGAGAGGAGATTTTGAGCAATTCTTGGAAGGAGATCTTGGAGTGGTTCTTGGGAGATCTACTTCAACTATATTCAAACTTGGAAGGTTGAGAGATAGGATCTCAAGGTTTCAAGGCTTAGCATTGTAGTTTTATTTTCTTTCTTTCATGTATACTTGAGAATGGTTATGTAAAGTTTGTTGGAAACAAACACTATGTGGCTTCTTGACTGTTGTCATTGATGGCAATAAAGTCCATCCCACACATCTGCAGGACATGATATGATCATACCGAAAGACAGACTGAAGTGTATCTTGGTTCGTTAAGCAAGAACAAAGTATTTAGCAAGGTCTGACAGTCAGGTCCGGATCTCTCAGAAGAATTATCTCAGTAAAGCATGGACTTGGGGAAGTCAAGTGGAGTACCTTGACTAATATATTCCAGAGATTGAGGCTCTGGTGATGTAAGAGTGAAAAGATATGAACACCTAAGTGTTGGGTTACTGTTTGGCAGAGTAGACTAAGGAAGAACTAACCGACAGAGCATCAGACCTTAATCCGGATGAGATATTGATGGTGATCAAGTTTCTTGAGGTATCATTCATGATTGGCTAACATGATTGATGACTTCTATAAGCATCTCCTTGATATGAATCACTTGATAAGCAAGGATTCAACCGACAGATCAGAGTTTGGGAAAATATTAACTATTTCGGATGCCGACTAGAAAGGTGTTGAAATCATTAGTGCAGGTATATATACCAGATGGATTTGGATGTGAAGGTGTGTGTGGTATGTTGTGTGGTGCGAAGAAAAGTAGAAGAGTAGTGTGGCAACAATAATACAGGTCCGTGTTGTGTAGCTACACAACACGCCCCATTTTGACTTGACAAAATAGGGACCTAACTTTTTGCTTGGCTTCGCTTGTGTTTTTCTGCTTTACGGCGGTCTGGTAAAAGTAAGTCATGCAGGTGACCCTGCATAAGGGAGCTAGGTAAGTCATCATGATGAGGTTAGTTCGTCAAAGTTAATATTTCATATCAATAACCTCATGGTTGGAAAGAGTACAAAATTTCATGCAGGTTTGCCTTTTGGATCACCCTGATATTCCTTAGGGAACGAAAGTTATGACAAGTCAAAGTCCTGGTCAAACCTGATATTCTAAAGGGAGGTCATATTTCTTAACATCAGTCATCTTATGTAAGATCACCCTGATCCAATTTTATCACCCGATAATCATTTGGTCTGAAACTCTGGATGTCAATCTTACGTGATAGTGATATTTACCCATCAAACAACTTCATTATTTTGCGGGGTGTCATATTTCAAATATCACCCGATATTTCAAATATCACCTAATATTTTGAATATCACCCAATCTTTCAAATATCACCCTATCACAAAATATCACCCTAGTTCCAATATGCTGATGATGTCATCTAATCCCAATGAACAAAGAAAATCACCCTGACGATGACATCATCAGTCTTTTTACCTCGTGGAGGTATATTTCCAATGATCACCCTTTTTTAATAACATGACGATGACGTCATCCTGATCTTTCGAAAAGGGGTCATATTCTCAATATCACCTGATATTCCCAATATCACCTGATATTCTCAACATTACCTGATCCTTTGACATCAGCATTTCCACTCAAAGGTGGAAGGTCATATTACACAGAGGGGGTCATATTACGAATATCACCTGATCTTCTAAAGATCACCCCCCTCATCTTGCCCCATGACATTAAATGCACATAAATGCAATAGGTGGATTCCCACTGATTGCGAATGCGATACACACATCTGGCAACATCCCTGAATCTCGTACAGAAGATCAATGGTTTTCATCAATTTAACCCAGTTTTGCCCTAATTTGTCCTACTAATGAGGATAAAAGTAAATTTCCAAGGTCATTTTACATTTACCTTGCGAAGAACAAAGAATTTACAAAGCAAACATTCAAACCCTCATACGACCTACCTGTGGATGCATACAGCTTACAGCAGAACATAACATGTGATTATCACCAGTATCTGAGCCCCTTTACCATAATCATCAGTCTAATCTAGGAGATAAGCGTTGTCAGGTAAGTAATTAAAAACCCTCCTGTTGTCATTTTCTGCATGTCCAGGTAGGATGCTTTTCCAGTGGTTTGAGACTATAAGTATGCATATCATGATGAAATGGAGATTAATAAGTATAATATACATGATGTCGTAAATGTATAATGCTGTCTATGAACAGATATGAATGTTATGGTAAGACCAGTCGTGTTCGTTGTAGGAATCCATGGTAGACGTCAGGAGGAGCAAGTCTGAGTCTGAATTTCTTAAACCTATGTTTGCTCAACCTGAAGGAGTGCAGTTCAAGTATGGTGTCGTTAGAGATACTCATCAGGGAAACACAGATTTAGTGGCATGGTCGTCTAAGATGCATAATGATAAAGAAAGTACCCTACTGGACGTCATTTTTACATCAGGAATGTGGCATGTGGCTGGATTTCCCTATTCCATGGAAACTCCAGAATTGATAATAGAATGTGCCAGGAATTACAATCCTCAAACGAGGCGGGTAGAAAAACATGGCAGGGTTTATGCAGATTTGTCCATAAAAGGAATCACATTCACTTTCAGCCTCCTAGTTGGAAAGAAAGTAGTCAGTATGGATCTGAAAAAACTAGAGATTGAATATATAAATAACAAAAAGACTACAAGAAAGAGGATGTACCAGTGGAGATCAAAGACCAGTACTTACATTGCCTCTGCCAAATTACCAGTGCACCTGTACAAATTTGACTTTGATGATGAATATCAGTATATGATTGCCCTACTCAGCAGAGTGACAGGCCAGCCTACTGCTGGAAGTTTCAAGGATTGGATGTATGGGGTCATCATGATGTGCATTTATATAGATAATAAGCCATTATGGGCTAAAATCATCAGTGATGCCTTAGATGAGCAGATGATGAACCTAGGAGGCCTAGAGTGTTCATTTTACATGACTTCATATGTTGTATATTCATGTGCTTACAAGGGTACGTTTGATGCACTTACCACAGTTGGAAAGATTGGTGGCAGTTTAAATGATGCCCATATATGAGACCATTACCCTCAGTTGCAGAGAACAAACTATCTCCTTGATTACAAATTAGTGAATGATGCATTTTCTATGCATCTAGTCAAAACAATGGAGGAGGATAGAACCAAAAGATTGAGCATGGAGGCTCAGATAGTTATATACAAGCATGGTGCCCGGTTCATCCAGGTTGTCACATTTTCTTACATCAGAATAGAAGGTTTTGAAGGACAGCCATTAATGCTACCCAGGTACCCTACTGATGGGGTGGTCCTGATGGAATTTCTGAGGCAGGTATCAACTATACTGGATGCATATAAAGAAAACAATAAGATTCCTCTAGTTTTGTTTCCAGTAACTATAGGGTGGTATATATGCCCTAATTCAGAAAACATAAAGAAAGCCATAACAGGTCTGAACTTGATGAACTTACAACCATTTCCATTGGCCAGATCATATGACCCCTATGGAAGAATGCAAAAGATCATAGGCCAACCTATACATAAAAAGAACTTAGAGGATTTCTAGACTGACTGTGAGGATGAGGCTGAAGTCAGAAGAAGAAAATATCAGAGACTCACCCTCAATCAGGTTAAGACATTTGACTGCATTCTAGTACCTACACAATTAAAGAAAGATGATGGCAAGACCATGTCCAATGAGTATGGAGATAAAAAGGTGTATAATGACACCATTTTAGCCCCTGACCTAACACAACCTGAAGACATTTCATTAGATCAGTTTGCAGGTGGGGTGCTACAGTTGACCCAAGCATGGGTAAATGAACAAATCAATACACTGAAGAAGAGGAGTGTAGCCCTCACAGTAGATAACAAGAGGAAAAGGCAGGAGATTCTTGATGAGGAATTTGATGACTTTCTTGTTGAGAAGAGAAAATCTAATGGAGAAAGGATGCCACCTTAGAAACAAAGCAAAAGACCCCCCAGAGGAAAGAAGACTGATAGTGAACCTAAGGGGGTGATAGTTGAAAGAGTTGATACATCAGCTGAAGGTGCAGCAGTGTCAGGACAGACATCAGCCTCATCTGCATAGCCTTTGGTGGATAAACCAAGTACAAAAAGAATCCTAAGGCCAACTGTGGAGACTGCAGCAGTAAAAGATAAGGGTCAAACCTCACAGCAAAATGTGGAAGAGGATATCATTCTTGAGAAGGAGCTAGTGGATAAAGAGCCTGCAGGAGATGACCCCATGATGGTCACCGGAAAGAGGAAGGCACCCCTAGTGGCATCACCACCTGAAAGACAGAGAACATCTATGAGGGGTGAAATAAGACATGACCCCATAGTATTAAGGGGAGCTGGTAGTGAAGTGTTCATGAAAGAATTGCAACATGATGTGCCACTTCCTACCATAATTCAGTTTAAGACTGAGAACACTGAAGAGCAAGCAAAAGAAGCCACTAGAGCAGTTCAAGGTGGTCCTTTCTCATTAGAGGAAACTATGGACCTATCAGATGATGAAGTGGTACAGAACGTGACTTCTCAGCAGATGGAGACCCTTGCTTCTAACACTCGCATGACCCCACATGGAACCCCATCAACACAGATGGTGGTGTTAGAAGAGTTGAAGCAAACAGAGCAAGAGAGAGAAAGTAGCCCAGAAAGGGTAGCCCAACAGATAGGGCTTGATAAGTTAGTTGATCAGGTAACTAGCCTTGAGGTGATAGACTTAACATATAGGGAGGATGTGACACATCCTGAACATCAAGCAGGTGCACCTGATAAAACAAAAAATGTTGAAGAAGTCAAACAAAAGGAAACAAAAAGCAGCATTCTAGATATGGGTCAGCAACAACAAGAAATACCAGCTGAGCCTAAAATAGTAGAAGTCCAGCAAAAGGGCGGGAAGGATAAAGACACATCAGGTGATGATGCCCTCTGAACTCAAGAAACCTCAGGTGATGAGGATACATCAGGTCATGATGACCTAAAGACTCAGGAGGTAGATACATCAGGTGCAGATCAGAATGTGATCCAGGATCAGGTTCATGACCAGCATGTAGATACACAGCATGATCCTCCCCCTCAAGAAGAAGTTCCTCAAGAGGAAGAAATACAACAGGATCCCCCTCATGAAGAAGATCATGAGGAAGAAATAAGGAAATCACCCTCTCCACCAAGAATTGAGACAAATGCTAGAGATAAGGGTGGACATGATGATGATGATAGACACCAAGGATCCAGAAACCAAGCACCTCAATGGCTTGAGAAAGAAATAGGTATGGAATCAGGTTTTGAGATTCAGGAATTTGATGTTTCAACTTTATTTTCAGAAACCATCATGAAGCCCAAGAGGAAAGCCAGATTAACATCTACAATTAGAAGAGATCTTGCTACAGGCAGAAGGACCGTCCAAGTAGCACTTCCCATTGTTGAAAAGGAAAAATGCAAGATCACCCTAGAAGAATTTCAGATTAGCACAGTTGATTTGGGATTTGCCAATGAAGACCAAGAAGGTCAGGAAGGGAAGGATATAATAGATTCTTTGACCCAAAGGGTGAAGAAAGAAAAGGAGAAGAATAAGCAGCATAAAGAGCACATTGCTCAGCTGCGCTCATTTATAAAAGGGTTGATTAACCCTGACAATACATCATCAGACCAAGCAGTCCCATTGACTGCAATTTCTCAAAAAGAGGTTAATAAATTAGACCTTATGAAGCATGATTCAGTGATTATGAGGAAATGGATGTCATCAGCACTAATAGGAGCTGAGGAAGTAGTGAAAGCCTCTTTGCAGAGGTGGAATTCTTTGAGTATCTCCAGGAAGAAAGTTGATAAATTATAGACTGAGACTGGAAGAAGGTCATTCCAGTCAGAGAAAGCCTTGGGCACTCTGAGTGAAATAAATAGGATTAATCCTCAGATCCTAATAAGTAATCAGGTACTGGATAATAACACTGCCATGCTAGTAGATATTTGGTATAAGGACATTAGGTTTGAATGTGATGTACTGAAGAAGTGCAACAGTAAACTAAGAGATATTAGTGTGAAATTATACAGCATGATGTCCTATGAAGCAAAAGTCCTGGAAGCCCTTGAAGGAAAAGTAGAGGGGAAAATTAAAAACCAAGACGCAAACTTTGCTATAAGAGCTCTGCATAATAACTTCCAGCTAATGGCTGATGACCCTCTTACCCACCTGACAGAAGAAGCAATGAACAAGATCATTAGGATCAAAGTCAAGGTGGAGAACTATAATGAAACATTGAGCAACAGGAAGGGTAAATTAGAGACCCTTATAGATAATTTTCAAGCCCACAAGCATGCCATCAATAAAGCCAAAACTCAAGACGGTAGAGAAGTTGAAAGAATAATAGAAGCATATGAAAATATTAGGACGATAATGCAGGTCCATATACAAGAAGATATTCATCATGATGATGAAGATACATAAAGCGATGATCATGATGATCATGATGATGAAGAAGAAGAACCTGAGGAGTAGATGAAGATGCGCTACAAGGGAAACATCTGCATCAGGAACTTAGAAGAAAATAAGTTACCTAGATGGTTACCAGCTGGCAACCTATGCCACGAGATATAGTTGACCAAGTCGAAAGGAATATGCACTGTGGATCTTAATCAATAAATCTTGATTGTAGATCATTTGTAACCGCTCCCTCACCTTATTCTATAAAAGGTGCAGGGATGCCTTGTTTTAAACATTGGAAGCTTAATTGAAATTTGTTTGCTGAAATATCAGGGCCTATTTCAAAGTTATTGTAAACCTACATGTTTTTGCATACTTAATGAAAGAGAAGATCATTTTGATTACAAATCATCATAAATCCTGAGTAGTCTGTGTTTGAATTCTCGATACATGCTTTGATTTGTTGCATCCCTTGGAGTGCTCATTAGTCTGCATGTATTGTCTTCATTCATCATCCTTTGAAGTTAGCATCATTTGTATCTAGTTGTGGAACATCCTGGTGAAAATATGGTTTGATTTCTTCTCCTAATGATAGTATCAAGTGTGTATGTGGCTCAATAGCTGAAGATTCATCATAATTTGAAGTATTCTTTTCAATTTCTTTTAATTTCTTAAATTCACCATCACAATTGCAAATCATAGATAATCAGAAGCAAATTACATTTGATAAATAGATAATTCACAGCATATTTAGAGTTAACTCATGTACAATTGATAAATATCATGCAAAGATTTGAGCATAGATGCACTATTTGTAGAAATATACTGTGTAGAATAACCTTTCTGTGTAGCATCTTTATAGAAACAAAATCTTACTAATAAGCAAATGTAAGGCGCTTGAATGGAAAACAACAACACACATCAACCACTGAGTAACGTCAGTTGATTAAGAACTAATCCACAGAGACTTGGGATCATGAATTCTTTGAATTCATCGTATCTTTCAAGATGAGTAAAGGTTGTTGTGTAACTTTTATTCTATGTTTGTTTATGACTAACATCATGATCAACAGTCCAGTATGTGACAGGACAACAACACCAAAGAAGAGGAAGAATGAAGTGCAGTAGATCAGTGTATTAAGCCTAACCGGAACTGAACCCCAGCATATGTGAATGCTTCTCATCAGTTCAAGTATCTTGTTACTTTCTTTGTATCCTGTAGACAGTGAGTCTCTTGTAGGTAGTGAGCCTCTTGTGAGCAGTGTGCTTGGGCAGTGAGCCCTAATTGGCAAGTGCCATTTTTGTATTTCTATTCTTCTAGCAGAGGATACATTCTTGGGTTAGTCACCCTGTGGTTTTTCCCTTAATAGGGTTTTCCACGTCAAAATCATTGTGTTATGTGAATTGACTTTGTTTCTGCTTTCATGATTATGGATGCTTATCTGTTTTGATACTGCACTAGTTATTAAAGAAGAACAGAAGGTTAAGTTAATTTAGATAACTGATTCACCCTCCTTCTCAATTATCAACAATTGGTATCAGAGCCAAGTTCCTCCAAACAGAGCCTAACAGCTTGAGGAAGGTCTGGGAATCTCAATGGATATGTATGGTATGAGGGAACAACTTTAGTCTGCCCTAGATGATCTTGAGCAATCTCACTTCGAAGTCAACAACTTGAAGGAAAGACTCAAATAGGCTGATGATTTCATAAATGACTAAAAGAGAAACTAAGTATCTCTATGAAAAAGAGAAAGGAACTACTTGAACAATTGGCAAGTCAAGGTGAAGCCAATGATACAAATGAAGATCTGAAGGAGAAAACCAAGTTATGTGAAAAGTTATCAAAACAGGTCATTATGGTAAGACATGAAATAGAATCAAGAGTTATGAAATTCACCCAAGAAATTGAAGAGAAAATAAAAACTGAAGATGATCTAAGACAATCTCTCAAGGAGAAGTCAGAAGACTGCCACAAAATGGATAGAATAATTAGGCATCTAGAATCTGATCTTGAAGAAGCTAGAGATAATGAAGAACAACTTAAGAATCAGATTGACACTCTTAAAAGGGATCTTCAAACAGCAAATGAATACAAAGAGAAATTCAAGATAATCTCTTCTCAACTTAAAGTTCTTCTTCAAAGCCAGAAGAGGCTTGATGACAAACAAGGCTTGGGGTATGAGAAAGGTGAAAGCTCCGGATCCGGTCAGAAGAACTCTGGATCAGGAAATCCCAGGAACAGACCTAGAAGACCTCCGGTAGGGCAACCAAATGCTCAAAGATATCCATTTTTCAATGGATACTGCCACAACTGGAATAACTTTGGCATAAAACAAATCAGTGCAGAAGAAGAATGAATCAAACGAACTCATCCTTCTCCGGACAGTGTTTCAATTGCAAAAGGTATGGTCACAAATCTCATGAGTGTAGAAACATGCAAATGAACAATTCTTTCAATGGTAGATGCTTTGCATGCAATAGAATGGGACATATGGCTAATCAATGTAGATCAAGAGGATATCAATCAAATACACAAAGAAATATTGTTTGTTACAATTGCAATAGATCCGGTCATATTGCCAAATTCTGCAGAAGCAAGAATTAGGACAAAAAGGGTCTGGTACATCATAATTAAAACCAAGACAAAGGAAAAGGAAAAGTGAATATAGATGAAATCCAAAGGGAAATGAACAAGATTTGGGTGAAGAGGAGTACAGAAGATGTTGAGGATGGATCCACACCAGAATCTGGTGCTGATGTTCCTTCCAGAAACTAAATAGATGAACTCTGGCTCAGGGGGAGTCACAAAAGAAAACAATTTCCCCTAGCCAGTCAATTGGTGCCTAAAATTGGCACATGGAAGGTTGCGGATTAAAAGGGCTCTCAGAGAAACATCTAAATATTCCTTGGTAAAGATATGGAAGATCCGCAAGAAGCTTAGAAGAGGTTAATCTCCCAAGCTTGATCTGGTTCAACAGTCATCTGGTAAGAAGCAGGATTTTCACAGTTAGATCTGACATGATTTAAAATTGAGAAATCTTGAACTACAGATAGATCAAATGATTAGGGAAAGGAAGATAGATTGTCATTAATCACCAAGAATAACTCTAAGTGTATCTCAGTGATCTAGAAAAGATCTTTCTCAGAATAAGGAGAACAAGGCAACTTGAATGACTTAAGTTACGCATTTATTGCAATGTGGAGTTAGGGTTTGCTCAGAGATAAAAAGGGTTCATTTTCTCGTCATTTGCACATTTGTATTAGTGAAAAAGATAAGAAGATCTCTGCAAACAAGTTTGCTTCATCTCTCTCAAGGATCAATCATAGAATTCAAGTCAACCGGCGATCTTTTCGGCTCATTTCGTGAACCCTAAAAGTGTAAAAGGTATTTTCTGTTCTTGAAATCTCTCTCTGAATATGTTGAAAGATGACTACTTCGAATGTTGTGAAAATCACTGATAGGCCGCATCCTAAATTTAAGAAACATCCATACAAATCCCTAGAAATTGATCCCCTAGGTGCCTTTTCAAGCATTCTGCATGGGGTTTGCATGTTGAAGATGTTAGGGCATACATTCATGCGAATATTGAGGAATTCAAGGAATCCAAGTTGATGGCTATATATCATAAGCAGCTATTAGATGAATCATTTGAACTCAAACCTCAGTACTAAGCCATCCAGGACAAGCATTTTGCATAGTACATTCATTTCCCCTATTTTGCAGAAGATGAATGGGTCCGGTATATTCTGAGCCGAGTGCATGACAACTTTATATGGTTAATGAGGCCATTTAAGATCACAAGGGATGCCATTAGGGTGGTGACCAGATTGCACTCATCCAGTGGGTTACCTACTCTCAAATCAGTCAAAAACTAAATTGTGAGTGAGGCTACTGGATCAAAATTTGATAAAAGAGCAATGACAATTGAGGATATCACAGATCCAGATATCAAGTTTGCCACCATGATAATTGGCTACAAGATATATCACTCCAGCAGAGAAAATTATGTTTCCGGAATAGCAATTTACATTGCTTATGAAATGTTAAGGAAGAATGTTGACTATAATCTCTATGAGCTCCTTCTAAACCAAATTTTGGAGAATCTGCAAAAGATAAAGAAGGACAAGAAGAACTCTTTCAAATATGGTGGCTTGATACTCTGTCTATTCTTCTATTACATGAATGAGCTACCTGGATCTAGTGGCTGGATATGGCAAAATGATAGACCTATTGTCATACAAATCAAGGATTATTTGCATGGGCTTGGTGATGCCACGGCACAAAACACAGCGCTAGGGGGTTACTTCAAAAACTTCCAAAGCTTGATGCAGGCCAGAGAAAGAATCCCCCAATCATTGGTTGAAAAGTATAAGGATACAGTATGCTTTATGGTAGAAACTAATCAGTGCCTAATGGAGGTAGTGGAGCCAAGGATAGTCTAGATCATGCCAATGGGGTATGAAGTAAATGAGAAAATTATAGAGATACATGTTCAACACATGCTAAGTCAACCCAAGGATCCTAAGGCAGAAAGGTTTGGAACCTTTGAAGAGTTGAGTGTGAAGATTCATGTGGAGCTAAGACAACCAGAAATGAAAAGAAAAGTCAGGAGGGAAGTTGAAGAATTTGCCAAGAGGCATGGAATTTCAAAGGAGGCACTTGATGCAAATAGAGAAATGATAGAAAGGGCAGAAAAAGAAAGGCAAGAAACTAAAAAAGAAAGTGCTCTAGTTTAAGCCCCCTCCTGGACCAGATCCTCCAAGAGCTCTGCACCTGCCACCTCTAAGAGCCAGAAAGCATCAAAATCAGAAGTCAGGACATCTAGAAAGGGAGAAAAGAGAACTAAGACAAAGGCCACAAGGTCTTATATCAGTCAAAAGGATGATCAAGAGACAAAATCTGATGAGGAGATCAATAAAATGAAGAAGAAGAAGAAGGAATCCAGTGAAGCAGAGGCAGAAGAGTTTGTTGAAAGGCCCACTCTATCAATTGATGATGTAGTCAAATCAGTCACTGTGGATGGGAACCTAAAACTAATGACTGAATTCTATGATGATTATAACGAAGCTAACCAGAAGATCTTGCAAGAAGCTACAGTCAGGTATCTGAATATCTATAATAAGGCATTTACTAAAATCATATCTCTAATTCCTAAGAGCCTAGAGAAGGAACTAGAAATAAGGAAGAACAATGCTAAGGCAAATGACCTTGAGATCTAGGAATAGATAGCTATTTAGCTCTATCCTTCAATCACTCAGAAACAAATGAATATGATCTTCAAAGATTGCAAGGATGAGTTCTAGAGCAAAGCTAGAATGAATCAGCTTATGCTTGGAGAGACTGACAAAGTGGCAAAAGAAACAGAAGAGATCCTTCGGAATGCCTATAAAAGATTCAATATTCCTATTATAGAGGACTTAGGTGATGAACCCTCTGTCATGGATGATGAAGGACTTAGTACATCAAAGGAAGATCCTACAGAGAAAAATGCAGAAGTTTCAAAAGAAATAGGTGAGGAGAAAACTAAGGACCTGGATTCCTCTGCTCTGGAAGAGGAAGTCCATAAAGAAGCAAACATCTCTCCTCCGATTTCCCCTGCAAACTCCAGATCTAAAGGAGAAGAAAGATTAGAGGAGAAAACCAGTCAAGAAGAAGAAGTAAAGGAAAAGGAAAAAGATCAAACAGAGAAGACCCCAGGAGACAATTCTGAGACTGCAGAAGGAAAGAAGACTCTATCTCTAGCAAGAGACACTGCATAAACTGTCAAAGATTTCTTGACCAAAGAGATGATGGAATTTGATGAACCAGAACTACTTCAAGGTCCATTCAATTTTGATTCCCTCTCCTCGGTTTAAACCATGAAGCTAGCATCCTTTACTCAAGCGAAGGCAAAAGAAAAACTTTTGAAGTCTCACATGGAAGACTGTGAGCTCATAGAAACTGCATCCGGTGTATTGGAGAAGATCATGCCATCCTTCCAAAAGGATCCTTCAGCATCCACATCCGGTAATCTAAAGTCTCTTGTAAATTCTGTTCATACGCATTTTGATTCCTTAGAGAAGTCAATAGAAGAAAAGGTCTGGAAGGAGTTTTTGGGTAAGAGATTCTCTGAAGTACAAGGACTAATAACCAATGATAGGAGAGTTATGGACATTGGAATAAAAAGCTTAGAAAATGCTCTTAAAGATGGTGGAGATATATATAAATTTTGTTTATCCTGGCCCAAAGTGACCAAGGACATTGAGAAGAAAGTAAAAGAGCAAGAGGATAAACGGTTAAGTTTCAATCAAGAGTGTCAGACTATTGCAGTCACAAATGAAATAAAGAAGCTTGAGAAGGAGAAGAAAAATAGAATAAACAGGTTAAGTGAACTTAGAGGGATCATTATCCCTAAGTTAGAGGCTATGCATGAAGCCCTAACTGATGCTCAGGCCAGAGCCCGGACCAGTGATCCGACAGATCTCAAGAAGGCAGAAGCTTTTACATTCTTGTTGAGTGGTCACATCTCAATCTTGGACAGGATGAAGCAGAGTTGGGCAACAGAAGTTGTATAGTTGAAGAATACTTTTGCAGATATACTTAAGTATATGTAAGTACAACTTGTATATATACTTATGCAGATATGTATAGATTGTTTTTCTTAAAAATTTTGGTGTGCGGATTCTACCGTTTGTCATTGATGTCAAAGGGGGAGTGAGGAGCAGTGAAAAATGTGGGATCTAGCTAAGGGGAAGCTCTAGAAAAGTGTACATTAGAATAGAGCATCAGCCAAGGGGGAGTACAGTGTGACACTTAGTCATTTTTCACGGAGTACAGTGTGACACTTAGTCATTTTTCACAGAGTACAATGTGACACTTAGTCATTTTTCACTAAGTGTTGCCATTAATGCCAAAGGGGGAGATTGTTGGCAAGAGACACTATGTGGCTTCTTGAGTGTTGTCATTGATGGAAACAAAGTCCATCCCACACATCCACAGGACATGATATGACCATACCGGAAGACAGACTAAAGTGTATCTTGGTCCAGTAAGCAAGAACATAGTATGTAGCAAGGTCCAACAGTCAGGTTTGGATCTCTCAGAAGAAGTATCTCAGTAAAGCGTAGACTTGGGGAAGTCAAGTGGAGCACCTTGACTAATATATTCTAGAGATTGAGCCTCCGGTTATGTAAGAGTGAAAAGATATGAACACCTAAGTGTTGGGTTCCTGTTTGGCAGAGTAGACTGAGGAAGAACTGACCGACAGAGCATCAGACCTTAATCTAGATGAGATATTGATGGTGATCAAGTTTCTTGAGGTATCATTCATGATTGGCTAACATGATTGATGACTTCTATAAGCATCTTCTTGATATGCATCACTTGATAAGCAAGGATTCAGCTGACAGATCAGAGTTTGGGAAAATATTGACTATTCTGGATGCCGACTAGAAAGGTGTTGAAATCATTAGTGCGGATATATATACCAAATGGATTTGGATGCGAAGGTGTGTGTGGTATGTTGTGTGGTGTGAAGAAAAGCAGAAGAACAGTGTGACAGCAATAATACAGGTCAGGTATGTGACAGGACATCAACACCAAAGAAGAGGAAGAATGAAGTGCAGTAGATCAGTGTATTGAGCCTAACTGGAATTGAACCCTAGCATATGTGAATGCTTCTCATCAGTTCAAGTATCTTGTTACTTTCTTTGTATCTTGTAGACAGTGAGTCTCTTGTAGGTAGTGAGCCTCTTGTGAGCAGTGTGCTTGGGCAATGAGCCCTAATTGGCAAGTGCCATTTTTGTATTTCTATTCTTCTAACAGAGAATACATTCTTGGGTTAGTCACCCCGTGGTTTTTCCCTTAACAAGGTTTTCTACATCAAAATCATTGTGTTATGTGAATTGACTTTGTTTATGCTTTCATGATTATGGATGCTTATTTGTTTTGATGCTGCACTAGTTATTAAAGAAGAACAGAAGGTTAAGTTAATTTAGATAACTGATTCACCCCCCTCTCAGTTATCAACAAAGTTAATGTGTTTTTTTGCATTTGGGTAAGGGTTGTATTGGCATGAGCTCTCCATGTGTGAGAGTTTGCTTTGTGCGGGGTAATGAGAGAGGAGTGAACCTCCTCAAAGAAAGACCACTCCATATGTGGAGTTGGTAAGATAAGAGCCTTGTATTGATGTCTTAATATTGAGTTTTGTAGGCATGAGTGCCATTGTTGTTATTGCTTGGGAGCCATAAGGGATATTGATATGGTTGTGGTATGAGAAGATCTTGTTTGAGAAAATGGTTAAGATTGTATTTTGGTTCCTTTCCCCTTGAGGAGAGTAGTCCACTCTCTCCCCCTATTTCTTTCATGCAAATGTAAGTAGTTTTGTGAGTCTCCTTGGGTGGGAGTGCTTGAAATGTATTGTGTGAGTGTTTGGTTCCCTTTTTGAGCGCATGTGATTATGGTGTTGGATGTGGGCCTCCTAGCTCAAGGGAGGCTTGCTACAAGTCTATGGTTGGGTGGTGAGTCCTCCATTGGCCTTGTTTTCTTTGTGTTGTGTCTATTTGTAGGATTAATGACTATGAGGAAAGAGAAGTAGGAGAAGAGTCTCCTTGTGAAGTTTCATCTTGTTTTTAGGAAGTGTTGATAACTTGTAATGGTTATGTAAAATCCTAGGCTTGAAGAGCTTTGTAAATGGTTAGTATTAGGATGTGGGTTTTAAACCTCCCCTTGTAAGGTCCTTGTATGTCATTCTACTTTTGAAAGGATGTATTTACTTGCAAAAGAAAATAAATGAAAGAAAGATTGTGTTTTACTATATAGTTGTTGCAATATTGAAATGTTGGTTAACAAAGCATTAGTTTAAATACTCTCTCTCTTTCTCCTCTTCTATTTGATGTATTCAAAGTTGTACAAACAAAAAAAAGATTATTGGTTTTGTTGTTTTACAAATAAATATGCTACCTCCTCTGAAAAGTTCACTAACCGATTAAATCTGTTGTTTTTAAAAATAAAGAAATAAATTTATGGTGTATTGAGTTTATTTTTGTTTAATAAAAAAAGAGAAAGAGAAGTATTGAAATCTCCAATCAATTATTTCATATTACCTATTATTTTGTATTTTTCTTTCTATGTAATAATGGTTTAATCTGTATGCGAAAATCTGTGGTGGCGATAAAGATGCAACTGCGCCTAGGTTCGCGAGAATGTATGAAGGAGACTTGGCGAAAATCTACGGTGGCAATAAAACTAGGGCAAAGATGACTGGTGAAGCTGGCAAGAAGGCTCAAAATGGAGTGAGCAGAAAAGGGCGTGCTCCCTCTCAGGCGAAGGGTGGAGGCGGAGGGAGGCGACGCTACCAACTGCGGTCTGGCCCCTGCGAGGACGGGGCCACTGGTGACTCTGTGCCCCCCTCCCCCTCTGATCTGTTTGGTGACCCTATACAGGTGGGGAAAAAATCTTTTGAGGTTTGCAAAAATAATGGAAACCCCTTCCACGAATGCAATGATTTTTGTCTGACTCAAATTCGGTCTTCAAACCCTGATGTGCCACCTCCTAAGCCGCCTGATCCAACTTCTGTTTCAAAGGAGTCTAATGCTCATGTTAATTTTGACCTATCTTTTGGCGATGTGAATGTTACCATTGCGGAAGAACCTGTTGCTTTTCACATTTCTAATGATAGGTTAAATTCTATCTCTTCTGATGTGGGGAGCCAATCTTTGGTTATTCGTCTTCTTCAAAAGCGGCCTTCGTTGGAGCATGTTAAGGCTTGGGCCTTATCCGTGTGGAATAACTTACACCCCCCGGAGGTTAAATCCTTGGATTTCAGTTTCTTTCTACTAACCTTCTCTTCTGTTGAGGATTGCAATTTTGTTTCTCAAAATGGTCCCTGGTTCATGAAGAACTCTGGCTTGTTCCTCACTCTTTGGACTCCCTTCTTCAATCCCGCTATGGCTGTAATTTTAAAGTTCCCGATCTGGATCAGGCTTTACAACCTTCCCCTGGTGATGTGAAATGTTGAGCTTTTAGGGCAGTTGATCAATCAGGTTGGGTCCTTTGTCAAGATCGACACTGAGGATTTGGCTTCACGAAGATTTGTAAGGGTCTGCGCTATCGTGGACATTTTTAAACCCCTTCCTAGTTCAATTCAGATTCATTCTTTGCTTGGCACCTGGGTGCAATTCCTAAATTTTGAGGGCTTGCCTTTTAGATGTTTTCGTTGTAACGCTTTGGGGCATAAGATTGAGACCTGTTCCACTCCAAAACCACCTGGCTCCAGATGTTTTAGTCGAAAGAATTGGATTAGAAAACCTGGATCTTCAGATGCATACTTCGTTTGGTGCAATCACGGCAAGTTCTTCAACCCCCTTTCCTCTTCAAGTAGTGATCCGGTGGTTCTTTCTGATCCTTCTTCAGCTCAAACTTCAAGTCCCTTTGATCCTCCTATCCTTAATTTGGATATTATTCCTATTGTGGAGGACTCAGAGGACTCGAAGTCAGATGGCACTTTCCCTTTTATGGAAGATCTAGATGATTCTATTCCTAATTTTTTTGATCAAGATTTTTCGGTGGCTCCTTCTCAAAAATTGGATCTTTTACAGATTGAATCCAAAAAGTTAAAGCCTGATTGTGGGGAATCAAAGCGTAAAAAAGGAAGGAAATCAGAGGCTGAAAAACTTCGCATCGAAGGAAAAGAAGCGGTGGAAGAGGGCTCTCAATGGACCATGGAGGCTCTCTTTTCCCAGAAAAATAGTAAAAAGTAGCTTGTTTTGGCCTGATTGGCCTTTGTTTTTCCCCCTTCTAGTTCTGAATCTTTGTCTCACTTCTTCTGTAGCTTTCTTTGGATTGCTTTGGATTGGCTGCTTCAATAGTTACAATATTGTAGTTGGTGGTTTGGTGTTCCCCCAGTTGGCTTGTTTTAGCTCCCCTTACTTGAAGGGCTTGCTTTTTGCTATTTGATTTTATCTTTTCATATACAAAAAACCCATTTACGAATCAAAAAAAAAAGAGAGAAAGAGAAAATTAAACTTATCCTTCTATTTCATTGTAAAAAAAAATATGTTTACATTATTGATAGTTAAAAGTAATTTTTTAGTATATATATATATATATATATATATATATATATATATATATATACATACCTGGTTTTCTATTTTTTTTAATTTAGTTGTCTCTATTTTTGATTCACAGAGAAAAAAAAGAGAGTAAATAATTATATAATATATATATACCTAGTTTTCTATTTTTTTTAAAATTTAGTTCTCTATTTTTTATTCACAGAGAAAAAGAGAGAGTAAATAATTATATTATATATGTATATATATAGTAATGTGTTATAAAGTAGATTTCTTTTTTTTAAAGAATAAGAATAAATGGGAAATCGCATGAAGGTTCTATGTTTGTTTTAAAAGTTTTAAAGAAAGAAAATAAGATAAATCGTTGGGAGTCATTAGGCCATGGAGGCCTTGGCCTCCTTGAGAGGACACAGGGAGGGATCGGAGGCCCCAGTGGACCTTGTGGGCAGGAACCCTGCCTTGCCCCTGTGACCCCCGTGGCCATCATAGGTCATAGGCCCCGATTTGGGACCTACAAGATGTGCCATCCGCGGGACGACCACCCCACAGGTTTAGCCATGGGGTATTTGTTACTATTTGGCCCTTCCATATAAAATAAACCTTGTTCATTATTTTAAGTCATAGTTTGTTCATTATGCATATATATATATATATATATATATATATATATATATATATATATATATATATATATATATATATATATATATATATATATATATATATATATATATATATATATATATATATATATATATATCTTTGTATTTATAAACCTTCCATAATGACTTCTAAATATATAATTTACATATATATTATGAGAATTAAACCCTATCTAAATGTATTAGTTCAATAAGTTTTGAAAAACTATTACCTTGTGAAAACAAAAAAACTATAGTAATTTCAGAGAGGTTAGAAGAAGGGTTAGTTAAACTATTTTAAACAATGTTAGAAAACCTATTTTAGAATATAGGTAAAATAGACTAAATAATTATTTAGGAAATTATCTTTCTCTAGTCAATGTTTCAATTACAAGAAGATTGGTCATAAAGCAAATGAGTGCAGAAGTGTGTCAAGAAATATGCCAAACTATTCTAGGAATGGTCAATCCTTCAATGACAAGTGTTTTGCATGCAATAGATTTGGACATATAGCTAACCAGTGTAGATCAAGGCCAAATTCAAATTTCAGAAGAAATCAAGGTCAAAGAAATATTGTGTCTTAATTGCAACAAGTTTGGACACTTTACTAAATTCTGCAAAACTAGAGATGTGAAAAGAACCTATCATGCAGAACAAAAGAAAATGGAACAGAGGAATGATAAAGGTAAGGAGAAGGTTGATCCAATGGAAACCAAGAAGGAGATGATTATGATCTGGATTAAAAAGGATGTGAATGAGGTTAAGGAAGGATCCGCGCCAGCATCTGGTGCAGATACTTCCTTTGGGAAGTAAATTGAGAGCTATGGCTCAGGGGGAGCAGTGTTAAAAATCTAAATCCCCTAGCTAGAAAGTTGGTGCTAGAATCCAGCACAAAGATATATGGTGGAATCTAACAAGACAAATCTTGTGAAAGAAAAACTAGGAGAGAACAAGCTAATGTGGAACATTGCAGAGAAATTTTAGTCGACTGTATCTATCAAAAGGGGGACACACACCTTTTTGGAACAAGCATTAATGACAATTAGGTTAAGTCATGCAGAGAATAAAAGGGAACTAGTTTAGTCTCAAAATCACTTTGCACTTGAAGCTATCAGGTATCCAGAGAGATTGAAGCAGAATTTGAGCAGTAAAAACCAAGATTTGAAGTGTTCAGAATAATTCAGAGAAAGGAAACCCTAATTCGACAAAACAAGGTATTTGTTCTATTAACCTGACTGAGAATTTGTTGTGAAGAAATGGCAAACCCTTTAGTTGTTGATATTAATGAGTGACCATGACCCAAATTCAAGAAACATCCTCACAAAGCAATTGAAGTTGATCAAATGGGGACATTCTTGGGTATACCATACGAAGTTTTATATGTGGAAGATGTTAGGGCATATATCCATGTTGCCCTAGATGAGCACGATGGAAGTAGATTCACAAACTAATAATCTAGAAAACAAGGAGGAAATTGATGAATAGATCAAAGTTGATAATCAAGAACAAGCTAAGGAAAGCCCTGCACTGGAGTGAAATATTGATCAACAAGAGAATATGAACATGGAACCTCTGGAACAAAATCAAGAAGAAGAAGTGTCTAAAGAAGCAGCAAGAGACACTGTGGGAACAATAAAAGAGCTTTTGGGAAAAGAAGAATTAGTTCTAGATGAGCCTAAATCAATTCAAGGTCCATTAAACTTGGACACAATGTCTCCTGCTCAAATGTTCAAATTGGCTTCAGTTGTCCAAGCCAAAGCAAGAAAAGAGATTTTGAAGTCCCACATTAAGGATAGAGAACTCATAAATGATGTATCTAGCATTTTGGAAAAGCTGGTGCCAACATACCAGAAGGATACCTCTCTATCTGCCACTTGTCAACTCAAGGGACTAATTCATCTTGTAAGTACACACTTTGAATCTCTTGAAAAATCTGTTGAAACAAAAGTTAGACAAGAGTTTAATAAGAAAAGGTTAGGTGAGTTGACAAATTTGATAGCCCATGATAAGGCTCAGCTAGATAATGAGATACAAAATGTTTGGAGTTCTATTGTAGAAGTAGGTGATGTATATAAATTTTGTCTATCATGTCTGAAAGTTACTAAGAAGACAGAAGAAAAGATCATGGAATTGGAAGGAAAACTAATGAATATTTCTAAGAATTTTGATCCGGTACATGAATCAACTAGCAACCAAGAAGCTCAAGTCATCAACATCCACAATGACTTGAATGGTTTAATAAATCAAAGGTATCAAATAAAGAGTAGAATGGGACAATTAAGAAGATTGATCAGTCCCAAACTGGATTCAATGACTAAGCTTGCAGCTGAAGCACAGCTTGCTGGTCAAACTGCCATACCATCAGATCTACAAAAAGTTCAAACTCTAGTTTTTCTACTCTATGGGCATATACAAATTTTAGATGGTGCTAAGAAGAGATGGGATGTTGAGATAGATCAACTAAAGAACATCTTTAGTGACATTTTTTAGCATATGTAAAATAAAGTAGAAGATTGTACTTGTAAATATGCGGCAGAGTACATAAAAATTTTGAAGACTCAACAATTTCTTGGCTCTGGATCACACCCTTTGCCATTGATGTCAAAGGGGGAGAAGAAGATCAATGAAAAATGGATAAACATCTTAGGGGAGCAGGAAAAAAAAGTATACATAGTAAGGGGGAGTAGTCAAGCATTTTTCACTAAGTGTTGCCATCAATGCAATAGGAGGAGATTGTTGGCAAGAGACACTACTCCGGTATAAACTTGTATGTTATCATTGATGGAAACAAGGCTTAGAGATCTCATCAGCATGACAGGAAGACATAACTCTAGAAGGTCTTATTGGAATTCAAATCCAGTTGGGAAAAATGACTAAGTATGGGTGATAAATAGAGTAAGGGACAGTAAGTGGATTAGTGTGCCTCTGCAGATGAAGACCTGGAAATGTGACTCATGTATAATGTTCATAATTTTTTGATGTTGTTATGTTCTAGTGATCAAGTTCTGACTTCCTCCGGAAGTCACATGGAAGAAATATCTATGTTCGGATGAACAAAGGTATAACAGAGACAGTGAACAGGTCACAGTATAATGGTCTACATTCCTCCGTAATTCCATATTTTGGTCTAGGATTTTGAGGAAACTAAGAGACATGTCATGAATACCTAAATCGAAGATTATAGCCTTTGAAGTTCAATAGGTCATATTCTACAAACTCTCTAGTATCGACTTCCAGTTCAACAATATTTCTCTGTAACAAAGTAACAGTTCCATGATCTGCATTTTGACATGTAGAAGTATTTTGCTCCACGGTTCTGAAGGTATGTCAAGTAGTCAGTGATGAACATTGGACATGATGTTTGAGGTCCCATTTGGTAAGTAGTGCGAGTTGAGATGTGACAAATGAATTTGTCAAGTATGTTCTTAAAGAACAAGCTAACTGGTATGTTATATCCTTATGTGGAGAAGATATAGCATCTGGATAATCAATCTAAGTGTTCATATGATTGAGGCTGACCTATGTGAATACTTGTACTCATTTTTCTGAGTCCACATTGAAGATTTAACACAAGAACAAGCTGACAGGATATAACACTTGGTATACATGTTTCACAGTTTGCTTGTCAACCTAATCATGAGAAAGATTTAGTTGTGGATATAAATAGAGGATGGATTTTGGTGTTTGTTGGGGTATAAGTGAATGTGTGTGTGATTGATGTGAGCATGAGAATAGCAGAGCAGAGATAGAAGATTAGTGAGGATGAAGACTCAATATTTAGAATTCAGTTGCTAAATGACTGTGCCCTGGCATATGGACAAATGCTTATGCAGTATTCATTTTTCATATATAATTTCACTTGTACTTGGTAGAGATCCATCTTCATCTAGGCAGTGAGCCTTCTTTATGGTTTAACAGCCCTCATTGTAATCTTTCTAGGTTTAGGGTTGAGGCAGTGAGCCTGCTAGACCTAGTTATACTTCATGGCAGTGAGCCAACATGTTCTAGGCCCGTGGAGTGACTAAGCCTGAACATCACCATTTCTAAAAGATTGCAATATATATTGAGAGATAATCCTCTTTGTGGTTTTTCCCCACCTTGGGGTTTTCCACGTAAAAATCCTGGTGTCCATGTGTTATGTTTTTGTGGTTGCTATTCATTTGCATATTGAGCTTTTGTTTAATTAATTTTGTAAAATGGTTAAAATTGAAAGTGAATGAAAGAATTTATGGAAGACTGATTCACCCCCCCCCCCCCCGCCTCTTAGTGTTACTGATATTTAACAGTATCACCAAACCTAACATATTTTGGGTAAGTTTAGTACCACAAAGTAAATAGGTGATGATGGAGAAGGAGAGAGAACATGATGAAATGAGAGAAAAGTAAGAGAGCATGGTCTAGAAGGATCACATCAGGTTCAGTAAAATATGTGTTATTCCAAATATAGCACACCACTATTGTATATTAGATGAAAGTGGGGAGACACACACATTTCTCACATGGGTCATACATTTGGATAGATCACTCCTTCTCATGTGGCAAAATATAGTGAAATGGGGGTGTCTATAGCACCACCCTCTCCACGAGGAAGGAGTGGCTTGAATGTGGCAATGAGGTTTGTTCATGGGCAAGTTGTTGTGTCTATTTGGTCACTCTCTTCATGAGTAAAGAGTGCATGATGATGGATAGGGGTTTTGAATTATGGTGTGGTGGTGGAAACATGGCCCATTGTGTTCATATAAACCTCTCAAGAAGTGTGGTGATAATAATTTGCACGTTAAAGTTTGCATTTTTAGATCATATTGTCTTGAGTTCTTGTTGGGTATTGTCAAGGAAAGTATTGAGATGGCAATTCTCTATCTCAAATAACTCCTCAAGGAGTGCTAGCTCTAAAGTCCACTATCTTTCATATTCAACTAGAGCTCACTTATGGTGGATTCTACCCAATCCTCTCTAATTCTTGGACACATGAGCTTAATACACCAAGTGTGAGAGAGACGATGCAAGTGAACATTCCCTTAGAGCATTGATTTTGAGTGAACTCATTAGCACTTGGTTGTTTGATTGAATACTTTTTTGTTTGTGCTTTTTCAATTATTTGTAGTGACTTATGTTATTTGGTTTTTGCAATGACTTGTGTTGCATTAATTTGTAATATGTTTGGTTGCTAGGTTTGGAGCTTGTAGCTAAAAAATACAAGGACCTAAAGAGTGTATTTTGCTTTTTTTTTGTGTTTTGA
Organism: Cunninghamia lanceolata; assembly: GCA_027924645.1. Classification (NCBI taxonomy): domain Eukaryota; kingdom Viridiplantae; phylum Streptophyta; class Pinopsida; order Cupressales; family Cupressaceae; genus Cunninghamia; species Cunninghamia lanceolata. The sequence goes on along the minus strand of BSBN01000469.1, from coordinate 12,499,472 downwards.
GCTAGTTTGAAGCTAATAAAGTAAATGTTTGTAATTTATACAAAGTATTGAAATGAAATGTTAAATAGAATGAAATAAATCTTATCATATGTTTTTGGTTTTTTCCCAATGAATAAATGAATAACTAGTGATGAACAAATGATTAACTAATGTAAGAAAAACTATTGTTTTTGTCTCTTTTCAAAATGACTAATGATAATAAACTATTATGAATTCAAACAATAATTCTATCCATTTTCTAATTTTAAATGATTTGAATGCTACTTGTATGACTTAAATTCAATGCAAGACTATGAATGATTCCTTTTGCCATTTTTTTGTTTGTAATACACTTTGTTAAATGAAATGAAAGGAACAACTTGTTGGTTTTCATGTTAAACTAACAAATAAATGGTTGATGGACTTAATTTTGTAGTTGTTTAGTTTTCCATGAAGATCTAATAATTGTTTTTTGGGATTGGGTGATTTGTTTTGTTGCTTTGTGTTTAATTTTTGGAAAGAGTGTCTACTATAATAAAGTAATGATTTGTAAAGAAATCTACACTAATCTAATTAAATTGTAAAATCTAACCTAATTAAATGCTAAATTTGAGAAACAATAACAAAGTGTTAAAGATCTGGGCAAGATGTGGAACTAAATAAACTAATTATTCTAATTTACCAAATGAAAAATAAATTGTTCTTATCTATTGCAAATGAAATAAATAGATCCAACACCTAGTATGTGAATGCTTTCAAATTTGTAGAAAATTCTTGTGGAATGTGTGTTCTCAGTGGTCCAACTTTAACAATCCTTTCTTCTCTCTCAGCCTTGGGATCTCCTCTTGATGGAAGGGATAATGGAAACTGATTACTAGACTTAAAGAAGCAAATTCTAATGGGAAAATATTGTTGGAGCAATTGGTTTGGAATCTTAGAAGCTTGGAAAGTGATTAAATGTAGAGTTTGGAGGCTATGTAGAGATTTATATCTCTAAATGAGTTGGACCTTTACTAAAGACCTTTAGAATTGACACTCTAACCTACTATAATGGTTGTGAAAGAAGAGGAAAGAGCTTAAAAATTGTTTAGAAGATGTGACAAAAGACCCAATAAAAATCATTTGAGGGGATCTTAATAGGATAAAATCACAATTAGAGATCCTAACTGAGATTGTAACAAGCTTGGGTGCAATCAAGACTAGATTAGGCTTAATTTAAGTGCAAAAATTTGATGCAAAATTGTTAGAATTTGGAATTTTCATGTGCCAACAAAAATTATGAAATCACTTGATTTTCTAGTACTAAATCCCTTAGGTGGCTTGTAGGTTGGTTAGTAAATTCAAGACAACATGGTAATTCTACCACTTAAAGGCCAAAAAGTGGTTTTTTTCAAGACGACAGGGTACATGAGCAAGATGCATAGTTGGAAAACATGAGGAAAGAGCAAGGGATGGTCATAGGAGCTAACTAAACACTTCCATCAAGGTTGGAAAAGTTGAGAGTGAATTTTATTCATGCCACATAGGTCATGTGCTAGACTGTCAAATCATTATTAAACTACCATTTATGCTCATACAATTTTAGGCACTTTCAGGCATGCTAAATCCATGTACCCCTTCAATTTCAAATAGAAATATATTCCCCTATAGGTTGTGTCACTCCTAATATCTTCCCTTCACCTACCACTTACTTATATATCTATTTATCTATGCTTAGTTAAGACATAAACAAATGTATTTGAGTGATCTTTCCATCATATTTGAATGTTATTGTTGCCACCCATGGATGAGGTATAGATTGCTAATGTAACTATTAATGGTTATAAAACTTGACTATGAAATCAATTCAACACTCATTAAGGTTATTTCTTTGGAGACAAATGCAAATGAAGTCCCAATACAAAGTGCTCCTATAATGTATAGCAATTTTCCTCAAGTAACATACCCTAACTCAATAAGCTATGTGGACAAAGCAATATATGCAAAACTTGAAGCTACCTATTATGTTATCACATTCTCCTATATTATTGGTATCTAACAGATCCCCATGTCTCATAAATAGGATGTGCTTCATCCTAGGCTATTGGATGCCAAAACACAACATATTCACATGCCAAAATAAAGAAAGAAAATATTATTTATTGAGTACCTCTAAAATGCCTCTACTAGTAGGAAATGGTGCATGTGAAACTCCTATGCTCCTACACAAATGCTCTAAAAAAATTTCATATACACTCAACAAATTTAGAAATCATTTTACCTAGAGAGTTTAGCATTTAAATCATCTCTAAATGTTACCTTAAATTCCATGTCAATGATCTCTTAAAAAATAGCCAATCCTCATTCACATTATGCACCTTTGATTGGAACTCAACACCAAATATAATCATTACAGATTGCATTATGCACCTTCCATGGCTCTTTTGCTTTCTTCTTACATAGGGAATGTATTAACCAAAAATGTCTTCACCATGTATAGGTGTGGAAGGATAAATGTTCTAGTACCATATTAAAATTGAGAGATTGAAATCATAGACACACAATAGATAAAAACTAAACCATATTGAAAACTACACCATGATTGCATGGTAACAAAAATATTAAAAACTATATTATGCATACAAGATTCTCTTATTGCATTACATATATTCATAAAGCCCAAATAGGTTCTTATATAATAACTACTTCACTTAACTACCGATGGGAAATAACTCCCAACTTAGTTATTTGCTAACATGATTATTTATTTATAAATTAACATTGGCATAGTAACATGTTAATTTATTATTTATTTATCTAACCTATAGATGTAATATATTTCCAACAAGATTAATGATTGTCACTTTGTTATTTCTAAAGCCAAACCTAGGCCAAAGCCTTCAGTGGATGCTCCTCTTCCCAAAAAAGAGGAAGGTTGGTCAATAGTTGGGAGCCACAAGAGTAACAATAATAATGGAAAAAAACCTCACGTTGTCAATAATGGGGTGATGTAGAGCCAATGGAGGATATCAAACATAGTAAATAATGAACCAACCTTTCAAATTTTGAAACCTAATTTGGTGGATTTTATCACCAACTCTTCATCTTCCCCTAATAAGACAGCAAACTCTATTTTTCCCTCATAACTTCCATGTCAACCCTTCAACCCAAAATATAAAGGTTGTTTCAGACACCCATTTCGGAGTTCTACAACATATCAAATTTTCAAGGTGGGTTACTTTGGAACACAACCCTCAAAAACTTGCTGCTATGCTGCACACAAGGTCTAATTAGGACAACAAAATTGGTTTTTGAAGTATAATTTTCAAATAAAGCTTCAAACCCAAAAACAAATCACCCTTTTAGATACCCATTATGGCCCTCTTCAACATATCAAGTTTGTAGATATGGTTACTTTGGAACAAAGTCCTCAAAATTTGACTGTTACAATCCTAATAGGCCTAATTAGCCCTGTTTTCCAAAGCAAGTATGCAAAATTCCAAGCCTAGATCACAAAACTTCATTTAAATGTCTTCTTCATATTACATAAGGTCTAAATATGCCAATTTTTCCCATTGAAACTATCACCAAATTGTAAAATCCTCTGTTTACTTAGGTTTTCTTGACTGTTTTTAGTAAAACCCCTTTAACTTTCTTCAAATTTAATAAAAACAAATGAAACCAAATGTAAATAAGAGAAGACTCAATATACCATCAATCCAAGTTAGTTTTACCTTGACTCCAGGTCGTACAAGGCTGTACCAATGTCTGCAACAGCAAAAACACAAGAAAACATAGGAAAAATAGTGTATTTTTATTGTTTAATCTCCAAAAGGTCTTCAAATGTCTCCAACCCAATCTGCCTTGACATTCCTAAGCATATATGAACCCTTTCCCAACCAAAACCAATGTTCAAAACTATTTTTTAAACACATGACTGTTCAACTTCTATATTCACCAAAAATGTAACATTGCCAAACTTGACAATATGTCTCAAAACTGACCCCTACATGGCTAAAACATCATATTTGGTCTAAATAGACCTTATTACATCAAAACATGACTCAACATTACAAAATTCACATTTGACACATATTTACCAAGTATGAACTAGGTGCCCCTGCACCACACACCTGAGGCAAATTTGACTCAAGTCCCCTTGAGGACAGTGCTGCAATAGAATCATGCTTGATCAAATCATACTCTGGCCTCCAAGTGGCATCTCCAGGTGGTACACCCCTCCAACAAACCAAGTACTTGAAATAGGCAATATTTCTTACCTTTTATGAGCTCCTTGTCACCTAAGATATGTTGCAACTTCAAAGACTTGTTTGATAGTTGATCTTTGACTGGTGCTACCCTTGAGAATGTTGGTAAACCTACATCTTGACTTGCCACCTTATCTCCTTCATCCTTGCAAAGCACTTCCTTCTTGTTCACTTCCATGGTATGCCTGAACTTGCTCTTTTCCCCTTGTAGTGTAGCCTTGAGCTCTTCACCTATGTTTCTCACCTCTTTCATCTGATGCTCTGCCCTATATCTATTGTTTTATTAGGTTCACTAACCTCTACTTTGACATAAACTAAATGATCACTATCCTCTATTTGAAATAATGAATAAAACACCCTATCCATCATCACATCAACATGCTTCTCAAACCAATCTTGCATCCCCAAAATCAATTCATCCTTGACCTTCAACAAATATGATTTTGACACCAACTCAATATCATTTCCCTCCAAAATCTGATCACTCTTCATGTCTGCTGTCATGCTACTACCAAGTTTTGAATTGGTAGCAAGGTTCCTATCCTCCTTTTCCTCTACCTTTACAAACTCTTTCCTACCAACCATCATCACATTAGCTTGCTTAGTTTGCCCTTTATCATCTTCTATCAAAGGTGTCAAAGTAAAAGAGATTCCATCTTTGTTTATCTCATAGGTATTTGTTCTACCATCATACAGGGCATGCTTATCAAATTGCCAAGGCCTCCCTAGCAGCAAATGGCACACATCCATAGGCAACACATCACATAGAATTATATCCTTATAGCCTCCTATATTGAACTCCACCCAAGACTTCTCATTAACCAAAACAAATTGACCCTCATGCAGCCAAGAAACTTTATAAGGAGTATCATGTGGTATCCTAGGCCATTTAAATTTCTCAACCATCTCATTAGACACAATGTTATCTGTGCTTCCTGAATCCATCATAACTTTACATACCTTACCCATGCACTTACAAGTTGTCTTGAAGAGTGTCCTTTGTGGTGGCTCTTTCATCACAGGGACTTTGAGCAATGTTCTCCTCATCATTAGAGTTTCTCCAATTTCTAAAGTAGCAGTCTGAAATGGAGAGTTGACACTCTTATTATCTTCCTCTTGCACCAATTGAGTTCTCCTTTCTCCACCATGTGAACTATAAACTTGACCTTCATTGCACTACCATGCTTGATGTCCAAACTTATTACATTGATAGCACCTTCTTGTGAATCCTTGTGAACCTCTTCCTTGACCTCCAAATCTACCTCTAAAGCCTGATCTACCACCTTTAAATCCACATCTCTGATCAACAACTTGTTCTTGCACCTTGCTTGCATCTTCTTGATCCTCATTTGACTTCCTTGAGTTGGAAAATGATCCTCTACCTCTAATATTTCTGCCTCTACCCATATTTGACTTGTCTTGCCTTCTCTTGATCTTTTCTTCAACCCTTATTGCCATTTGATAGCATTCCTCAACCGTTCTCGGATTTGCCACATTTAACTCATCTTGAATATTAAATCTCAATCCACTAAGGTATCTATCCACCTTCTCCACATCATCCTCGATATGACCTACTCTTATACTCAACTTATAAAACTCATTAGTATAAGTTTTGACATCCATATCTCTTTGCTTCAAACCTTGAAGTTTCTTGTGCAATTGAACTGCATAATCATTTGGAAGAAACTTACCCTTAAGCTTAGCCACTATTCTGTCCAAGGAAATAATCTTTGACTTACCTTTCTTCCTCCTTTTAGATTCCTCATAATCCCACCACAATAGTGCATGACCCTTCAATTTTGTCTTTGCTATCTTCACTCTTTGCTCCTCTAGAACATCTTCACATTCATAGTAGTTATCAAGTGTTGAAATCCAATCTAATATCTCTTCATCATCCAAGTTACCTCCATACATAGGTAAATCAATCTTCACCTTGTGTTTGTCTTCCTTGATTGCTCTCAGTAGCTTGGCAAAATTCTGCTCATCAGGATCCAATTCCTCTTCTTCTTCTTCAAGGGGATTCTCCTTTTCCCCTTCCTCTTCACTATCACTCCAATCACTTATGACCACACCTCTTCTCTAACTAGTTTCCACAACCTCTAGCCTTGCTACCAACCTATCTTGCAGTTCCTTCAACCTTCTAATCTCCCTTTTAGTCTCTTTCATCTCTTGCATTTCTCTAGCCATATGATTGCTTTTTGGAGGCATCTTGACCACTTTTCAACACAACTTCTCTCCTTCAAATCAGACCAACCTATGCTCTGATACCAATATGATGTAGAGTCAATGGAGGATATCAAACACAATCAATAATGAACCAACCTTTCAAATTTTGAAACCTAATTTGGTGGATTCTATCACCAACTCTTCATCTTCCCCTAGTAGGACAACAAACTCTATTTTTCCCTCATAACTTCCATGTCAAACCTTCAACCCAAAATCTAAAGGCTGTTTCAGACACCCATTTGGGAGTTCTACAACATATCAAATTTTCAAGGTGGGTTACTATTGGCAAGAGACATTGCTTTGCATGACAGTTGTTGTCATTGATGGTGTTGCAAGTATGGGCCTAACCGATGTTGTCATTGATGTCAACATACTCGTGTTGCATTAATGAGAAGGATTAGATGAGCTGTGTACTGAGGATATTAAGAAAATTAGTCTCAATCAGGAACAATGAAGAATAGTGATGACAAGAAGGTAAAAGTCCTCAATAGGTTGAGGATCAGAGGATGCGGTTTAAAGGGTTTGTAGATATAAGTCTTGAAATGCTCTAGTCAAGTTTTCAAAGGTCCGCATGAAGATCTGAAGAAGTTATGGTCACTCAAGTAGAACCGGTTCTGGCAGGTGTTCAGAGGTGACAGAGTGTCACGGATCGGTCTGGTGAGATCCAGAATTTCATTATCCCATTCTGCAGATTTGAGGGAGTGTTGAGGACATCCCTGTGAAGTATCAACTAGATTGGTTCGTGGTTGGAAGGTCCGGAAGAGCCTATTCACTTGTGACAGTGATGACAGACTGTGTTCTTGAAGCTCCGAATGAAGGAGAGAAGAATTCCAGTAGGATGATGAAGTGCGGATGTTCTTGGTGATTCAAGGAAGGTTATGATGATCATTGAATCATGTCCAGTTCATGTTGGTGGTCCGCATTGAAGTTAGAGTTTGCATTTGAAGAATAACCACCGGATATTGGTGTTCTTCTTGAGACTGGCCGACTAGATGTATTACACATCTTGCGGATGTTCTTGTAGGTGTTTGCTGACTTAGATGATTGTTCCTAAGTCGATACCTTGTATAAATAAGGGATTGTGAAGTCATTTTGAAGTGTGTCTTGTGGTGATGAGTATGTGGTAGCGAGGAGAGGTGCGAAAGGCAGAGCAGAAGTATTGGGTTTAAATGGAACTGATTCAAGCATGGTGAAGATGCTATTCTCCAGTTCATGAAGGTGATACTTATTTCTTTGTAGACAGTGTGTCTCTTGTAGGCAGTGAGCCTCTTGTGAGCAGTGTGCTCGGGCAGTGAGCCCTAATTGGCATGTGCCATTTTGTTCTTTCTATTCTTCTAATAGAGAATACATTCTTGGGTTAATCACCCTATGTTTTTTCCCTTAACCAGGTTTTCCACGTCAAAATATTGGTGTCTTATGTGTTGATATGTTTCTGCTTTTGATTTGAATGCATTATGGTTCATGATTAATATTCTGCTAATCACTAAAGAAGATTTAAGTGTTTAATTTGAGAAAGTTTCGCACAACTAATTCACCCCCCCTCTCAATTGTGTGCCCTAAGTCTAACAATTGGTATCAGAGCTAAGTTCCTCTAAAAGGAGCTTAACCACTTGAGGAGATCCAGGATGTCATCATATAAGAAGGATAGTTTGAAGTTTGATGGAACCAACTTTGCTCTTTGGAAAGGTCGCATGAAATGTCACTTGCAGTGTATGGGAATGGCATACTGGTCCATGGTCACAAAAGCATATGTACCTCCACAGGGTGGTCCGACAACCCTAAATGAAATCACAGATGCTGAAAACAATCTGTGGACCAAAGAGGCTCTTCTAAGTGCATTAACTAACTCAGAGCTCTCAAATGTTATTGACCTACCAACTGCCTATGAGATCTGGATTAAACTAGAACTCTTGCATGAAGGAGATGAGTATGTTAAATGTGCAAGGTTACAGAGTCTAAAAGGGAAATTTAAAAAACTAAAGATGAGAGATGATGAAAATATTACCACTTTTATGCCAAGAGTGAATGAGCTGGTTTGTGGAATTAGAAATTCTGGTGGAGTCTTGGATGAAAATGAGATTGTTGGTAAAATTCTCAAATCCCTTCCTGCCTCTTACAAAATCAAGGTTGCTGCCATTGATGAATTTAGAGCCCATACAACTGTCACAAGAGACCAATTGGTTGGCAAACTCGTTGCTTTTGAAATGATCGAGTTTGGAGATGATCCCCCCAAAACTGAATCTGCATTCAAAGCCAGTGCCTCTGTGAAAGGTAAACAAGGATTTGATCTGGGAGAGAACTCATCAAGGAAACTGTCATGGTATGAAAAAGCAAGAAAAGACCTGGAAGAAGTAGAAACTGCTCAACTTGAAGCCCTCATTGCAAAGAGACTACCAAGAGGATCTGGTAAGTATGAAGTAAAATTGCCTTTTAAGTGTTTTAACTGCAATAAGATTGGTCATTTTGCCTCAAGATGTCCAGAAAGATTTTCAAAGCCAAATCCTAACAGATCAAGGTTCCAAAAGAATTGTTACTATGTTCATGAAGAAGATGATAATGAAGGAGTAACAGATGATGAATCAGAGATAGGAAACAAATCCGAAAGTGAATGGGTGTTTTTTGCCATCAAGGAAGAAGAACCAATATCCTATGTATCTATCAATCATAAAGTTGTAGAAAGAGCTCTGGCTGCCCAAGTTGAAGAAAAGAATGATTGGGTCATTGACAGTGGTTGCTCTCACCACATGACAGGTGACAAAAATAAGTTCATAGACTTGGAAAGGTATGAAGGAGGAGTGGTGAAGTTTGGTGATAATTCTGCTGGTAGAATCAGAGGAAGAGGAACTATTTCTTTTGATGGAAGAAACAAAACTGGTAATGTACTGTATGTTGAAGGTTTGAAGCACAATCTTCTCAATGTTGGACAGTTGGTGGACAAAGGCTATGATCTCCGATTCAAGGATGGAAAATGCAAAATCTTTGAAAGATCCGGAACAGAGATTGCATCTGGTGCTCAAACTAAAGGTAATATCTTCCACTTGGTTGGTACTGGTCAAAGCTGCTTATTTGTTCAAGTTGATCAGAGTTGGTTATGGCATAGAAGGATGTGTCATGTGAATTTTGATAATATCATCAAGATAAGCAATACTCAGGTTGTAAGAGATCTTCCAAAATTGGTGAAACCTACTAACAGCTTGTGCAAGGAATGTCAGTTGGGTAAACTAAGTAGAGTCACATTCAAAAGCAAGGAACTGTCTTCTACCAGATTATTGGACTTAGTTCACACTGATCTTTGTGGTCCGGCAAGAACTAGAAGTATTCAAGGTGATAGATACTTCATGTTGCTAATAGATGACTATTCCCGGATGATGTGGGTAACCTTTCTAAAGGAGAAATCAGAAGCTCTTGAGAAATTCAAAATATTCAAGGCTATGGTAGAGAATGAAACAAGAATAAAGTTGAAATGTCTAAGGTCTGATAGAGGTGGAGAATTCACATCCAGTGAGTTCATAGAATTCTGTGAGAAACATGGAATTAAGAGACAGTTGTCTACTCTGAGGACTCCACAGCAAAATGGAGTAGTGGAGAGAAAGAACCAGACCATCCAGGAAGCATCTAGGACCATGATGATGGAAGCAAATGTTCCTCAGATCTATTGGAGAGAAGCTGTCAGCACTGTAGTCTATACTCTTAATCGAGTTCAAATCAGAAGCAATACTGGTAAGACCCCTTATGAACTCTGGTTTGGCATTACTCCTACTGTAAGATATTTCAGAGTCTTTGGTAGCAAATGTTACATCAAAAGAGATGAAGATTTAGGCAAGTTTGATGCTAGAAGTGATGAAGGAATATTCTTGGGTTACTCTACTCAAAGCAAAGCATACCGGTGTTATAACAAGAGACTAAGAAAGATGATAGAAACTACAAATGTGAAGGTTGATGAGGGAATAGAGAAACCCTCAAGGTTTTATGAATATGATGAAGATGATCAGAATGGTGTTCTGGTTCAAGGAGCTCAATCCTCTTCTGAAAGTTAGATTAAGACTGATTTGGTAAATCAAGAAGAAGAGATAGGTCTGAATGAGCCTGATCAAGAAGCAGAAGTGTAAGAAACTCCTAAAGTTCCAAGGTATGTAAGACTGAACCACTCTGAAGATCAGATCATAGGTGACAAAAGCAAAGGTGTGCAAACTAGAAGGAAAATTGCTCAAAATTCAGATGAATATTGTCTGATTTCAAAGATTAAACCTAAGACAATAAATTAAGCCTGCAATGATGAAAACTAGACCAAAGCAATGGAGGAAGAGTTGATGCAAATTGAGAAAAATCACACTTGGGATCTTGTTCCCAGACCTAGAAACAAGAATGTGATTGGAACCAAATGGGTTTCCGGAACAAACTAAATGAAGTTGGTGAAGTAATCAGAAATAAAGCCAGATTGGTTTGCAAAGGCTACTCTCAAATAGAAGGGATTGATTTTGAAGAAACCTTTGCTCTGGTGGCAAGAATTGAAGCAGTCAGTTTATTTCTTGGATTTGCTACCTTCAAGGATTTCAAGGTGTATCAGATGGATGTCAAGTCTGCCCTCTTGAATGGTGACTTTGAAGAAGAAGTGTACATTGAACAACCAGATGGTTTTCAGTTATCTGAGCATGGTTTGTGGTATCCTAGAAATCATAATTTTTCTCTTCATGCATATACAGATGCAGATTGGGTAGGAGATGTGGATGACAGGAAGAGTACTAGTGGTGGAGCATTCTTTTTGGGAAAAAGATTGGTTTCTTGGCTAAGCAAGAAACAAGAGGCAATATCCCTGTCTACAACTAAAGCAGAATACATTGCAGCAGCAGGTAGTTGCACTCAAGTTTTGTGGATGAAGCAAATGCTAAGAGATATTAAAGTAGAAAATGAGGAGCCTATCACAATTTTCTATGATAATTCAAGTGCAATAAATATTTCTAAGAATCTAGTGTTGCATTCTAAGACTAAGCATATATCTATCAAGTTTCACTTTCTGAGAGAGCAAGTAAACAAGGATGAAGTCAGATTGGAGTATGTGCCCTCCAAGGATTAGATTGCAGATATCTTTACTAAACCTCTTCCCAAGGACTCTTTTGACTATCTCAGGGAGAAGTTAGGGGTTATTGCCCCTCCAGTGATGAACTAGGATGCACTGATGTGTATCAATTTGGTGGATATCACAGTCATATATTGTGATCCAGATTGATGATAGGGAGATGCTACTCAGGGGGAGCAGCTGGTATGTTATGAAGTAATGGAGTTGTAAGTATGAGCCCTTTGCCATTGATGTCAAAGGGGGAGAGAAGACATGTGAAAAACAAGTGGTTGCTAATCAAAGGAAGAGTAATAAAGGAAGAGAAGACGTGAATAGTTGTTTCTATTAGGGGGAGTTGTGACAGCAAGGAGAAGTTCTTGTCTTGATGGTTTTTCACATCATATGTTGCCATCAATGACAAAGGGGGAGATTGTTGCAAGTATGGGCCTAACTAGTGTTGTCATTGATGTCAACATACTCATGTTGCATTAATGAGAAGGATTAGATGAGCTATGTGCTGAGGATATTGAGAAAATTAGTCTCAATTAGGAACAGTGAAGAACAGTGATGACAAGAAGGTAAAAGTCCCCAATAGGCTGAGGATCAGAGGATGCGGTTTAAAGGGTTTGTAGATATAAGTCTTGAAATGCTCCAGTCAAGTTTTCAGAGGTCCGCATGAAGATCTGAAGAAGTTATGGTCGCTCAAGTAGAACCGGTTCTGGTAGGTGTTCAGAGGTGACAGAGTGTCACAGATAGGTCCGGTGAGATCCAAAATTTCATTATCCCATTCTGTAGATTTGAGGGAGTGTTGAGGATGTCCCTGTGAAGTATCAACTAGATTGGTTTGTGGTTGGAAGGTCTGGAAGAGCCTATTCACTTGTGACAGTGATGACAAACTATGTTCTTGAAGCTTCGGATGAAGGAGAGAAGAATTCCAGTAGGATGATGAAGTGCGGATGTTCTTGGTGATTCAGGGAAGGTTATGATGATCGTTGAATCATGTCCAGTTCATGTTGGTGGTCCGCATTGAAGTTAGAGTTTGCATTTGAAGAATAACCACCAGATATTGGTGTTCTTCTTGAGACTGGCCGACCGGATGTATTACACATCTTGTGGATGTTCTTGTAGGTGTTTGCCGACTTAGATGATTGTTCCTAAGTCAATGCCTTGTATAAATAAGGGATTGTGAAGTCATTTTGAAGTGTGTCTTGCGATGATGAGTATGTGGTAGCGGGGAGAGTTGCGAAAGGTAGAGCAAAAGTATTGGACTTAAATGGAACTGATTCAAGCATGGTGAAGATGCTATTCTCTAGTTCATGAAGGTGATACTTATTTCTTTGTAGACAGTGTGTCTCTTGTAGGCTGTGAGCCTCTTGTGAGCAGTGTGCTCGAGTAGTGAGCCCTAATTGGCATGTGCCATTTTGTTCTTTCTATTCTTCTAATAGAGAATACATTCTTGGGTTAATCACCCCGTGGTTTTTCCCTTAACTGGGTTTTCCACGTCAAAATCTTGGTGTCTTATGTGTTGATATGTTTCTGCTTTTGATTTGAATGCTTTATGGTTCATGATTAATATTCTGCTAATCACTAAAGAAGATTTAAGTGTTTAATTTGAGAAAGTTTTGCACAACTGATTCATCCCCCCTCTCAGTTGTGTTCCCTAAGTCTAACAGATGGCAACTAAGACTATTCCACTCATCCACAACATAATTTGTTCATACCGGAAGTCAGAATCAGAATTTATCTAAGTCCGGGTAGCCAAAAATAGAGCATGTGACATGGTCCGGTATCTTGGTGTGGATATCTCTGGTGGTAAATCTGAGTATGTTGCAGATCTGAAGGAGTCATAAGGATTGTCAGGGCAATCTAAATCTAGAATTTTAATCTCCAGTAATGAAGGATTCAAAAGTTATTTGCATCTGAGTATAGGGTTACAGTTTGATAGTACAGACAACAAAAGAACAAGCCGACCTTGTAATTGATCTTGGTTCCAAATAAATGGAAGTTGTTAGTTGGATGATTTGTGATGATCAGTGATAGTGGCTGACATGATTGGTCATTTGTGAATGCAAATATTAATCCACGTTACAAGTTATGCATGGATTTAGCCGACAGATCAGAGTCTTCAACAAAGTTCTAAATGTTCTTGAAGCTGACTGAAAAGTGATTGAATATCATGATGTAGATATATATAGCCGATGGATTTAAGTGAATTCGGTGTGGTGTGATGTGACTATGGAGAAAGTGTGAAAAGGGTAGAGATCTAAGGTTCGGATGATAGTAAAGCAGCAAATAGGGCAGAGTGAAGATGAAATGTGTAAGATCGGTATTTTGTACTTAATCAGAACTAAATTCTTGCATTAGTAGATGCTATTCATCAGTTCAAACTTCTTGTTATCCTCTTAATCATCTCTATATGCAATGAGCCTCTATTGAGCAGTGAGCTCTAGGCAGTGAGCCCGAATGCATGTGCATTCCTATTTGTAAAATACTTTTAACAGAGTATTAATCTTTGTGGGTTAACCCCCACCATGGTTTTTCCCTTAACCAGGTTTCCACATTAAAAATCTTGGTGTTAAGTGTGTTATTGTGTTGCTGCTCATATGTTTATGATTCTTGTTTTTCATGGTTAAATTACTAATCTATTGTTAAGTGGTAAAAAGAAGAATTAACTATAGAAAGTATTGAAGTTTGGAGACAACTGATTCACCCCCCTCTCAGTTCTCTGCCCTAATTCCAACAATTGGTATCAGAGCAAGGTTCCTTTGAATAGTTTAATAGCTTGAGGAAGATCTAGGAAGGCAATAAAATGGATGAATACAATCTCCAAGGACAACTTAAACTCGCATTAGAAGATCTTGAGCAGTCCAGAATAGAAGCCAAAGAGCTGCAAGAGGACCTTAAAAATTTTAAAGACTTCATTGAGACCTTAAAAGCAAAATTGAGCAAATCCAATGAAAAGAAGAAGGAGCAACCTCTTCAACTGGGAGATCATTATGAAGACAAGGACAAGGACAAGGCCCTAAAAGAGAAAACAAAAGAATATGAAACGTTAGCTAAATAAGTTATTGTCATAAAACATGAGATGGAATCTGGGGTGATGAGGCTAACCAAGAAAATTGAAGATAGGAAGAAAACTGAAGAAGGCCTAAATCAAAATCTAAAAGAAAGAACTGAAGAATGCTGCAGATTAGATGGAATAGATGGCCTCCTAGAGTCTAATCTTCAAGAAAGAAGAGACAATGAGAAAGAACTTGAGAGACAAATTGTCATTCTCAGACATGACCTAGAAGTTGCAAATGAATACAAGGAGAAGTTCAAGATAAGATTAACTAAACTTGAAGCACTGCTTGAAGGTTAGAAAAGGGGTGATGACAAGCATGATCTTGGATATGAGAAAGGTGAAAGCTCCGGATCTGGACAAAGAAACTTTCAACCAAGGAATAGGAGAAACAAACCTAGAAGACCTCCGGTAAGACAGCCTAATGCTCAAAGATATCCATCATTCAATGGAAATTGCTTTAAATGCAATAAATTTGGTCATAAAGCTATTTAGTGTAGAAGTAGAGTAAATCAAAATGGTCCATCCTTCTCTGGTCAATGCTTCAAATGTAAGAGGTATGGTCATAGATCAAATGAATGTAGAAGTATGATAATGAATAACTCTAGAGGAAATGGCAACTCTTTCAATGGTTACTGCTTTACTTGCAATGGATTTGGACACATGGCTAATTAGTGTAGATCAAGAGAAAATCAAGTATATAAGCAAAGAAATTTTGTGTGCTTTAATTGCAATAGAACCGGTCATATTGCATGATTCTGTAGTAGGAATAATGAAAGAAGAGGTCTGGGAAACAGAAAATCGGATGAGCAGAGACAAGACAAAGGCAAGGGCAAAATTGATGTGAATGAGATCCAGAATGAAATGAGCAAGACATGGGTCAAGAAAAGTGTTGTGAATAATAATAATGGGTCCGCACTGGAATCCGGTGCTGATAATTCCTCTAAGAATTGAATTAGGGGCTTTGGCTTAGGGGGAGATGCAATGAAATCTAAATTCCCCCAGCCAGTAAATGGGTGCCCGAATTTGACACAATAAGAGAAAATAATTTGGATTATTGTACATCATTTGAAAGGATTTCTAGAAGATAAAAAGTGGATATGACAATTTGCAGAACAATTGAAGATTGACTATATGCAGAAACAATGTAACCGGATGTGTTAGGGAAGAGCATTTATTACAAAGGAAAATTAGGTTTTGTAGAGTATAAAAAGGTCATTCATTCCTCATTTGAATCACTTTGCACCCGAAGAAAGCAAGAAGAATAGTGTCTGAGCTGAGATTACAAAAATTAAAGTGTGACAGATGAATTTATCCGTTAACCCTAATTTCGTGAAAAAGGTATTTATCTGCAAAGCTTTTAATCTTTTTGCAATGGCTACACCTTTGGTTGTTGACATTATTGAAAGACCTCGATCAAAATTTAAGAAGCATCCTCACAAATCAATTGAAGTCGACCCATTAGGTGTTTTTCCAAGTGTTCCATATGGTGGGCTGCATGTTGAAGATATTAGGGTTTATATTCATGCGAACATAGATGAATTTGGGGACTCAAGGTATGTAGATTTGTTTGAGAGTCATCTCAGGGATGAAAATCATGACCTTAAACCCAAATATAAGGCAATACTTGATAAACATTTTATTCAGATTATGGGGTTTCCAACATTCAATGAAGATGAGTAGGTCTAGTATGTTTTGAGTTGGATGCATAATGAATTCATATGGCTATTAAAACCATTCAAGATTACCAAGGATGTTATCAGAATTGTGACTAGGTTAAACTCAATTGGTGGATTACCCATGTTGAAATCTGTGAAAAACCAAACTATTACTGATGCAACTAGTGCAAGGTTTGATAAGAAGGCTATGACCATAAATGGCATTATAGAACTGGATGTGAAGTTTGCTTCCATGGTGATTGGCTACAAGATCTATCACTCTAGCAGAGAGAATTTAGTCTCTAGAACTACCATATATGCAGCATATCAAATGTTGAAGGTGAATGTAGATTATGACTTATGTGAGCTATTACACAACTAGCTGATTGAAAACTTGAACAAAATCAAGAAAGATAAGAAACACACTTTTAAATATGGTACATTGGTTCTATGCTTGTTTTTCTACTATATGAATGAAGTACCTGGAGTAAAGGGTGTTCACTGGACTAATGATGAGCCAGTTGCCATTCAAATCAGAGATCATCTTCGCAACATTGGTGATTATAAAGCTCAGAAAATTGCAATCTAGGGATACTTCAAGAATTTTCAGAGTATGATGCATTCAAGGGAAAGAATCCCTAAATCAATTGTTGAGAAGAACAAGAATGAAATATGTTTTATGGTTGACACTGATCAATACTTAATGGAAGCAGTGGAACCCAAAACTATTTGGATCATGCCCATGGGGTATGAAGTAGATGGAAAAATCTTGAATATGTATGCTTGATATCTTCTAAGCAAGCCAAAAGACACAACAGCTGAGAGATTTGGGACATATGAGGAGCTAAGTTTAAAACTACATACTAAGCTCAGAGAACCTAAAACCAACAGAAAAGTAAGGAAAGAAGTTGAGCAGTTGGCCAAGAATCTAGGTCTCACAAAGGAAAGCCATGAGGCAATTCAGGGAAAGAACTGAAAAGACAGAGAAGGAGAAGCAGGATAAGAAACCAGGAAGTGCTTCAGTAAGATCCTCCTCCACATTGAGGACTACTAGAAGCTCTACTACTGGCCCTATTCCCCCAAAACCTGCCAATCTTGAGAAACCAGAAGGAAAATCATCAAGAGAAGAAGGGAAAAGAGTAAAAACAAAAGCCACAAGAACCTATAAGAGCACAAAAGTTGATGTAGAAGAAACAAATTCAGATTTTGAGGTAAAGGAGTTGAAATCCTCTAGAAAAAAATCTGTCAAAATGACTAAGGAGAAGCCCTCCAGAAGCAAAATGGCAAGCAAAAGGTAGAAGATAGATACATATGTTGAGAAGGCCACACTTTTTGTGGAAGATGTAATAAAATCAGTCACTATGGATGGAAATTTGAAACCCATGACTGAATCCTATGATGAATACAGTGATACAAATAAGAGGGTGTTAGAGGAAGCAACTGTTAGATATCTGAATATCTATAATAAGGCCCTGATTGAAATAACTTTTGAGATCCCTCCAAGTCTTGCAAACATTTTGGAGTTGAGAAAAGAAAATGCAAAAAGCAAGGATATGGAGCTTAGAGAACATGTATTGATAAAACTATGCCCTCAGATCACTCAAGTTCAAATGAATATGATATTCAAAGAAGTGAAGGATGAATTCAGGAGCAAGAAAAGAATGAACAAACTGATGTTTGGAGAATTGGACCAAATAGCTAAAGAAACACAGGAAATACTTCTAAGTGCATTGAAGAGACACAATCTTCCATTTGTTGAGGAGGAGACTGATGATGGGATTGATTCATCAATCCCGGATATTGAAAAGATGAAAATTGATGAGTAGAAAACTAAGGATGATGACTCCTATGTCCCAGAAGAAGAAAAAATAAACAAAGAAGATACAGAGATGGTGGATCAAACTAATGATGCAGGAGAATTTTAACTTCTGATCAATTTGGAAAAGAAGATAATGTTGAGAATACTGCTACTACACAAGACCCTCAGGAACAAACTGTAAATAGTGAGATCAAAGGAATGAATCTGATTGTAGATAATACAGAGAAAGGTGAAGCAGAAGAAGAAGTCAAAGGTAAGGAAGATAAAGAAGAAGAAGATGGTGCAAATATTGATAGTCCTGAACTGTGAAAACTCAGGGAAAGGAAAGTGGTCAGAAATGGTGGCAAGAGACACTGCAGATGCAATGAAAAGTTTTCCGAGTAAAGATATGCTAGAGTTTGATGAACCAGAACTGATTCAAGGACCAATCAACTTGGATATTCTTTCTCCGGTCCAAATGATGAAGATAGCATCCTTCACACAAGCTAAAGCAAGTGAAAAGATATTAAAATCTCACTTAGAGGATAGTGAGCTGTTAAGTCTTGCATCCGGTATATTGGAGAAGATAATACCAACTTTCTAGAAGAATCCATCTGATTCTCCCTTCAGAAATCTAAAAAGCCTTGTAAATTTTGTAAGTACACATTTTGAGTCTATTGAGAAGTTTGCAGAGACTAAAGTCAGGAATAAATTTTTGGATAAGAAATTTAGTGAAACAAAGAACCTAATAGGGAATGATAGGATGATACTTGGTATTAGTATGAAGAACATTCAAAATGCTCTAAGTGATGGAGGTGATATATACAAATTTTGTCTATCCTGGCCCAAAGTCAATGAGGATATTGAGAAGAAGATAAAGAAGCAAGAACAAAAATTGTCAAATCTATCTCAAAATTTTGATCCTCTAACAATTTCTCCTATAAGTCAGGAATGTCAAGTAATCAACTTGACCAATGAAATAAAGAAGCTTGTTAAAGAAAAAGGCAATATTGTGAAGAGAATGTGTGAGCTCTAGGGATTGATTGCCCCCAATTTAGAAACAATGTTTAATGCATTATCAAAAGCTTAAACTGTAATTCAGACAAGTGATCCTTCGGATCTGACAAAGGCAGAAGCATACGCATTTCTACTAAGTGGACACATCTCAATTTTGGATGGCATGAAAAGAAGTTGGGCCTCTGAACATGAGAAATTGAAAAGTACTTTTGCAGATATTTTCAAGTTCATGTAAATATAACTTAATGATTGAGTCTACATATGTGGCACTGTATACAGAATTTTTGATAATTTTGGCTTACAGACCCCATCCTTTGCCATTGATGTCAAAGGGGGAGTGAAGAACAGTGAAAAATGAGGAATCCAGCAAAGGGGGAGCTCCAGAATCAGTGGAGAACATAAGAGTATAGAGTAAGGGGAGTAATACTTAGTCATTTTTCACTAAGTGTTGCCATCAATGCCAAAGGGGGAGATTGTTGGCAAGAGACACTGCTTCACATGACAGTTGTTGTCATTGATGGCAACTAAGACTAATCCACTCATCCACATAACATAATTTGTTCATACCGAAAGTCAGAATCAGAATTTATCTAAGTCTGGGTAGCCAAAAATACAGCATGTGACAGGGTCCAGTATCTTGGTCCAGATCTCTCCAGTGGTAAATCTGAGTATGCTGCAGATCTGAAGGAGTCATAAGGATTGTCAGAACAATCTAAATCTAGAATTTTAATCTCTGGTAATGAAGGATTCAAAAGTAATTTGCATCTAAGTATAGGGTTGCAGTTTGACAGTGCAGATAGCAGAAGAACAAACCGACCTTGTAATTGATCTTGGTTTTGGATAAATGGAAGTTGTTAGTTGGATGATTTGTGATGATCAATGATAGTGGTCAACATGATTGATGATTTGTGAATGCAAGTATTGATCTGCATTACAAGTTATGAATGGATTTAGCTAACAAAGCAGAGTCTTCAAAAATGTTCTAAGTGTTCTTGAAGCCGACTAAAAAGTGATTGAATATCATGATGTGGATATATATAACTAATGGATTTAAGTGAATTCGGTGTGGTTTGGTGTGATGTGACTATGGAGAAAGTGTGAAAAGGGCAGAGATCTAAAGTTCAGATGATAGCAGAGCAGTAAATAGGGCAGTGTGAAGATAAAATGTGTAAGATCAATATTTTGCACTTAACTGGAACTAAATTCTTGCATTAGTAGATGCTATTCATCAGTTCAAACTTCTTGTTATCCTCTTAATCATCTTTGTAGGCAGTGAGCCTCTATCGAGCAGTGAGCTCTGGGCAGTGAGTCTGAATGCATGTACATTCCCATTTGTAAAATACTTTTAACAGAGTCTTAATCTTTGTGGGTTAACCCCCACCATGGTTTTTCCCTTAACCAGGTTTCCATGTTAAAAATCTTGGTGTTAAGTGTGTTATTGTGTTGCTACTCATATGTTTATGAATCTTATTTTTCATGGTTAAATTATTGATCTATTGTTAAGCAGTAAAAGGAAGAATTAACTGTAGAAAGTATTGAAGTTTTAAGACAACTAATTCACCCCCCCTCTCAGTTGTCTGCCCTAATTCCAACAATTACTTTGGAACACAACCCTTAAAAACTTGCTGCTACGTTGTTTACAAGGTCTAATTAGGACAACAAAACTAGTTTTTCAAGCATAATTTTCAAATAAGGCTTCAAACCCAGAAACAACTCACCATTTCAAATATCCATTATGGCTCTCTTCAACATATCAAGTTTGTATATAGGGTTTATTTAAAACAAAGTCCTCAAAATTTGACTATTACCGTCCTAATAGGCCCAATTAGCCCTATTTTCCAAAGCAAGTATGCAAAATTCCAAGCCTAGATCACAAAACTTCACTTCAATGTCTTCTTCACATTACAAAAGGTCTAAATATGCCAATTTTTCCCATTGAAACTATCACCAAATTGCAAAACCCTTTGTTTACATAGGTTTTCTCGATTGTTTTCAATAAAATCCCTTTAACTTTCTTCAAATTTAATAAAAACGAATGAAACCAAATGTAAATAAGAGAAGAATCAATATACCATCGATCCAAGTTAGTTTTACCTTGACTCCAGGCCGTACAAGGCTGTACCAATGTCTACAACAACAAAAACACAAGAAAACACAGGAAAAACTATGTATTTTTATTGTTTAATCTCCAAAAGGTCTTCAAATGTCTCCAACCCAACCTGCCTTGACATCCCCAGGCATATATGAACCCTTTCCCAACCAAAACCAACATTCAAAACTATTCTTTAAACACATGACTGTTCAACTTCCATATTCACCAAAAATGTAGCATTGCCAAACTTGACATTATGACTCAAAACTAACCCCTACATGGCTAAAACATCATATTTGGTCTAAATAGACCTTATTACATCAAAACATGACCCAACATTACAAAATTCACATTTAACACATATTTACAAAGTATGAACTAGGTGCCCCTGCACAATGGGGTCTCCTTGAAACCTCCGACAACCACAATCTAAAAGCCCCTGATAAGGGGAAGGAAATTATCCCTCCTTCTGGAGAATCCTCCAAGGAGATTAACAAGCCTAAGTTTATACATACCCCTCTTCTAGCAAGTGTTTTATCCTCATAATCTATGAGCCCAATTAGTTCTCCTTCTCCTTCTCCTAGGGCTATCGCTAGGCATTCACACAACCCATCTAGGGGTCTAAAGAATGGAGAGAATGTGCTAGATAAAAGGAAAATTTTCACAAGTTAGTTATTCAACTAAAAGTTTGAGCCCATCCTCAAAGGGAGATTTCTTGAAAAATAGCTATGCATCTCTAGACGAGCTTGATAGTGATGAAATGCTTTCGGAATGAATTTTCTCTTAAGTAATGTTTGAGGTCTAAAAGACCTCATAGGAAAGTATATAGTGCAAGATGCCTAAAGAATATTTACAAACTTAGATATTCTTTGTTTTCAAGAGGTTAAAAATTTTAGATTTTTTCTTTCTGATGTTTGTTGTATCATATAGTCATTTTTGTGCATCAATCGTGAGGCAGGTCAAGGTGGAGTCATTATCATTTGAATGATAGCTACATTTAGTGGAGCAAGGATGTGACCCCACTAATAGATAATTATGGGTTTCTTAATGTTGATAATCATTTCTTTGATATAGTTAATGTTTGTGCTTACAATAATGTTGAATAGTCCATTCTTTGGCATCGGATTGTTGACTCATTGCCTCCAACTACATGGATTGTGTGTAGAGATTTTAATATGGTGGAGGATGTTTTTGACAAGTATAGTACTTTGTCCATGCATTGGATACCTAGGAAAAGAGAAACATGATTTGTTATGCACAATAAATTGAGCCTTTTCAATCCCAACATTGGTTGTCATCATAATCAAATTGTGCAACATATGTGGAGTAACCTCCACTCCAATTCTGAATAGGTTCTCAAAAGGCATCATAGAGCCACAATTTCTAATTATTTTTCCTTGACAATTAATCCTTTGTTAATTTTATCTTTTTAGATCATTTCCTAATTAAATTTTGCATTGAATAGTAGTTTGCTACCCCCAAATCCAAAAATGTAATTCTTTTTAAATACCTCTTTTTTGAGTCATCAACCTAGCCTAGTGCATATCCAACATGTCTAGAATCTAGACCCATCCTTGTAATCAAGAAAGATGGATTGAATGATGGAATGATTTAATTAAGCATACCTCTAGTTTCTTTGCATTTATGGGCACCAATTGATTAGGTTCTATTGCTAGGCTTATGAATCCACCACCACTGAGCTCTACCATGCCATTGTTGAGTTTTGAACATAGCCCTTTACTCTAAAACTTTGTGTTGCCAAACCTTGATAGTAGAAATAAATTATGGAAAATCACTTAGCTAGAGGTGCTCAAATTAAGACTCAACTACACTAGCTCAAAGTTGGAGATAGATTTTTTGAGGAGTTTTCATATCTTTAATAGGTCACCATGCTTCTCAAGTGATCAAAAACGTCGAAGAAGAATCCCAACTCTTAGAGAAACTTTTTGCCATTACTTAGGCTTTTGTCTGGCACTATGAACAAGGTTTCAAAGCTTAGGAGCAATCTCCTAAGTGATCAATGCTCTTCAACTATGCATTCAAGTGGCACCATACAAGGTTTCACCCTCTCATAGAGCCTTATGTGAGCAACTCCCCGCTCAAGAAGACCTCCAAGAGGCTTCTTTGTCCATGGTCAATGATAAATCCCTAAGATGTGATGAATTTTCATGTGAATTCTACAAATCTCTCTAGGATATAGTTGGTAGTGATCTTTACAAAGTTTATCTAGAGGCTTAATCTTCCAAATCCCTAGGAAATACTATTAACAAAGAAAACACTAATTTCATATCCAATGCTAGAAATTTGAAGGATATCTACAATTGGCAAACAATTATCCTACTCAATGTTTCCTACAAGATCATATTCAAGGCTCTTGCTCTTAAGTTGAGTCATCTGCTTCCTTTGATTGTGTGAGTCATCTTCTTCCTTTGATTGTTCACCTAGAGAAAATTAGGTTTATCAAAACAAAAATATTCTTAATAATATCACTATTATTTGGGAGGGAATGGAGTTAACCTAGCATTCTCAATAGCAAACCATCTGTATCAAAATTGATCTTGTCAATGCATGTGATCACACAGAATGGCTCTTCATACTTGTCATGCTTTAGGATTTAGGTTTTGGTCCCAAATTCTTGAAGTCAATTGAAATATTATTTGATGATGATTTTGTTTGTATCACTGTCAATAGCCATCAACCCTCTTCGTTTTGGATTTTTCATTCCATATGCTAAGGATGTCATCTTGCCCTTGCTTTATATGTCATGGTTGCTAAAGGATTTGGTTATCTTTTAGCTCATGTTGTGTCATAGACCCTGTTCAAAGGTACCACTCTTCCCAGCTCTTCTTAATAGATTTTTAATGGTTATTTTACTAATGATTCTATTCTCACTCCATTGAAGGAAGAGAGCAATGTTAGTCAAGCTCTACAATATATGGATACTTTTTGCTTAGCTTCTGGTTTGAGTATTCATTGGCAAAGACCCAATGTTATAGGCAATTTTTCTTGCTAAAATGGGCATGGATTAATTCATTTGGTTGGAAATGGATTGATCATGGAGAGGTCTTCATATCCCTAGGTATCCACCTTTGCCTTTTAGGCATCTTTTCTACTTTATGGCAAGTTGTTATCAACTAGGTAGAAAAAATTGGCTTATTAGATCTCTCTCTCTCTGTCTCATGTAGGTGAATTCTAGAATTTCTCTAAAGTTAGATAGCAGGACCAAATATATTCAGATTCGACATCACTTCATTAGAGAGTTAGTTCAATAGGGATTGATGGAGATTGTGTACTACAATATAGAGGATCAGATAGAAGATATATTCATGAAGCCTCTAGCTTGTGAAAGGTTCCAGATGCTTAGAGATCTACTTCAAGTTCTTCCCAATGGTCATTATGGGGAGAATGATAGCAACTACAACATTAATAAGCCCAATGGGCATTATGGTTGAGAATCATAGAAATAATGCTTGACAACACTAATGCCCATTGGGCTTATTAATGTTGTAGTTGTATTTCTTGACTTTATTGTATGTAATTAGTATTGTAGTTGGGTTATTGGTGAGTATGGTTGTGTGCCATAATGACCTCTATATAATAGATGCTCATTGCTTCTTCTATTAAGGCAATTTGGAGCCTTTGCATAATTATTTGTTTTGTGATTAGCAGATAACCATTGTTGTCTTGTTTGCCTTTAGTTTAGGGTACTCTCAATGGATGGGAGCTTATTTGTGATGATTAGGTTAACCCAAATGTGTGGAAACTAGATGATCATGATCCACCTCCTATTACTATTGTTTTAGCTCTTGTGGCTTACTAGCCTTATTTTTCTCTTTGAATATGATGTTTAAGGCTCTGTCTTGCTTAAACTTCAAGGTGTGATTATCTCCACCCACTTCTACAATTAATATAAATTCCTATTTCATTTTTTTAAATTAAAAAAGGGGGGCTGCTAAATTTTTTTTTTTTTAATTGCAAATCCACAATTGATAAGCCCTAATCATGCAATTCTTGGAAGAAATTTGTCATTGCTAAATGAGATGCATGAATGGCCTAAAGTTGCACAAATTTCCTATCTGAAATATTGTATGGGACGGTGTACATGCACTCCAAGCTCTTTGGACTGAATCTATACCTTTCCCACTTGGAAATATTTTAGTGGTAAGGCAATGATGTCTTAGGCACCTTTTCGTCCAAGCTTGTCTAAATGATATGCTCAGAATTTAACAGACCATGGTGAATGTAGATGGACTAATGGTGAATGTACTCCATCTAAATTGGACTTTTGACTCTGATTCCAAGAGTGCATTCATTAATTGTCTTGTTGTCTATCCAAGATTAGTTTATGAGAAAGCTATCAAACATGAACAAAAATTGAAATATATGTCTGCATACAGGGAAAGGAACCACAAAAAGTGTAATTGGTCCCAATCCTCCCAATTTTTTAAGAAAAAGGACAAATAGTAAGACTTTGCTGAGAAAAGTGATAAAAGGTCCAAGAACAAGCAAAATCAATCCAAGGGGATAAGAAAGGAAATAATAACTCCAAGAAAAATGGAGATAATTCTGGGAAGCCTTATGAAAGGTGAGGACTCATGGGAGGGTGTTATTCATGTGGCGGTGATCATTATGCCAATCAATGTCCTAATAAGACATAGAGAACTTAGCCATGAGGGAATCATTTACCCTCTCGGCAGACCTTTTTTTAGCAATGCATACATGCAGCCTTAGATAATAGGCAAGATGAATATCAAATCACTCCTATTGAAACTATAGGTATTTTATGTGGTTTTCCAATTTAGTTTTGATAGATACTGGTGCAACAAAATGTTTTATTTCCCCTAAAGTTTTAAGTAAAATTTCTAGAAGAGCTGATTACATGGAAAATACTTGGTTAGTTGAATATGTAAATCAAACCAGAGCTCAAGTAGAGCAATGCTTGTTTGAGGCTAAGGTTGACCTTCCAAGTTTCTCCACTGAAGTGAACCTTTATGTAGCCTCATTAGGCTCATATGATGTCATCCTTGGGATAAATTAGCCATGGAGACATCGATCTAAGGTGGATTGTTATACCAAAACAATAGAATTTCTAGATGACCTTAGGAATAAAGTCTTCCTACAAAGTAACCCTAGTGAGGTTAAACTAAGATAAATATTTGCCTTACAAATGAAAAGAGCTCAAAGAAAAGGATGTCAGCTCTTTGCTATTAAAATGGAGGAAATAAATAGTCTTAAGGAAACTAATTTCGAAGATGATTTAATGTTTTATGAATCTCAGAAACTCCAAGGAGTTGAGAAGAGGGAGTCCATAGATCAGGAAAGATTAGATACAGATAGGTACCTTTTTCTTAGAGATTTTGAGGATGTGTTTCCGGATGAGCTACTGGGATTGCCTCCTAAAAGAGATTTTGATTTCTCTATAGATATAATTCTAGGTTCAGAACCTATATCTAAAGCTCCATATAGAATGACCACAACTGAGTTAATGGAATTAAAGGCTCAATTGCAGGAATTGCTTGATAAATGATTGATACGACCCATTGTATCACCCTAGGGAGCACTAGTAATTTTTGTGAAAAAGAAAGATGGTACATTGCAGTCATGTATAGATTACCGCATGCTAAATAAAGAAAAAATAAAGAACAAGTATCCATTGCCCCGCATTGATGATCTCTTTGATCAAATGTGAGGGGAAACTATGTTTTCTAAGATCAATCTTTGATCCAGGTACCATCAATTATGGGTAAAAGATGAGGATATTCACAAAACAACCTTTAGAATGAGGTATAGACATTATGAATTCACTATCTTTCCCTTTGTATTAATAAATGCACCTGCAGCATTTATGAACTTAATGAACAGTGTGTTCAGAGACTACTTAGACAAGTTTGTCCTTATTTTTCTTGATGATATCCTAATATATTGTAAGAGTGAGGAAGAACACCTTCAGCATTTAAAGATTATTCTTCATAGGTTAAGAGAGCATAAATTATATGGCAATCTCTCTAAGTGTACTTTCTTTCAAAAGGAAGTATAATTTTTGGGTCATATAATTTTGGCTAAGGGAATAGCTGTGGACCCAACCAAGATTAAAACCATATTAGAATGGCTGACACCAAGAGATGTACATGAGGTCTGAAGTTTTATGGGCCTAGCTAGTTATTACAGAGAATGTGTGGCAAACTTTTCAAAAATTGCTCACCCTATTACTTCTTTGCAAAGAAAAGGCAAAAGATTTGATTGGTCAAACAAGTGCTAGGAGGCATTTGATCAACTGAAGGAAAGGTTGACTACGACACCTATCTTAAAGGTACCTAACCTGAAAGGTCATTTTGTAGTCATAACCGATGCCTCACGGGAAGGCTTAGGTGGTGTACTTGTCTAGGATGGATAGGTTATTGCATATGAATCCAGGAAAATGAAAACTTATGAACAAAACTATGCCCCTAATGATTTGGAATTGGTAGCAGTAATTTATGCACTGCAAATGTGGAGACACTACTTGCTTGGAAAACCCTTTGAATTAAAAATAGATCACCAAGAACTCAAATATATGTTCACTCAACCACACCTAAATGCTTGACAAAGAAGATGGTTAGAGTTAATCTCATATTATGATTTTGAAATTAAATATATTCAAGGCAAGGAAAATCATGTGGCAAATGCCTTAAGTAGGAGAAGACATATATCCTCAATGATCTCCATAAATTCTAATTTTAAGAATTAGGTATTACAAAAGTCTAAGGGAGATGAGTATTATGAGCAGGTAAAACATGCTCTTTTGGAGAATCACTAGGATCCAAAATATGATGGATTTTATCTTGAACCAGATGGGTTATTGAGATAGAAAGGAAGGATATAGTTCCAAACTCTGAGAAGTTGGGGAATATTGTGTGGAAAGAGGTTCATTATGTACCTTATTTAGGATATCTTGGAGTAACAAAGTTGTTGGATGATGTGAAGCCTTTATATTTCTGGAAGGGAATGAAGAGGGATGTCGCAAGGCTTGTAACTGGATGTCTAGAATGCTAGAGGGTGAAGACAAAACACCATCACCGGGCATGACTTTTATACCCTCATGAAATTCTACAATGGAAATGGCAAATCATTAGCATGGATTTTATGAAGGACTTCCTATGTCAAGGAACATGTGCAATGTTATTCTGGTTGTGGTGGATAGACTCGCCAAGGTGGCACACTTTGTACTTGGGAAATTGATAGATGGGGCACTAGTCATAGCCCACAAATTTATGCAAGAAGTTTTCAGATTGCATGATATTCCTAAGAAGATTATCTCAGATAGGGATGCCTGTATGACATCAAGGTTTTGGCAAACCTTATTTTCCTCACTTGGAACTCAGTTGAATATAATCTCTGCTTCGAGACAGATGGCCAAACTAAAAGGGTAAACCAAGTGTTGGAAGATCTATTGAGAATGTATTGCATGGATCAGCAATACAGATGGGAAGATTATCTTCCTCTTGTTTTGTTTATAACAATTCCTATCATTCTGCTATTAAGATGGCTCCATTTGAAGCATTATATGGAAGAAAGTGTCAAACTCCTATAAGTTGGAATAAACTAGAAGATAGGATTAGCCTTGGTCCAGAAATGCTGTAAAAAATGGAAGAGCAAGTCCATCTGATTAAGAAAAGGCTAGAGGAAGCCAATGATAGGCAGAAAAGTTATACAGATGCTAAACGCATCATGAGGCATTTCTCAGTGGGAAAAAAGTCCTAAGAGTCAAACCTCAAAAGAGCTCCATTAAGTATGGAAAGACATCCAAAATAGCTCCTAGATATGTGGGTCCCTTAGAAGTTCTCGAAAAGGTCAACCCAATTGCATACAGGATTGCTCCACCGCCAGCTCTTACATGATGCATAATGTTTTCCATGTTTCCTATTTGAAACAATTTATTTTAGGAGATAATAATATTCCTATTCTTGATTGGAATGCCATATAGGTGAAGGACCCAGGGGTGGTAGTGATCAATCTCATCAACGTGCTCAAAACATGTAGGCTACACTTACATAATAAATAGATAACTCAATGCAAGGTCCAGTGGGACCAATATGCAGAAGAGAATGCCACATGGGAAAATTATGAGGATATTTATCAAAGATTTCCCCATCTCTTTTAAAACTTTTCCTTTTGATGAGTAAACACTTTTCTTTTATATTGGTTTGATCTTTGGAGACATTAAATCATCAAGGACGATGATTCTTATGGGGGGAGATATGTTACATCCCAAACTTTTGATTAAACTTAATCTTAATTTTATGTGGTCAAAAGGATAATTAATCTTAGATTAATGATTTGATGTTTGTGGAAAAATATCAAGTTGAATCACTGATTATCTAGATTTTGATTAATCTTTAGATTAGACATGATATTACATGTTAAGATTATTCTATCATAATGTTTTATGATTTAAATAATGATACACTGATCATGCTTATATGTTTGTGAGTGTAACCAGGAAAAGAATCTTCCCTCAAGAGTGGAAGGAGAGTATCACCTGGGAGAAGGAAATAGATGTTGTGGAAAATGTCAGGTTGTCATTTGAGAATCAAAATTATTCTTCGTGAACCGATGCCAATCAAGGTAAGTATTGATCTTATTTCCTTGATTAAGTCAGACTCGATTTGACTATAGTAGTCATGTCATTTCACATTTTCTCGACACCACTTAAGTCAATTGACTTAATGATGTTCTTAGAACAATAGTAGAACCTAGTGAAAATGTTGTCAGTGTCAGAGATTTCCTATGTTATTGCTTAATATTATATTAAGTTTTGTGATTAATGTTAATTATTTCCTCTAAGTCTAAAATAGCGACGTGGGGGAGTGAGTCTCAACCCCAAGTCGCATATTGATATCATCACCAATATGATTGGTAATATCATCTGGATGATATTTTGAATATTCTTATACCCTTATAATATCATGTAGATATCTATGATATCTTTTAAGTTATAAATAATATCCACTTATAGTGGAATCAAACACTAGATCAAGTTGATAAGTGCTACTCATTCATGGGAATGTGCCCATAATCCACAAAGAGTGGAAGAGTGGGCAGTTCCACAATGATAACACAGTATGTGTTATGCCTTGCGAAGAGCCCGCGAAGGCAGTTTTGGAGATGAGTGGATTGTTATCCACGATGGGAAGGGAGTCTAAATGTTTTTACTTCTGAACCTCGTGGATGAGGGAATAGAAGGTTTTCTTGGGCATACGTGAAAAGGCTCTCGAGGAGAGAAAAAGGAATTCTATGAACAACAGTCACAGTGAGGTATGTGAATACACCAGACGACAAATATACAAGTTCTACGTCGAACTTGAAAGCTTTATCAGGTATCTTTGTTATATATGTAAGCTTTTGCTAATATAAAATGATACTGTGATGTATCGATAGCTATGATGGTACTTAAGATACTGTGGATATAAACTAATTTTGTTGGATCGTAAGGCCAAAAGTATATTATACACTGTTGTAGTAGTAGAAACTAATCTTTGGAAAACTTCTTTTTTTGGAGCATCCATCCATTTTATGGAAGAGAAATGCTCATATTCAATTCATTCGAATACATTTGGCCCACTCCAATTTATTTTCAAGGATGAGTTCAATCAATTTGCCACTTACATTTAGCAAGTTCATAATTTTAAAAAAATACATATGATAAAATTATATGGAGTGTGGGCAAATAAATACAACCTAATTTAATTTAGAGTTTTTAATTAACTTATATAAGTGGTGAATAGTAGTTAGATTTAAATTAAGAGTTGAGATTGATAAGTATAAATAATAAAGAAAAGGTTTAATATGTTTAGTTTTATTTTGTTGTTTTTAGTGTTTAATAATAAAGAAAGGGTATAAATACACCACTTTCTTCCATCAGTCAGCCATGAAGCATAGAAAGAGGAATAGAATCACCAAATAGCTTGATGAAAACTATAGGGAAATTCATGAAGAAGAGGAACTAGGAAATCTAGCCTCTAATTACTTTAGAAACTTTCTTGCGGAACACAGAAACAATTCTGATAATGGTAGAGAGGATGAACTACTAGCTAGCATTCCCCTAGTTCTATCAGAGGAGGATAATTGTATGCTTTTGAAGCCTATTATTGCGAAGCAAGTTTGGGTAGTTGTGTTCTCTATGGGGGCCTTTAAATCTTTGGGCTTGGATGGATTTCCCCTAGCCTTTTTCCAAGATTTCTGGGAGATAGTGGGTTTTGATGTCACTTCTATTGTCAAAGATTTTTTTAGGACCGATAAGATTCTTAAGCAGATTAACTCCACATTTGTAGCTCTTATCTCCAAGAAGAGTATCACTAAGTCCATGGCTGATTTCTGCCCTATTAGCCTCTGCAACACCATTTATAAGATTATCACAAAGACTCTGGTCTTCAGACTCCAACCGTTGTTGGACAACCTTATATCTGATTGTCAAAAATGTTTTGTCCTTGGTAGACAGATTATGGATGCGGCCATATCCACTCATGAGATCATTCACTTGATGGATAGAAGTAATATCCCTAGCATGGCTCTTAAACTGGATATATCTAAGGCCTATGATAGGATCTCCTAGGATTTCTTGTTCAAGGTCCTGAGAAAGTTTGGGTTTCAAGACAGAATGATCACTTTGATACGGGAATGTGTTACTGCTGTCAAGTACTCAATTTTGGTCAATGGCTCTCTTTAGGGGCTCTTTAATATAGGTAGGGGTATCAGACAGGGCAACCCCCTTTCTCCCTACCTTTTTATCATTATGGCTGAGGTCCTGGGTAGAAACATCCTTTCCCACCTGGATAGTCATAACCTCAGGGAAGTCAAAGCCGTGTCCATAGTGGAACCGTCAGTTGTCCAACAATTTGTTGATGATACTATGCTCTTCGAGGTGGCTTCGATTATGGAAGCTAGAAGATGGAAAAGTATGCTGAAGTTTCTGGCCAGTGCATAAATTATGAAAAGAGCAATGTGTTCTTTTTTAATACTGATTTGGAGCTGCAAGAAAAGGTGAGAAATATCTTGAAGTGTAATAAGGCCAAGCTCCCAGCTACTTACTTGGGTCTTCTCCTCACAGTCAAGGAAGTGTCCCTGACTTACTGCAACACTGTTCTGGAAAGAATCCAAAAGAAGATGGAAGGTTGGAAAGGTAAACTCCTTAGCCAAGTTAGCAAGCATCAACTCCCGAAGACCTCCCTGCAAGGTATCGCTACTTATTTTCTTACCCTCTTCAAAATGCCTAGATACATGGCAGAAAAGTTGGAGAAGATTCATAAAAGCTTCCTTTGGACTAGGGTCGAGTAAAAAAAGAGGATCTCGCTGGTTGGGTGGGATAAAGTTTGTCTGCCCAAATTCCAAGGGGAATTGGGAATCAAAAAAATTTAGATGATGAACAAAAGCTTTACTGGCCAAGATTGGTTGGACCTTCCTTAAGGAGGAGAACGATCGGGTGCAGATCATGAAAGCCAAATACCTATAGAATGGGAAGTTAGGGCTAATTGATAGAGAGAGCCTTCCTAAAGGCTCCATTATCTGGAACAAAATGATCAAAACTAGAACTGCACTGGCTCAAGGCATTAAATGGAAGATGGGTAAGGGAGACAAAATCAAATTCTGGGAGGACAATTGGCTCTTGGAGGGCCCCCTATCAAACTAGAAGAATTCCATTACTAAAGAAAGAGTTGTTAACCATTTTGGGAGCTTGGTCAACAATTACATCAATGGTCAAACCCACAGCAATAGGACCTGGAAGAATCTTTCTGAATGTTGGAACAACAATCAGCCTAAGAACTAGGAGTGTCTGGCTCTGCAAATGGAGTTGAACAAGTACATAATTCCTATATTTCCTATGGAAGATGAAATGCTCTGGGGTTAGGATCAAAAGGGGATTTTCTCAATTAAATCTGCTTACAATCTACTGACCAACAACAAACATGGGAGCAGGTTCTAGAAGAGTGTCTGGAACAACAGGTTGACCCCTAAAATTAACTTTTTTTGGTGGTTTATGTCTCACAACAAAATTCTTACTACCGATAACCTCAAAAAAAGGGGCTTCCAAATGGTTAACAGATGTGTTCTATGTCTGAAAGAGGAAGAGTCAATCCAACACCTTCTCTTCCATTGTGAATTTTCTAAAGAGATATGGGGTAAAACCATAGAGAAAATTAATATGGAATGGGTCTTCCCAGAGAACTTTAAGGATTTCACCCAAAGCTGGCTCACTCCCTTCTCCCACCCTAAGGTTAGGGAGCTTTAGAGATAAATTCCCCCACACCTGGGGTGGAGTGTGTGGAAGGAAAGGAACAATAGAATATTCAGGGAAAAGGTTAAAAACGTCAATGAGGTGTTCTACTCCTTTAGCAAGTTGGTCTCAGAGAATACATCCTCCTGCACTCTCCTAATGGCTAAGGAACCCCCTACTCAAATGGAAATTCAGATTGCTAAGAACTGGGGTCTAACAGCAAATTTGACCAAGATTGATAATACCAAAAAGAAATCCAGACAAAATACCATCTGGAGACCCCCTCCCAAGGACTAGATCAAACTTAATTTTGATGGAGCAGAAAAAAGAACACTGGGTTGGCTAGAGGTGGAGGGGTTCTCAGAGATAGTCAGGGGATCCTCATTGTTGCTTATGCAGGGTGCATTGGAATTCAGTCCAATAATGTGGCAGAGGGATTGGCCCTGCTTTGGGGGCTCAAAATTGCTCACTCTATGGGGATGGACAAGTTGCAAGTGGAGGGGGATTCAAAAATTATTATTGATGTTGCTCTTGGCAGGTCTAATAGTGGATGGAAACTGAAAGATATCACTGACGATATTGTCTACTTATTGTCTGGGTTCAATGAGAAAGGTATTGGGCACGTTTATCACAAAGGCAATAAAGTGACGGATGGTATGGCCAACCTTAGGCAAAGCTTGGACAGATGGAGATGTTGGAAAAGAAAGGAAAATTTACCTGTTCAAATACAAAACCTTCTTGGAAAGGAGCAAGGTCTCACCCTTTGTCATTCATGTTTGTAATCCTATGTTCCCCTATCCCTTGGCCTTTGGGGTGCATTAGGTGCCAAATGGGATCTTTGTTGGATTGCCATTTGGATTTTAGGACTCTTAGTTTGGGAGGTGTGACAACTTATTGCCAACTCAGATAGGTTAGAAGGTGGACCTACCACCGTATGTCAAGGAGCCATCTTTTCATCATGATGTGGAGGCTTAAGGTGGGGTTCCACATGGCCAGACACGTGAGCAAAGGTGGAGTTAAGTTGACTAGCCTCCATAGAACTAGTAAACATGACCAATCAAAGAGTATCAATTATGAAAGGAAAGGGAGTACCCATTCGCATGGCCATCCTATCATCATGTTGTGGAGGCCTAAGGTGGGGTTCCACATGGCTAGGCATGTGAGAAATGGTGGAGTTAAGTTGACTAGCCTCCACAGAATTTGTAATCATGACCAATTAATGAGTATGAATTATGAAAAAAATGGGAGTACCCATTTGCATATTGTGAAATTAAGAAAGTATAACACCTATGGCTAGCAAATGGATACTCTACTCATTAATTTGAGTACGAGTATTGGTCTGTATGTTATTATCTATAGCTTGCAAATTCTAAGATAGCCAATGCTAACTTGAATTCAAAATTGTCTATGAGAAGTCGGTGCAATCTGAGAATGGGGGAGAGCGGACTCAAACAGAGCCTGAATCTTGCAAGGATTTCAAATGCAATGAGACCCTATGGCACATATGCCAAGAGGGTGGGGTGGCTTCTTATCTGGAATGCCTACAAGAGCACAATAAAAACCTTTCAAAGTAGTTTCTGCAGTCTTTTGAGGGCAGATGGGTCAAGGCGGGTGGTGTGGGGTTTGATATCTCAGAGGAAGTTATCAGGATGACAATGAGCATGCCAACTGATGGGATTAAACATAAGAAAATGAGCAAAGTTTCTGATTTGGATGGTATGGCTTTATTCCTGAAGAAAGGTGAGGTCTTACACAGCCTACAAGGTGGGTTTGATAGGCAGATGTTGCCAAAACCCTGGGATGATATGTGCCACATGATCATTAAATACTTCAAACTTGAAGGTAGATTCTGCAGGTTTTTTCACTAGCACTTTGCTCTTTTAAACCATTTCAGACATAGTAAGTTTATAAGTTTTCCTTTCTACTTACTATTGTTCCTTGAAGCCTCGATTGTGTCTGTTATTGACCAGCATGCCAATGAACCTAACAACCCCCTTATCCTGCTCCATCAGGGGCTCATTTTTAGGCTTTACAAGTTCCATCTCGCTCTCTATCCTCCTAAGACACTCACTGCTACTCATGATGAGCCTCCATTGCTACCCAATGTTAAACCTAACAAGAATAACCCAGTGATAATTACTAAAATCACCCCAAAAAATTATACCCAGACCCTCAAGTCTGGGAAGAAGAAACTTACGACTGGTTAAAGCCCTGAGCCTAAGTCTGGTGACTAGACCCCTAAAACCATTTCCAAGGTGTCTACCAAAAGAAAGATTATCTCTAGTGACTCCTCCCAAGAGACTCCTCAAGAGAAGAATAAGGAGGGGGTGGAGAGGGGGTAGTGTCTCAGACAGTGGGGATAGGGCTAAAGTGGAAATTATGGAGGTGGAGGATGTTGGCTCTGAGGAAGGTGATGTTGTGAGTGATAGTACCAAAGATCAGGATTTTACCTTGCCTAAAAGTAAACCCCGGGTGTCGTCGACCAGAAGGTCGATTTAGCTTGCTGCTAAACCTGGTCCCACTCTTTAGGTACAGGTTTTGATTGCTGAGCCGGTGGTGGATGAGGTGGACCTGGTAGGTGTGGACAATACTGACAACAAAGACAACAAAGATGAGAAGGTGGAGGTTGGGGTCGATGATGGCCCCAGTAACTTTTCGGAGCTCAATGCCTGAGGGTCAAACTTCGAGAGTTATGAGGAAGTGGTGTAGGATACTGGCAAGAAAAAAGGGATTGTAAGAAAATCACAAAGGATAGGGAAATGGAATCCCTCACTGGCAGAATGTCTAAATTAGAGAGGAAGTTCAAGATTTTGGCCAGGTTCATTGCAAAAGTCATGCACAGGTCAACCACCACTCTTGTGGTCCTACAGGACATTGGACTTACCAGACATGGGATAAAAGATAACGAGCTGAAGGAGTATGAAGAGCTGTACCATTTCCTGAAGGAGGATTGGGAGCAAATGTTTAACCAGCCCTAGGGGTTTTTCTATGCTTTCTATTGTTTTTCTGTTGCCAGTCCATTGTCTGTCTGCTGTGTTTTGTTTTGTTGTTTTTGGTTGTTCCTTTTTGTCTGGGTTTGTATCTTTTTGATGGAACTGTATTGTGCCTCTATCGTTGATGTGTAATGGGATCGGCACCCTTTTTTGCAGCTTACTTTATCAAAAATTTTAAACCTAAGTTTGTCTTCATGTGTTTCTTAATAGTAATTTAGGCTAGAATATGAAGTAAAATTATATGAAGTTTCATTTGGAAAGAGATATTCACTCTACACACCCATAGCTCTCTTAATACTAAGTTTTCCTCTCTTCTTGCTACAGGGGTTTTGAAGCTCACATTGAAGAAATCTATAGAAGTATCCGTCGTTGTACTTCATCTAATCCTCCATTGCCAAATCTTTCCTCTCCATAGATGTTCCTTGTTCCACTTCCTCCTTTGTATCTTTTCTGTGAGGTCCATCTTTTTCTGATGCTTTAGTTGTTTTAGTTTGGACTACTTGACTGTGTTGGTTTGGATTTATATACTTTGTGTGTGTGGACATTTAAGTTTATTGCTTTGGACATTATGCTAGATGATACTCTTGGACATTATATTATAATTAAACTTTATGGGAGTTATGTTTTGGACCTTATGATTTAATTTATGAGTAGATGATGTTAGATTATTATTTATGTGTGGGAAAAGAAAGTATTGAATGTGTTAGATGCTTATGTGATAGTCATTAAATAAATTATTTTAAATTATTTGAAGTATGTGATCATGAATGAAATTAGAATATTTAATTAATTTTTCTATGCATTTCAAGTTGCTTCGGCTATACTTTTCTTGACATACTGATATTTGTAAATTAAGTGTGTAGGTGGGTGGCCAAGATCATTAAGTTGTTCAAAGACTCCAAGAATTCACCATGTGTTACCCCGTTATCCTAGCCTAAACTGTGGAAGGGGTGAAGGCTAAAGTGTTATGTATTTAATTATTTTATTGTATGTTGGTTAAGATTATTCCATTTTTATAATTTTTAATTAAATTTTATTTATTTTGGCGAAAGTAAATTAGTTATTTTATTAATTTATTATTTTATTTGTGGGATGAGGATAATAGTTTTGTTTTAATGTTTTTTAATAAAAGGGTTTTTATTTTGGAAAAAGAGTTTTTTTGGGGAAAAAGAAAGAAAATTTCTTTTTTCTTCTCTTTTTGAGTTTTTAATTTGTTTTATTTAGGGAAAATGGGGGTTTTTGGAGATACTTTTTATGTGCATGAGTTTGGAAAGAGGAAGGTCTGAGAATGGAAGAAGGATTCTTGGCTTAAGGGTTTTGGAATTGAATGTTGGATTTGGGATTTGGGAGCAATATTTTCATAGTTCTGATTTTTGTTTGGGCTCACCCTAACTTGGGGAGTTGAGGCAGGATTATTGATTTCTTTATATTTATGAAAATTTATAAATTTGTTGTGCTTGCATAAATTCTGGTTGCATGATGGGTTTGTTTGTTTTTTTTTTCTTTTTTCTGTTGTGTTGAGTTGTGGGGTTTTGGGTTGTATGGGAGCGACTCTCTGTATTTGATGAGAGCCTCCTAAGTATTGGGGTAGAGAGAGGCGTGGAGCCTCTCTTGGGGAAAATTGGATCTTTGTAATATGTGGCATTATGTTGAGTTGATGGTTGTTGTGTTTGGAATATTGTGAAGATGTTTTGATAAAATGGTGTTTTGGGGTTTGGTTGTTATGATATTATATGGAGATGTGTGTGATTTAGAGGTATAAGTGCTGGTGGTGAAGGATGTTATGGTATTGTGCAGTATGATATTGTATGGGAGTTGTATTTTGTTCCCCAAAGAGGGAGGATTATCCCTTCTCTCCCCCTATTTTGGATCTATGTAAGATCCTTTGTTTGTGAATCATACCCTGTGGGATTTCATGTTTTGTGCTATTTATCTCTATTTGTTTTGTGTATACCTGGTTCTTGGAGTCTCTTGATCGGGGGTGGGATTGCAAAACAATCCCTATGGTAGGGAGGAGAGTAGGTCTTGGCCATCCTTTTGGTTGTCGTGTTTTGTAGGTTCATAAAAGTTTACCTAGTGAATTTGAATATCAAGGAAGTTCAGTGTGTTCAAGGAAAAAGAGACAATTATTCTATGTCACAATTCATGGCAAGATGCCATTATAAAGTTGTAATTGTAGAAAGTCAATGGGCATGTTGCCTATATGTAAATTATGTTGTTGAGTATCTAAGTTTATGCAATAAGTATTGTTATATTCATTATGATTCTATTGCAAAGAGAAGGAAATGTTAGAAATTTTCAATCAATAAAAGAAAACTATACTTGTGAGTTTTATTTTGCTTTGAGAAAATTAAATGTATGAGGCCTAATAATTTTTTTATCATTTACATTAATCTAGAATTTGTTTTCCTATCTTATGGACGAAAACAATATACATTGATGTATTTATATGTGTGTGTGTGTGTGTGTGTGTGTGTGTGTATTATTTTGTTGTGTATCCATAACTTCTGTGTGATAGACTGTTGTAAGCAGCAGCCAAGAAGCATTTTATAAATTTAGGTAGCAAAAGAAATATTAATGACATTGTGAAATGTATATAATGCAATAGACTCTGTTGAATTTAAAGCATGTGTGTAAATATATTGTTGGGGCCTCTAAGGCCACGACCTTCCCAATGGGCAGCACCCCCCTTTTGATATGGCTTCAGCCTCCTTTACTATTAACTATGCTTCCAACAAAAAAATCTTTGCTGAGTAAAATTAGTGCCCTTCTGTTGTGATCTTATCGCTGGTCATTGTTTGATCTCTGCAGTTGCTTCTTTATGCCTTATATATATATATATATATATATATATATATATATATATATATATATATATATATATATATATATATATATATATATATATATATATATATATATATATATATATATATATATATATATATACACACACACACACACACACACACACTTTTATCTCGATCAATTTGGGAAATTGTTCTTCCCTACTTAAAACAAATACACAGTAAATGTAGAAGTTATTGATATTTATTAAGAAAGAATGTGAATGGTTTTAGAAATTAAAATATAATTTAATAAGCTTTGTTTTATTATCTTAATCTTGAGAGAATTAGTTTTATTGTTTAAAAAGAAAAGAATTAGATTTATGATAGAAGAAATCTGATTTATTTTTTTTATAAAAGAAAGCACTTGATATTATTTATTATTTTAACATAAATTAAGTTAGTTTATTCTATTAATAATGAAATAAAACAATGGAAATATGTCTTTTGTTTTATAAGATTTAGAAAAAGAAGTTGTTTCGAAAATAGTAGTAAGTTTTAAAGAATGAAACATCTTTTTCAAATTTAGTAAAAAATTAGTAAATTGTTATTAACAGTATGTATTCAAAAGAAATGGATTAATTGCATTTTCTCATTGCTTTATTTGAAAAAGAAAATTAGAATGATTCATTATTAAGGTATTCAGTTATGACATGGAAAGAGAATTAAATTTGTTTATTTTATTATAAAAGTAATTAGTCTAAATGAAATATTTTAATTAAAATTGAACGTTAGGGTTGTATTTATTTTTATATGTGTTATTGTTTGTATTAAATTAAATAGGTCCTATATAAAATTTAAATGAAGAATTCAAAGTATGCTTTTAATTCAATTAGCATCTTATTAACTTGGTTAGAGCAATCCTTAATGGTGGATAAATTAAATTATGTTTTAATAAAATAAATTTAACTTAGATGAAAAAGTTCAACATTGTATTTAAACTATCCTAATGGTTTAAACTTGACATTTGGGATGATAGGACACTTGAAAAAAAAAAACAAAGGACACTCATCATCAAACCTGTTTGTGGTCACCACACTTAAGAGAACCTTAGGTAAACTTGTGATGTAGTTTTATAAGTTTAATACATTTCCTTTAAAAAAAATTATTCCACCATTTTGCCTACTTGTATGGATGACATACAAGTGGGCCTAATATGGTCATGACATTTTCCATATATTCATTGCCCTCCTAGATTCCTTTCTAATAGCCTCCTAAAATCCATATTCCCGTGCATATTCATCCTCCTTATAGTCATCATATAAATCTCATCACAAATCCCCCTATATTCTTCCCTAAAGCAATCGATTATTTCCATCACTTATCAATCCATCTATCACTTGCACATGACACTATAAATAGATTTATTCCTAGATTTTTATTCTTTTAGGTGCAAATCTACACACACCCCTCTCTCACCATAGTAGGGCTTTCACACACTCACATTTTATAGGGTATAATTGAAGGTTGAAATGGACCACTTATGGGTGTTATGTTGGAAAATGTCCCCTTGTGGGCTTTTCCCTCTTAAGGTTTAGCTCTCGGATCCTTTAGAATGCATTTAGGTCATCTTGCATGTTAATGGTGACTCCCGATGAGAAAACCATGAAATTTCATGGCAAATGGGACCTAGGGGGTATACTTAGCATGAATCCTACCTGAAATAAGGGGGAGGACTTGGGCGCCCGTGCCCTAGTCCTACCCTATTTTAGTTTAGGACCTATTTTTGGGTGTCAATTTTATGACCATTATTAGGTCCTATGTCGACATCTCAAGTTTGAATTATGAAATTCTTAGCGAGAATGTCTGTAGTTGCATATATAAGCATGATTAGTGATTCATTTGTAAACTAGATGGGCATTGTGAACTTGTGGCTTAGGTGAAAGTGATTCAAGGCATTCATTGTGTTGCAGAGCAGTATTTTGTGTTGTTATTGCGTTTGTGATTACAGATTTGACATCCATCTCCTCATGGCATGAAGAGCACCTTCCTTCCATGAGATCTACACTACAAGGTGATATTAATTATGTTTTCTATCATTTATCATTTGGATTTTACCTCTATCTCGCAGGGATACGCATTCTTTATCTAAGAATGATGTTCGAAAGACTTGAATGTCTCTCTGAGGCTTGACTGAGGTAAGCCTCTAAACATCACAACCTTCAACCTACTTTTCTATGATTGCAAGTTACAGGTTTCAGAAGCAAAAGAAGTGGAGTTGTAGGAGAGCAATGCAGATTGTTAGAATTACAGATCTGAGAAGAAAACTAGGGCTTTGACTTGGGTGCCCACTCATTAGTCCTCTGGATCCCACAAAAGTGAAATCTCTAAAACAACAGGAACAGGTTGTAGACAACATTCCCAGATCCTGACAAAACTGAGGCACTGGACTAGGGCATTCGCTCATTAGTCCCTAAATTTTCCACACACCAAACTTTAAAATATGGTATGCATTTGGTTATCATTTGATATCTCTATGTGTGATCATTTTTCGTAATTTGTCCATTTGTTTACAATTTCACAAAATTAGAGTTTTGAGCATAATTGGACTTAATTGAACAAAAAATTCACACAATTCCAATCTTCCCCTATGTTCCAAGTGACATGAGATCTATAGTAGAGTTTTCTACTCGGTTGAGTGTCCTTGAATGTTTAGTGTGAAAGGAGGATCAACACAAACCCTATTGTCTCATC
The DNA here is from genome assembly GCA_027924645.1 of Cunninghamia lanceolata. Lineage (NCBI taxonomy): Eukaryota > Viridiplantae > Streptophyta > Pinopsida > Cupressales > Cupressaceae > Cunninghamia > Cunninghamia lanceolata. The sequence goes on along the minus strand of BSBN01000469.1, from coordinate 12,457,555 downwards.
ATCATCCCCCTTTTTCATATTAAACAATGGGATTGACTAAGGTAAGTCTCCCAAATAGAAAAACTCCTTTTCCTTTCTTCTCTTAGCTTCAAATTGAAATAATAGATGATTGTGGAGTATTCTAAGTCATATATAGGTGGAATAGGGATCAAGACACCTAGAAGAACAACTATGCAATTTTTATTTCTATAAGAGACATATACACCAATGCCTTGACCTCTCTACTAATCTACACCAATGCCCAGACAATGTATGTGACCAGCAGGAGTTTCTAGATTCATTGTTAGTGTCCTACAAGGGTGTCTAGGCTAAAGGATCATGTCCTAGCTTTTGTCAATAGACCAAAATTTTCCAAGCTACCAATTCTAATGTTCTTTTCATTTCTTATATATGTTCTAGTATTCAAATATCCCAAGGATTTACTCTGTCAACTTTTTTATTTCCATTTTCCTATTTTCCTTTCCATGTTATATACATTAGTTTGATGTAGTTAAAAATTAGAAGTTATTATATTTATTTGTTGCAATATAAGTCTAGTATATCTCAAGTTTGCTTAATTAAACTAGTGCAAAGAAAGAAACCTAGGTTAATAATTAATGCATATACTAAGTAAAAGCAACCTAGTGTTCATTTATAGTTCTTTCACCTGCTTGGCCACTTGAGGATTAATGAAGTTATGAGGGTTGTCTAAATTGATATGCATGGTTAATTGGTGCCATTTTAAGTAGCCTAACATCTTCATCATTTGGGGTGTCATGACCTCAGCTAAGGCATGTACAATAAATTTAGGGGTTGAATAATCACACAAACCTAGCTGTTTAAGTTATTCCTCAACTAGACTTTCTTCTAAGGCATCCAATGTGTCAAACAAAGAAGGTACCTCCACATCTAGGAGAGAAAGCTTATGTTTAGTGCATTTATTCCTTAGAGCATATTTCTCATCGTCATTGTAGCACAATCCATTCACTTGGTGAGAGGCCATTTCCTTATGTATTGGGCACTTAATGGGTGGTGGTTAGGTACCTAGACTTAGTGTTGGACAATTGCCTTTATGTAGCATGGATTGAAATATCTTTTGAGTGTTAGGTTGTGGTGATTTATAAGGATGGTCTTGAGTGGAAAATGTATCCTCAACTAATTTAGCCAACTTGAGAGATTCCATCAATATGGAGGGCTTAAACATTATGAGTTTTACATGGATATCATCCTTCAAGCTATTGATTAAATAACTTTTAAAGAAATTATCAGCAAGCCCACTTGTTTGATTTTCTCACTTTCCAAACTATGTCTAGTAGTCACAAACCAAATGATTTTGTCAATTCAGTTAATGCTCATGTGAAATCTTTGTACTCACTCAAATTGAAATGGGTGAGGAAGTGATTGTAGAATTAATTCCATGTGAGGAAACCATATTTTGTAAGTCATTGATACCAATGGATAGATTTATGTTCCAACTAGAATGAAGCAACCATGGAGTTTTTTTTTTCTATGAGAATTTTATTGACTACAAAATATGACTCTACTCTATATAACCAACTTGAAAGGTTGTCACCATCAAATTTTAGGAAGTCTATTTTAGGTGAACATTATGTCCTACCAAGAGTTTTCTAGTTTTGGAAAGTATTATGTCTAGTGTAAGAGCTTTGTCCCATATCTAATTTTCCACTTTGGTGGAATTATTGGCTCATGGCATCTTATTTCTTAGCCAATCAATCAATTGTTAAGATCATCAATTCAATCTAACATGGACAAGTGTTGGACTAGAGTGAATTGTATATTAACTATATGTTTTTTTATTTCTTCATCCATCATTTCTAAAGAAAGGTCTGATGGGTTTTAACTATTTTGGTTATCTAAGGTTGCTAGAGGGGTAACCAAAAAAGTATACCAAACTATTTAACAAGACAAGACTGTCAGTTTGAGATAATATGTAAATATTTGAAAATAAGTCAACTGGGTGAAAGTTCAAAGTTGTGTCCCACTTCAGGCCAACTTATTAGCACAAATGAATTTAAGCATTTCCAAATAAATGTCAATTTTGGTCAAACATATGTTCTAGTTGAATTCATTATAGAGCTAAATTAGATCTAGGCCACAACTTTTCCAACTAGAAGTGTCCACTAAATACATATGTAGCATCACTTTGGGGCTAATTTATCAAAAAATAAAATTATTTGAAAAGCTCGATGTGCTCACAACTCCTACTCATGTAAATAATATTTTTAAAAGAATTTAAAAGTAACCTTTTGTAGATCTATAAGTGTAATTTTCAAAAATATAATTTTTTTAATATTTTAATAAGTGCCTATATTTTATTTTTTATTTTTACTAAAGTAGGTCATCAATACCAAAATTCAAGGTTGATTGTCTTCTCAAGAAAAATACTAAAGTTTATTAAAAAATATGAAAAAATGTGATGCACAAGAGGAGAGATTCCATGTCAAGATGATATATTTTCTCTATTTTGGATAAATAGTTAAGACAAAAGTTGCATCTTGTCGAAATAATTATGTTTTCAATACACACAACTTTCAATAGTTATTTAAGAATTATAATTTATGGAGATGGAAAAAAACTAATCCATGCACTAAAGTTTCAAGTTATAAATACCAAAAAAAATTGAAGGAAAAGAATGAAATTTACTATATAAAGAGCCACATCCTAATTAAACTTATTCTTTAACATTTTATCATCAACTAAATTATAGTGTCAATTTTACAAAAAACTACACTCAAATAATTTTTATTTTTATTTTTTAAAATACAAACATAAAATACACTAAAAAATCTACATTTCATTGCTTTACATCATTTCAAAATTAAAAACATATGTCACTTTCTAGTGATTTTAGTTAAAAAGTAGGATTAGTGTTGGCCATTTCCTTTATAAAAGTGGAACACAGTTTGAACTTTTCCAAAATAATTTTTTTCAAATAATACCCTATGGGCTTATTTTCCTAACAAAATTGTCAAATTTTTCCCTAGAAGTTGCAAACTATTAGACTATTTAATAGCTAAACACCTGAGTTGCATTTGGCACAATTATTTCATTCTAAATGACACAACTCACTAGTCCACTATATTATTGTATGAATTTTCTTAGATCTATGTGGATCTACTTATATCTACCAACCTCTAACCAAATATGCCCAAATTTATTAATAGCACGGGTTAATGTGAAAAACATTATAGGCTAGGTTGTGTTTGGTCTCTAGTCTCTCTAGTATCTTTTCTCATTCATAAATAGTGAAGTGGCCCAATATTTTATAGCTCTATTTGAAAGGACTCCATCATATTGTAGCCACACTATTATATCTTTGAGGTACAAGGAAAGTAAATTCTTGATTGCTATCCAATTGACTATAAATTTTAGATCATCGATGGCTTTCTTTGGAAAAGTTTCTAAACCCTAGAGGGTCTTCTAATCTAGACCTAAAGGTACATAGAAGTTCACAACTATATATAGATGTTTTTTAGGCTTAGTTATTGTTCAAGATAAATCCCACCTCACCTCACACTCTTACTCAATTTTCTTAGATAAAAAGGACAACTGCCTAAGGATATTTTAAAACTCCTAGCACATGGTTTCTGACCTAAAGCATTACTACAAGGGAAAACATTTAGCTAAAAGTGGTTATTACTCCACTACTTTTACCACTTTTTGATCACCAAATCTTGTAAGGTTAAGGTGAGAGCATATGGTGGACCTAGTTGTAGTAAGCCACTAAACTAATATTGCTAAGTACTATTGTAGCATACAACCCTAGAAAGAGCTCTAATACCAATTTTTGGGATCTTACAAGCAAATATTATCAACCAAAAGCAATAACATGTGATAAAGAACAAAGTGTCTAGAAATAGTTGCAACTATATACTTATATTGATGAATGTAGATCAAATATCACATGCCTCTTCAAGTGGGCAACCTCTTTATGAACAAAGCTCTATTACAAAATATGGTTCCAAGATGATCTCTTAATCACAACATCAATGAAAAGGCATTAGAAAGAGTGACTTATGAGACACAACCAATCTAGTATAAATCCACACACTTAGTATGAACTCATTACATTATTGCAACCATGTGATGCATGTGGGATAAATCAACATAGTGTAATATTAACTAAATAAATAAACTATGATTATTACAATGCTCATAACAACAAAAGGTTAGGATGTAAGCATTCTAACAATGTCCTATTATCCTATTTTAGGTACATCAATTATATCATTCATTCTTTATCATACATTAGCAAAAACATAAGCAAGAACTCTCAACTTCTTTATATATTAATTGATATCCATTTTCGAGACACACAATCAAAGCACACTTTGTAAATTCATGCATTATCTTATATCAACAAAATTAGTAATTAGTGATTGATGTTAATGGCATGTTCTATCGATAATCTACTTAAGTGTACAATAGACCAATGGCTAAGTAGGTTTAGACTACTAACATACTAGCATATCTCTATGTCTCACTCAAAGCACATTGAATCTGCCACCCCCTAATTTACTCTATGTGCTATCTATTGTACATACTATCTATGCATACTAATAAATCACACAGTATAAGATAATAGTCAATATGAAATCAACAATGTATATTATTCCTACACCTTATATGTTGTGTATAAATAATGCAATATTAGGGGTATGTATAGGAACTTGTCCCCTATCACTATCTAGATTATGTATAGATTAACACATGAATATACTTCAAAGTAGACTTTCTTTAAAGACAACTACAAGTCACATGTATCCCAAAATATATTATTTTTCCTAAATACAATCTATGCATGTGTTATCCTTATGTATAGTTATGCATGTTTATAAAACCATATGCTTTCTATCTACATATATGTGATATTTATGGCACAAATTTGAATAGTAGTATTTGAGTTCCAACATCCTCCCAACACAAATATGTGTTATGTTGTTAGAATGCCAAAATACTAAAACAACTATAATAAAATAAACAAACTACAACTCCCAACAATAAGTACCAACTCATTGAACTTGAGCAAGCTCATGCATAAAGTTCTACTAATACTATGTTTTGAGAAAAATCATTCTAGTGTACAATGCTAGATCATACATGTCTCCATTTACACTATACTAGTAGGAATATCCTTCAACCAGTCTTCTTCCTCAAAACTCAAATATTGCAACTATTATTTATACAAATTAACTACTTCATTATGTGCATCTAAATCAAGAGATAACTATTGGACCTATGTACACACATATTCAATTCAATGGCTTCAGTTTGGTGGTATAACTATTATGCTTCTATGCTATCTATTATAGTTATTCTACTATGCGCTTATCAATATTTATTATTGCATCATTTATGATGTTATCATGCAAGCCTCCCTACTAGACTATGTGAAATTCAACACATAATGACACTAGTGAAGGGCCCAACCCACAAAGGTAATAACTCACTTATGTGCAAGTGCAAAGGTTTGCGCATATTGTTCTACCAATTGTCCAATTTATATAATCTCCACCTAGACACAATTCTTGTGCTCTTGAAACTCTTTACTCTCTTGATCCTCCTACTTCTAAGCTTCTTCTTTCATACAATGATGCTCTTGTACTACTATTTTCTTTTTCTCCTCTTTTATTGTTTCCTCCTATTGTGTCAATGCCTCAAGTTGTGTGTGAGTTATTCCAGGGGCTATAAGTGGATCAAATAATTCCTCAAGAGTATCTAGTTGCTCCTCAATTACTATGTTTACTCCTGGGTGGATCCCTAATAAAGGCACTTGAAACTCTTTACTTCTTGTGTGAATTTAATGGTGAGTTATTTTCCACCTACTTTCCCTTCTTTTCCTCCATAATTAGTTTTTCCTTTTCCTCTTCTACAATTTTTACCTCAACTAGTCTCTACATTTAGCTCTTCCTCATCATGCAATCCCATAGTAACTTCTACCTCTACTTCTATGTATACACTAGGATATTGTAATGTGTGTCCTAGGTCTTCATCCTCTTAGGGATGGATGACTCTTAGTGGATTTTACCTTAAAGGGCATGGTATTAGTGCATAGACACTAATAAGAATATAATGATGCTTAGCCTCTATATCTTTTAGGGTAATAACATAAGTTAATTTGTGCGATTGTAAATTAGTGCTAAGATCCATAAAATTACCTTAGCAAAATATTTTAAGAAATGGAAGTGCACCATTAGATACACATCCATAATCTCTTATGTGCACCTCCATTTATTTGTGCAATTTCTTTTAGGGTGGAAACCATTCTTTCATCTTCTTTCTATGCATAATTATGCCCTTAGCATATTTTGTTTTGCATATCAAGTGCTTATAGCATAGTGCTAGTAGTTGATATACCATTTTAGATTCCCTTGACCTAGTTGCAATGTGTATCTAGAATTCTCATCAATTATAGTTCTATCTACAAGTCTCCAACCACTAGTTTGGTAATTCTAGCTTAGGCATGCTCCATAGTTATGCCTAATCTTATGTTTAGATGGATATATGGTTTTATTGGTACAAAGAACAAAACCACAAGCCTATGACTAGAAGGCCTAAAAAAAATAGAAAATATTTTTTTTATTCAGTAATAGTAGCTTCCAAATGGTTTCCAAACCTTAGAAATGTGATATCTTTACATATTTATAGGTTTCATTAGTAGGGAATACAAAGATTTTTCTCTCCAACAAACCATATAGGACAAATATATAAGAGAATACAAAGTCACATGACTTTTACAAGTATGAAATTATAATATTTTATTTCTATTGATCTAAATTTGACGTGCAAATGCACATTGTCCTTAATTTTGCAAGTCCTTTTCACTATCCTTTATAATTCTTCATTACTATTGAGCTAAACTTTGACATGCAAATGCACATCATCCTCCCATTTGCAAGTCTTCTTTACAATTTTCTATTACTATTAAGATGAAATTTGACATGCAAATGCATGTCATCATCCCTTTTGCAAGTCTTCTTTATAATTAATCATTACTATTGAGCTTAAATTTGACATGCAAATGCACATCATCCTTCCTTTTTCACTTCCTCTTTAACATATTCCTTGAACTCCTGATTGTTTTCCAAAAGTCGTGTGCTTTAACATTTTTCATATATAGCTACAATCCTAGTATCTTGCAACACACAAAATTTTAAGTATTATATTTTTTAAGCTAAAACCAAAATACAATGCATATTTAAATCAAATTAAATTTATTAAAAGGACAACAATTTTTTCTTGTAGGTTCACAGGATTGAGTCGGGGTTTTGAAGTCTACTTGTAGTTGTGAGAGAGAAAATAAACTTTTGTGCACATTTTCATGTATGGGGGAGAATGGGAACTTTCACACACATTTGCATATATGGGGGGGAATTGGAACTTTCATGCATATTTGCATATATGGGGAAGAATGAGATCTTTCGCACACATTTGCACATATGGGGGAGAATAGAAACTTTTATGCAAATTCACACATGTGAGGGAGAATGAAAAATTTTATGCAAGCTTGCACACATGAGGGAGAGTGGGAACTTTTATGCATATTTGCCCATGTGAGGAAGAATAAAAACTTTTATACACATTTGCATATATAAGGGAGAATGGAAACTTTTATGCGCATGTGAGGGAAAAGGGGAACTTTGATGCAAGTTTGCATATAATTCAAACAATGCCAAGTGATCTAGGAAGACTAGAGGCATTTGTTATATTATAACTATTTTTTTTTCTGGATAACAAGGATATTTGTTAATTCTATGTATTGGTTTAGAGAAGTTAAACCCTAGAATCAAAACTAGAAGGGTTTAGAAAACTTAGAACTCTTAAGTCGGTTATGACATTGTTTTTATATTATGGTCGATAGTGAGTGCTCGAGATAACCATAAAGCAAGACAAAAAAAGTCCAAGAGGCACTTGTTGATTGTAAATGTTTTCTACTTTCAAACAGTGTCGAGACTTGGTATATACAACATAGGAGTGTTTAATATTAGAATCGGTGAGTAGAGTGACAGGAGGTCATAGACCCTAGTGCATTGCGAGTATGCAAGGAGGGACTCTCTGAAAGGTTAGAAATACCTAAACCTATATATTGCATGTGTGTCCTAGATTAAGGATTAAGTCAAATTGACTAGAATGGATTACCCTACAGACAAGCTTATGTCTAGAGTTACTAAGTGAATGAAGTCAAATTTTAGGATGAGATAGTCTCCAAGTCAATCAGAGATGTGTGAACTCATGACTACGTTCATTGCAAACACCTATTTATATTAAATCTTTGGCCAAAGTAGTGCATCCGTCTCTGCATGCATTAGTCGGTTCATTGTGCTCCATATTTGCGTAACCATCCAGTAGTGTCATACTCAGTTAGAAGAAGTCTATAGTTGTATGACCATGTTGGTTATGTAGGACACAACACTAGAGACTCAGATAGCAAAAACCTATTGGTTCCTTATTTCTATACTCTTCGTGAAGGGTAGGGCCACTTCCAGAAACGAAGGTGTGAGGAGAACTGTCAGTCTGTGGTTGGAGGTAAAGCACTTGGATGATGCTCTCTCTATAGCAAATGACTCACCAAGACTTGTGAAAATAGATATCAATATCCAAATGCAGTGTACTCCATGTTATGACTTATGATAGTCAAATTTATCATGTAAAACTATTCTTTATGCCAAGTGCATTTTATGTATTGTAAATGTAAAGTGAAAGGATTTCACTATGATTCTATCTTTAAATATGTTGTAATTTCAAGCTTAAAAATATTAAGAAAGATATACTTTATTTCTTTGTGATTATGCAAATGATATTTATTCCTTTAAAAAAAAATTCTCAGTCATGTTTACCATGTTTATTTACTTCTTGTAAATTCTTGAGTTTCTTTAAGTAATATGAGAAGACATGTTACAACTTAGGTGAGGAAATGAAGATGGGTCCTGGCAACTAGGCCTGATCAGGTACCCATGTACAATGTAATACAATATAATCTCTCATAAAAGCAGATGAAGGGAGAAAACCTCATGGGAAAAAACTCCCCCAAAAGAGAGGAAAAAGAAAGTGGAGAAGCTAGAAAGACCCCATGAGGATGATGTTGCTGATGAATTGGACCGTACCCCAAGAAGAGCTCGCAAATGAATGAGCTTGCTCTCAGTGAAGGGTTTCATGAAGATGTTAGCAACCTGCTTCGATGACTAGCAAAAGACTAAGTCAATGATCTCTACATGAATAAGCTCTTAAATGAAATGCATATAAATCTCGATGTGCTTGCTCTGCTGATGCTAGACTAGATTCCTACATATCTGAATGGTGCTCTAGTTGTCACAATAGATGACTATGGGTTGTTGGAATGGAATGCCAAAATCAGTGAGAATGCCCTGAAGCCAAAGAGCCTCAGTAGCTACATTAACAGCTCCCCTGTACTCTACCTCTATTGATGATAAAGCAATAGCATTCTACTTTTTTGCTAGACCAACTAATAGGACCAAAACTAAGTGAGAAACTGTAACTGGAAGTAGACTTGTGATTATGAGTTTCGCCAGCCCAATTTGGATTTGTGTATCCAACTAAGTTAACCTCAGTGCCATATGTGTAATGAATCCCAAAGCCAAGAGTCCCTTGAAGGTAATGATGGATCCTCTTAGTTGCTTTCTAGTGCGACTCATGAGGCTCCTAAATGAATCTCAAAACCATGCCAACTGTATATGAAATATCTAGCCTAGTATGAGTCAAATAGATGAGATTGCCAACTAGTTGTCGATACAAGGTAGCATCAACCAATGGTGTAGCACAATCCACCTCAAGCTTAACTCTAGATAGAAAAGGAGTAGTGGATGACTTACAGTCAGTCATGTGAAACGAGCAAGAAGATCGAGAGTGTACTTAGGCTGTGCTAAAGTGATCCCTGAGTCTATCTAAGAAATCTCAATACCAAGGAAGTAATGTAGTAAGCATAAGTCTGTCATGTCAAACATGTCATGAAGAGTTGTCTTCACTACTTCAATAGATGATGTAGAGCTCCCACTAATCAAAAGATCATCAACATAAAGTACCAATATCAGTAATGAATTGTCCTTTCACAAAAGATAAACGTTGGGATCTAAATGGCACCTAGTAAAACCTGAACACAAGAGGAAGGAATATGTCTTGGCATACCAAGCCCGAGGGGCTTGTTTGAGGCCAAAGAGAGATCTCCTAAGTCTACATACTAAGGAGGAATACTGAAGATACTTTGGTGGTTGATCCTTGTAAATCTCCTCCTCAAGGTCTCCGTAAAGAAAAGCACTCTTCACATCCATCTAGTGCACTTCCCAACCATGTGTTACGGCAATAGCAAGTGTGAGTCATATGGAAGTCATCTTGTCCATGGGTGCAAAGGTCTTTGTGTAGTCAATACCAGCAACTTGTGAAAACCCTTTAGCTACCAAACGTGCCTTGTACTTATGAACTGACTCATCTGCTATACTTGATCCGATAGATCCATCTGCATCAAACCAACTTTCTTCCCTTAAGAAGATGTGTCAAATCCCAAGTGTGATTTCTCATTACAGAATCATATTTCTCATTCATAGCATCATCTCACTTAGGTATGCCTGAAGCCTCTTTGAAGGTCTATTGATCAGAGGCTGAGGCAAAGTAAGCATGTGGCCCACTTTGATAATCTGGCAGTGTACGTCTCCCATCTGTTGGATTCCATGCCCATGTCCCTACACTTTGAAGTGTCTGATTTGCCCAAAGGGGTTGTGATGTGGGTTAATCAGGTGCTGAGTGATCAACCTCCAAAGCAAGCCCATAAGAGGATGAAGATGAAACCCCATCATGGTCCTCATTGTTAGAACTGGAAGAAGGAATCTCTATCTCAGGAATCGACTGTGGACGGTCTGAGTCATTAGAAGATGTATCATCAAATTCAAATGAGTCCATGAAGGAAGGAGGAATGTCAAGTGAAGAGTCAGTAGGACTTTCCTAGAACTTAACACTCCTCTCAATGAATATCTCATGTGTGGTTGGATGTAGGAGATGATAACCCTTCACACCTTCTGGATACCCTACAAAGATGCAAGGTTTGGACTGAGGTTCCATTGCCTTGCGATTTTGAGAAGGTATTCGTACCATAGCTGGGGATCCAAAGACTCTGAAGTGCTCAACTGAAGGTTTCCTTCCTTTCCAAGCTTCAAAATGTGTGATATTCTTCAAGCCTTTGTGAGGAACTCTGTTTTGAATGTAACATGCATATTTGATTACTTATGCCCAGTACTATAGTGTAAGGTTCGTGGAGTGTATCATGCAATTTTCCATCTCTTTCAAGGTTCTATTCTTACGTTCTACAACTCCATCTACTAAGGAGTATAAGGAACTGTGCGCTGCAAGTTTATTCCCTCTGCTTTGCAAAACTACTCAAACCTAGTATTAACATACTCTTCTCCATTATTTGTTCGAAGAACTTTGATGACCTTCCTTGATTATTTCTCAACAAGAGCCTTGAAATCTTGAAAGTGGTTGAAGACTTCAAAATTCTATCGAAGGAAGTAGACCCATGTGTACCTAGAGAAGTCATCTATGAAGGTGAGGACATATCTAGCCTTAGTAAAAGATGGATGGGGAAAAGTCCTAGATACATCATTGTGAACAAGTTCCAAGATCTATGTCACTCTCCATGATTTGCCTTTGTCAAATCTCTCTTAGGATGCTTCCCAATGGTACATCCCTCACAAAGACCCTTAGAGAATCTAACTCTAGGCAGTCTTGCAACCATATCATGATGTCTCAGTTGCTCAAGATAGCGGTAGTTGAGATGGCCAAACTGCTCATGCCATAGTTTGCCAACCCCATCTGAATGAGTAAGCAATGCAGTAGGAGAAACATCAAGGGAAAAATGTGAAAAGGTATACAACCTGGTCTGGTGATATGCCCTTCCCAATGCTACTAAGCTGTTGTTGTGTAACTCTCTGATCTCCACTAAATCTGGTGTAAACTGGACTCTCATGCCCTTGCCTATGTGAATGATCTGGTACACAGATAGGAGATTAGTTGAAAGTAAAGGTACACTAAGAACATTAGTGAATGTCCCCCCTCAATTTCAATAAACCCACTTCCAACAACTGTTGATGGAGTGTCATCACATAAGGTAATGGTGGACATGCTATGGGGTTCTAAGGAAGTGAACTCAACCTGTGAAGAACCCATGTGGTGCAAGACACTAGAGTCAATGATCCATGAAGATGCTGAAGAGCTGCAACAAGAGCCTTGCCCTTGAATTTATCTTTACCTTTTGACTTAGAAGTTTCTAGGGTGGATGAGGACACTTTGAAGGATTCAGGTACATCTATGTTGTTTTTCTCCAATAGATGAGTGATGTGATCAACCTTTTTCTTCATACGCTTGTGCTCATCATGCCCTGCCTTATTACATTAGGTACATTGAACTTTGTCCTTTTTAGGTTGCCCTTGTTTGGATGAAGTTTCTGTGTGACTTTTAAATGTCTCAGGTTTTTGTTATTTATTTGTCTCTTGATCCTTCTGAGTGTTTTATTTATTTCCTTTGATGCTTGAATCTTATTGGTGTTGTTAGCACTCACCTGGCTACCACTACACCAAAAGCTTGAACTGTTAGTGAATGGTGCCCCGGTAGTGTTACCCAGAGACCACGCGGGCCCGAAGGGGGAGGAATTGAGGGTTGTGCACCTAAGCACCAACATACCCCCACCAGTCCGTACCTGCCCAGTGATAACCACATGGGTAGGCACGGACTGCTAGGTGCATCTTGTATGCATGAGGGCAGTGGGCATCGGTGGGAATTGAACTCCTCCCCAGTAGAGTCACCAATTTGTTAGCACTCACCCAGCTACCACTACACCAAAAGCTCAAACTGTTAGTGAATAGCACCTCGGTAGTGTTACCCAGAGACCGCGCGGGCCCGAAGGGGGAGGAATTGAGGGTCGCGCATCTAAGCGCCAACAGGTGTTTACCATTTCCAGCTACTAGGGCTTGAGGTTTTGGGGACTTCACAGTGCCCATGTGGATTAACTTGTCTTGCTCTCTAGTTAGATCAACAATTAAGTCATCTAGAGATGGCATTTTCCAAGTGGCTCCAAGAGCTCTCTTGGTGGAATAGAATGTAGACACGAATATAGAGCATTCAGGGCCTACTTTGAAGAGAATTGAGAGAATTACTTGGTCATCTTTTTTATCAATTCCACATTCCTTTAACTCCAACCTGATAGATTTAAACTTGGTGAAAAAATCTTCTAATGTGTTAAATGTGCTCGGACTCAAACTAATTAACACATTTTCTAGTTCATGATCTCTCATCTCATCTACCTTCCCAAAGAGCTTCTCAAGAGTGAGCCATAATTTATTGGGGCTTGACAAAGATTCTACATGAAAGAGTAATTCTGGAGAGATGCTGAGACATAAATAACTGAAGGCCTAGTCACACTTGTTAAACCATTTAACTTTAGTGTCATCATCAGATGGTTTCATGTTAGTGCCCATTGTAACCCTTTGTTTTTCAACATAAGCTGGATTTTGGATTTCCAGTCATGATAATGAAATGGGGTTAACAATTAAATAGTCTGTCCATATTGCAATTGAACTAAAAAAATATAGAAAGAAAAAAAGACAAGACAACCAAATGAGACACCTTGTGATTATTCTGAATACCCCCTAAAGTTGTGGCACTTTATAAGTAGTGCATGAGCAAAAATTTCCTTTTACACAATTTTAGATGCTCTTTTATTTTAATTTTCCAAAGAATTTGGGCAAAGATTAAACTTTTACAAGGGGAAGAACTTGATTTTTTTTAAAAAAAACTTTTTTAAAACAAGTTTAAATATAGCTTTTCTAAAAAACCCTAAATTTTTAGAAAAAAAGCACAAGGTTGGGTGAAATTCTGAAAAAACTAGTTAAAAAAAGCATGTCAAAATACCTCTGGTGTGCGCTTTACCTCTAAAAAACCTCTGTAATACAAAAAAGCTACAAAAATAAGCAATCCTACTGATGTGGAGGGTGAATTGGTGCTGAGTTGGGCAAATTTTTGTTGATGCTGGTGTGAAACTTGATGCTAGACAAATTTTGGCGATCGTGGGGGTGGGTATAAGGCCCTACGTGCCCTGTAAGGGCCCTGTGAGCCTGTTTGAATAGGCCATAGCTTGTGTGCAGGCCCTATGTGCTTGTTAAACAGGTCGTGGGTTGCAAAAGCAATGTGTGCCTGTTAGAAATTAAGTCACGGCTCTTAAAAAACACTACGTGCCTTTTTTAAAAGTTCACAGCTCAAAAAAATGCCTATGTGCCAAAAAAATCCGTGCCAATAAAAAAAGGTTTGACCACTCTAAAAAATGCCTTTGGAACAAAAACAAGCTCCTCCAGAATAGAAAAATGCCACTGAATGGTGAAAAATGCCCTCAAATGAAACCAGTAATGAACAACATCCATGCTATGCTCAAAAGAATTTGATAGAATACCAGATTGAAACCTTACCATTCCTACTCTGATACCATGTGAAAACCAAGAATTATCGTGGAAGATTGCAAGTACTGGCACGAGTCACAAGAGATCAACAATCAGACACTCAATACCATAAAATACATAAATAATATGCAAAGCAAAATTGGATGATGTATTAGCTCACATGAACAAGTACATATAGGCACAAGTCTCCTAAGAATAGATGTGCCAAAAATAGGAAAGCAAAGTTGAGAATAGTAGTGGCCTAAAAATAGACATGCATGCAACTACTTAGCTCAAGATAAGTGATCCTAGACACATGTTGGGTGAATATTTTGTCATTAACTCGCTATCGGCAAAATGGGTCTATCAGCCACAACTATGATGAGACAAAGTCTCTCCTCTCAGCAAGGGGAGGTTCCCTCTAATTACTTAACTTTTGCAAATCAAACAACTTATCAAATTTATGTACACTAAAAATTATGTTGGTGGTGGTTCCATCTCATCTCATTCTCTTTTTTCAGAATAGATGTTTATATTTCAAACTCTTGATATAAAACTTATAAATTATCACAAAATCACAGAAACACAAAGTTTTCTGTTACCTCACTGATTACTTGTAAACAGAACTATTTGAAGTAGAATGCAGCCCAAAGTCTTCACTCCTCTTCAAGATGATAAAAGTAAATCAAATATAACAACTTGCAACACAAAGTCTCCAAACTATTGTATTCTCACAAACATGAACATATAACCCACAACTGATTTGATAACACCAAGTTTATCAGAATCAAATTAAGAGCGCTCTCCAATCACTTGAAACAAACTCCACACTTCAATTATTATCAAATAAGATTATGATAGCAAGACGTGGGAACAAAACTATCACAACACAAATAATCCCAAGACAAAGATTGGAATTGAACTTGCTTTCTTGTATTGATAAATATTTGAATATTGATTTTCACAAAAAGTACAAAGTCTTGATTTGCTTCTCAATTCGCCAGAGTTTTCTTGCAATAGACAAAAGATCCTATTTACAAAAGAGGCCCCCTTTATTTATAGGGAAAGACCTTGAGAAAATCTAGGAAATCTACAACTAATTTGACTTATTCAACAAGAGAGTCCTATTTGACTTATGACTTCTCTTGTTTCACATGTAATTACATTTTGGAAAATTACATGTGTAGATGTCCAAAACAAAATTCCATTTACATAATATTTAAGAAAAATAAGCTAAGGCACTAGCTTCCTCCATCCTTTTTCCTTAGGAAGTTCTGATACATGGTTTGAACAACTGACATCTCGCATGCATTTGGTTTTGCTGTGTTTTCAGAGATGGTGCGAGCTCGAAGGATTGAATCTTTCACTGCTTTTACTGCCTTTTCATGCTTTTCTAAATTATCCTTTAGGTTCTTCAGAGTCGAATGCTGATCATACAGGTTGTCCATTGAGAGCACAGAGGGAGCTTCCTCTTCAAATTTCTTCTGTACCATTTCTTCAAAAGAACTTATCATTTCCTGTGCCGTGAGGAAGCTATGATCTTCCCTTGTCAAGGTGCAAGGAAGTTCTTCCAGCCGATGTAGGAGTGTGACATCACTGTCTTCACTGGCTTCTCGAGCTTGGCACATATCTTCAAGTAGACTCTTTATTATGAAAATACGATGAGCTAGAGTCTCCTTGGTCTTGAGATATGATTCCCTGTTGGTGATGACCCCAATGGTGATTAGATTCTTTATCTTGATCTTCTTCATATCTATCCACTCTTCTAGGCTCTCTTCTTGATCTTGTAACTCTTGTGAAAGTAGATCTACTAGTTTATCCAGCTCCTCTTTAGCTTTGTCCATTTTCTCCTTTCTTTCCACAGCAGTTTTCAACAGAACTCGTCCTTGTGCCAACAATCGCTCCACCACATCGCCCACAATCTTACCTCTAGCTTGGGCTTTTTCAACCTTCTGTATCAGGGGATCTTGCACTGTCACTGCCATTGGTTCCACTATCTCTGATGACTTTACTATTTTCTGAAGGACAGCAGTGAGTTGTTCTGCTTTTGCTTTGTATTGCTCTTTTTCCCTCTTGGCTTCATCATACTTTTCAAGTAGGGTGGTGGCAGTGGTCTGGAAATCTGCTTTGACACCTTCATGAGTCACTTTACCAAGTTCAACCCTTGAGATGACATAACTGCTCATGTCAAAAGTATCAACTGTGGCATCTTAGGAGGTTTGGCAATTTCGGCATATCTGATTCCCTTTTCAGTGACCAGCCTAGAAACAGTCTTAGGCTTCTTCTTTTGGTTCTTAGCTTTCACGGGCAACAGCTTTTCAATGTCAATCTCATCAGGTGAGATAGCTTGTTTCTTCCTCTTTGGAGTATAGGTAGATAGCCATGGAGGAAGTATAGATGCATCAACAGCTGGAGGAGGATCCACTACTTGCTTGGTTGGCTCCGTGTTTATACCCGTGATGGTTACAATTAGACTTGTGTTGGTAAACACGACACCAGTATCAACAACCTTTTGTGAAGCATCAAGAAGGTTCTCCAAAACAGTCTGTTCTTCGATATCAAAAGAAGGGGAAGATAAGCTTGGAATGGAACCAGAAGAATCAAAAATGGTTCCAAGACTAGCCCTCATGGATTGAGGAGTATTGTAAGAAGAAACAACAAAAATGGGAGAAAGAGAAAAATTTCAAATTATTGGCTAACCATCAGAAAACGGAACATGAGGAGGAGGTGTAAGAACTTGTGTATTAGAAGGAAGGTCTTTCACAGGAGTCTGCGGGGAACCATCAAGTCACTCTACCTCTGTATCTTCATCTTTACCTTGTTCAGCTTCATCAGATACCTTAGTTTTAGACCTTTGAACATTTTGTTCTTCAGTCTCAACATCCTCAATTTCCATATGATCATCATTGATGTCTTCAACATCTGACTTAGTGGCGTCAGAAGCCTGTGTGGTTTCTTTCTTCTTTCCTCCCTTGGATACAAATTTGATCTTTGGTTTGTGTACCTTGGAGGAGGAAGGAGTGTCACTCTTATTCTTAGTTCAGTTTTTCACCTTTTTACCTGTTTGCTCTTGTGTTCCTTCTTCGGACCCTATCAGGAACTCTTTCAACTTGATCCCTTTACTTTCCAACCACAAGTTGGTGTTTGCCAATATAGGTTGGAATCTTTTTCTGATGGATGTCTCCTCCTTGATTGACCATTTCACCTCTGGGAGAGGTGAAACTTCAACATTCTTTGCCTCATATTCATGATCTAGGACATCTCCATCATCCTCCATTCCATATGGAATATCAGCTAGTCCTAGTTCTTCAATTTGGCTCAGATGAAGCCTACAGAAATCCAGTTTTCTGATCTCATTTTGGGTCCTGAGATCTGCCCATATGTCTTCGACCATTGGCTCATGAAAATTCGACTTCCTCTTGATTTTATCTTGAACCCTTCTGAAGTCTAAATGATTTCTCTTCTTGTAGGTCTTCATGGTGACTAACTACAACTCAGAGTCAATTATTTTAGCTTTGTTGGCAGACTGAACTGAATACCTCCCAATTTCAATGGGAAACTTTATTCCTGACTTCTTAAGCTCCATCTGTTTGTTATAAACCACAATCAGCTGTCTGCAAAGCTCCATAAGAACAATGCGATCACTGGGATATCGTGGCAGCATGTAAGGGTAACCAGGATAGTATCCTACCCGAAGATAAGTGAAGGCAGGGAATTGTAGGAACAAACAACCAAAAGAATTTACAACCTGCCATGCTTCATCAGAAACTCTTCTCTGAACCAGTTCACCATTCCACAAGCACATGAAAACTAAGAAGAAAGCATCATTGACTCTTCTGAAATGATGAATCGACCCCTTCAGAGTGATTTGGGGGTAGTATTCATATACTGGGACCAATCTCCTGTCCCCTACTTGGGTCAAACCTGGAAAGTTCCTCATACTTGCAGTAGCGTAGACAAGGTAAGAGGTCATGTAAAATTTGAAGGTAGTATTGACCCTTACCAGTTGCTCATGCAAAGCATTACTGATCTGTTCACCCCAGAATATCTTCTAATTACCCCATAGAATCACCTTGATGTAAGTGTACATCCAGTCCTAGAATTTGGAAGCAGAAGGGAGTCCTCTGATGCAACTCAAAAGTGTAATCAAGTCACACACTTCCTCCACAAAATCACTCCTGTGAAGGTCTTTTGGCCACCTAGTCAAAGTTGCCCTGGGAATTTTCAACCATTTGCTGTTTATGTGTCTTCTAGCAGATTCCAAGTCATTGTTGTAGTCTTGTTGACCCTGAGCAAAATCAATCTGCCTGACATTTTCAATTGGTGGACACATGAAGATTTTGTCCATGAATTCTGCATCCAATCTCATGATAACATTTCCCTGTGAGTCCGTCACAGCTCTAGTGTCCCTATTGTAGTGGTTGGTAACTTGTAGAACAAATTCAGGATTATGTGCACTGACAGGAAATGATGCAACCAAATGAATATTGCTGTCAATAATTTTCTGGATATGCCAGGAGGGATTTGCTTGTTTAGTTCTATCTATGAATTCAGCCATATCTACGTGTCCAATTTCAGTGTCTCTGATTTCATCAACATTCAACTGAACTGCTGTTACCAGAAAGACACCCTGGTACTTGTACTTCATGGCTCTGGACTTTGAAGGAGATGATTCTGACATGAGCCCTGGAGAAAACTGTGAATTCAAACACCATCGCGAACGCTGACTGAGAACTGCAAAAGGCCATGATCTCACAGTTAGGGGAAAATTGGATAAACTGGGTCAACTGCGTTTTGACAATCATGGATGGGAAAGCATGTGTTAAAAGGGCTTGAGCGCGCAAATCGAGGCGAGGGTGAAAGCGGGCTTTTGGCTTTGAAAAGTGAATTTTCCAGTGTTAGGGAAAAATCAAGGAAATGTGCTTGGGCGAGTGAATTGGCCGCTCTCGCAAGTTAGAAGGACCTCTAGGTGTAAAAGCGGTTGAATTTAGCCGTTTCTACATGTTCTTTGGAAGATTTGATTTGTCATGTTTGAGCAGTCAAAATCACCACTTTTAAATATGATGTGTAAAAACTTCAAGTGTTCGGGCGGAGAATTTGGACGCTCTTGCAAGTTGGAAGCGATTTTGGGTTTCGGTGTAAGGGCGGATGAAAACACCGCTCATGCATTCGGGAGATCCATCGGTCAGTATGTTCAAGCGGTAAAAAATGCTGCTCATGCAGGTAAGTAACTTCAAGGGTTTTTGATGCATGGGCGGCGGAAACAACCGCTCTTGCAGGTGGAAAGTTTACCAAACTAAGTGGGCGGCAGAAATTTCTGTCAAAGCACATGATTCTAGGTTTAGTTCGAAGTGTTTCCTCACAGGTATAGGCACGTTGGTAGTTTTGGTAGGATCTAGCGGCGAATTGGATGCTTCTACATACAAAGGGAGGGTTGGTAGTGAAGGTTTCTGGTATGAAAGACACATCATTTATAAAACGATAAACCCTAATGGCATTCTAAAACCATCCGAACATGACTCACAAACAACAGAAAAAACCTAAAAAACTTGATAAACTAACAACACAAACAATCAACGAGCAAAAACGGGAAGAGAAACACAATAAACTTACCTGTAAAACTTGAAACCCTAGGTTCAATCTTCAATGTGAGATCCGTCACAACTCGGGAGCATACAATCAAGTGGTCGAATGTTGAACGTTGGTGAATCAACTAAAAGGCTTTAGCATAAGAAATGACAACAATGGGAGTGATAACACATTTAAAAGGTTGAGATTGGAGTTTTAAATGCCTGGCACGAGTGGCCATTAATGGCACTTGACATCAAAATCCTGAAGATCTCGCTCGAGCGGCGATTTCGGCCGCTACGACACTACAATCGACAAATGTGTAACGTCGGCGAAAAATGCCGTTTGAACATATGTGATGGAAAACACATGCGATGACGGTGAATTTAGCCGCCCTTGTGCATTAAACTTAAAAACGATGCAATAGCAGTGAAAAAGGCCGCTTCTACATCAAACAAAAACAAGTCTAAAAATAATATGTAGGAGCGGCGTTTTTTGCCGCTCTTGCATATTAAGAGTCGAAAAAATTACTAACTCTTAAAGATAACCAAAATGACATTTTTACTAGTTTACGACTTTAAATGATCCTTGTGAAAATCGAGAGATCAATTCAAGGGAATGTCGCAAATGAGTTTTAAAATGTCAAATGACCTCGCACGAGAACAAGAAAATCTTTTCTTGATTTGCGATCTTAGAGTGTAGATTCACGAAACGGACAAGTTTCGTGGGGGTTGTCTACAAAAACAAGCGTAGCTGATTTTGAGAACAACAACACATGTTCTAAACATAGACATGCTAATTAAAGCACTGAGACTCCTAAGACTAAAAATAACCCTATCCTAAGTGAGCTTAATATACACTAACCATTTTTCTGTGTGTTGTATATTATGTCAATGTTTTTAAGTTTCTTACTTTCTGTTGTGTCATCTTTCAGAGTCTAAATTTCAGATTGAATGGTTGAAGTGATCGTTGCTAACAAAGTACAATATAAAACCAAATCCATATGATATAATGTTTTGTCAAAGGAGAAAAAAGATAGATGACACCATTTCTAGCAGAAAGCAATTTATAACATTACTTTTTCTCCATAAACCTAATGTTAACTAGAAAAGCACCAATTAACATGAACCGCAATATTTATATTCAAATTTTATGTGAAAAAACATCACAAAATTAATGATCAACATTCATCTTCCTAAAGGGATGGATGAGCTCAAGTGGCGAACTATCAAGACTTGGTGGAAACCCATGTGAGACCCATGTTCAAATCTCCCAGAGACATGTTATATGTTAATATGTACAAATGCTACATTAAAATTAGGTAACTACCACACACCTCCAATTCTGGGTATGGTATATCCCAACAAACAAGGCCAAATGTAGTTGAGTCTTGGCATCTAAACCGAAGGACTCCTCATAAGAAGAATTTACTAGTCAAAAAGATTCATTTCCCACAATAAATAAGTTCACAATTTAGTAGTGTAATATTTCATTTTTATATGTCAAAAAAATCAATTTTCTTACTAAAATAAGAAGAAAGCCGCCTTCTAATTATGCAGGCCAATTTCATATGATGTAAAGCTTCTAGGGGAAATATTACTGAGAGTTTACAATGTAACTGGTTGACAAGTAGCAGCTTATCAAAAACAAAATGTATTGCATTGAAGCTACACAACAATTGTGCAACCCTTTAAAATCAATACAGTAAAAAATGCAAAGGTCACCAACAATAAAAACGTGGCATACTTCTCACTCATATTTCTTTCCCTTCAGAGGGCCCTTTGGTATTCTCCCAAGGACTTGGTAATCAAATCTCCCATAATTCTGCCTCATTTTATCCAAAGCATCATAAATACATGAATCTACTTTCTCTTCGTATTTATCATACAACACAGGCAACGTATGTGCAGCAACAAACCCTAGGCAGAGCACGTCTTAGTTGGGTCAATTTATCAATCGAAACCAACAAATAGAAACAAAAGATTCATGCTAATATACAATGAAACCCAAAAGAAATAGTTGCTACTTACTTATGTGCAATATTGTTAAAAAGTTGCACCAACTGTCAATTATAGCAACAACAAACAAACTTCCTGCAACCTGCAAAGCTCAACAATTAACTAGGAATCCATATGATCTAAAACTTTAATGGATGCATCATGATACAAGACTATAAAGAAACAAAGATAAATTAAAGAAAGAAAAATACCACAAGAAATGTCTTGAGGTCGCTCCCTGATGCAACGTCCTGTAGAAAGCTTAAGAACCCATTTATTTCATTTCTGAGAGCAATACTAACCCTATAAAGTTGCTACACAAAGTAATGGAAAAGTTTAAAAAAACAGAACAGACGTTAATTGTTTGGTGGGCTCCACTCGCCATGTCAACCAGGTTTTCTTACCTTATTAAATGCATGTAAGTTTGAGGATTGAGCAATGGCGGAAGACACATAATAATAATTACCTGAAGCACAATCCAGATTGAAGACTCATGTCAAAAGATACACAAAATTTTGGAGTACAACATAAGTTAGTAGTTATTGGAATTTGATGTGTACACAACAATTCTCACGTATTAACTTGAATTCGAAAATGCCAATTCAACAAGCAGTGTACAAAATTTTATTTTAATGTCAGATTGATGGCAGATTATATGCATGCAAGGTGGACAATGACAATCAACTTCATACAAATACAACAACTATCTACTCAAGGAATGCAATCGAGTGGATACCGAGTCTTGAGTAATAAAATGAAATAATCTTCTCCCTCCATCGATCTACGCATTTAATATCCTACTTACTCTTTGCAATTGAAATTATGTAAAAAGACTCAAATTCATGATGTATGAGTAAACAGGGTGTAACAAAAGTGGAATGATGTAGACTTCTCACATATGTTCATCCATACACCATGAATTTGAGTGTATTTACAAAATTTCAATTGCAAAGAACAAGTAGGGCATCAAATACATAGATCGATGGAAAGAGAATATTATTTCATTTGATTACTCAGGACTTGGTACCCACTCGATTGCATTCCTTTAGTAGATAGTTATTGTATTTGTATGGAGCTGTTTGTCACTATCCACCATGTATACACGTAATCTGTCATCAATCTGACATTAAAACAAAACTTTATACATTACTCGTTGAACTAACATTCTCGAATTCAACTTAATACATGAAAATTGTTGTGTACACATCAAATTTCAATAACTACTAATATATGTTGTACTCCAAAATTTTGTATATCTTTTGACACGAGTCATCAATCTAAGTTGTGTTTCAAGTAATTACTATTATGTGTCTTTCTCCATTGTTCAATCCTCAAACATACATGTATTTAATAAGATAAGTCTTAAAAAATCCGTGCATTATAAACAAGACTAACATAATGAGTGGAACCCACCAATCAATCAATGTTTGTTTGTTTTTTTTTTTGAACTTTTTCATTACATTGTTAGTTTAGCCAATAAAAATAGGACAAATATTTACCACTTTTTATTGTGAATGAAATGTAAAATTGCTATTGGCTGTTTGACCATTGAAGTGGATGATATTTAAGTAGAGCCAACTCTTTGGGGTTACTATAGCAACATTCTGTAACAGAAGTGGATATTCCCTCAGCAAAACAGAATGCCTAAAACATCACAACATACAAAATAGCATGCTCTAGACATCATGACCATATTCGCCATACAAAATAGCCTAGGGAACACTAGATTTCACAATCCCGCATTGCAGGATCTAGTTGCTTTAACAAGATAACTTCGCTTTCACTACTATAATACCAAACATTGGGAATGACTATGTTGCGAGAAAAACAGAAAAATGGATGGATGAAGTGGGCATGGGCACTATCTGGAATAATAATCCAGTATCAAAATCTTTGCAGGAATGATAACAGGCACTGCGAGAAATTTTTTACGTTGTGAAATGATAGTCAACCACATATCGATTCCTCAAGCCTACAATACCACCGCATCAAGCATTGTTCTATGCCTCACTTTGGATCTTCTCCATCACGCAGAGGCACGGTTTCCCCAACTGCAACATAGAGAAAAACAAAACATCCAACTTAACCAGTTCAGCGACGTGTAGGGTTGTAAGACCTCTAGAATTTTTTTCGCCCATAATTTGTTGTGCAGCTTACCTATAACGGGTTTATCAGGCAAAGCACAAATTTTTTGACCCATGCCATTCTGGCAACTAGAACGCCTGACCTCACCAAGAAAAAATGGCACTATGGAAATCTTTGTGCATTTGTTCACCTCCTCCGATCTCTCTTCTTGTGCAAAATTTGATATAGTTTCTTCTACAACCACATCATAGCTAGCGAATTAAATAAAATATGGAAGCATACACACAAAACATTGGTCCCAAACTGCATGACGCAAGAGAACGTGGTGATCTGAATATGTAATGGCTATACTAAAAAAACAAGGCAAAAAATAATGTACGTTGCTTCCCAAAAAGCCAATACCTTAAGAGTGATTTTTTTTAGTTGGAGAAAGATGGGAATTACCTATGTGAAGTGTGTATTAATGTTCTTATGTCCTTTTAGGACACATCATACGAAGTGGTACAGTAACCTTGTTTCTTCAGAGCTCGTTGTCATCTATATTTTTGTGTAGTCTGCATTTATGGCCTTCTATTATTTTAAGGAAAACCAGAGATAATGAGAACGGAACATGACATTCTCATGCATATTTATAATAAAACATTAAATTGTTTTGAGTGCCTACCAACTTTAGGGGAAAGGGGCCAGTAGCCACCCACCCTAACTTCGTGTATGTCAAGCTCGTAGCTAGACATATTGGAATTCGACAATTTTTTTGGGTTTCTCCGTATGCGACCCTTCTTAAAGCTATTCTTTCAACTTCTGGGCACTTATATATTTCACTCTACGATGTGTTATGTGCACAGGAGTCAAAAATGTGTCATTTCAACATGTCGTCCCATAGAAACACAAGGATGTGCTAGTAACTGCTCACCATCACCCCCAAAAAATACCACCCCTCCACTAAATAAGTTATACGATTGGTCCCTATTATACTTAGGGTAGCTTTAAAAAATATTTATTAACACCCCACCTTAAATCAAGTTGGTGGGGCCTTCAAACATACCCATCCCTTTCATAAACCTAATGACACCCTATGCTAAGTTTAATGACACCTTTTTATTTTGGAGGCACATGCTAAGGTGAATGCAATGGCGTGGATGGCAAACACAATGTGTTCCATTTTATTTCGATTCACATCTGAATACATATTCAACTACACACCGAAAACCTAATCATTTTAGAGAATGTTCTCGACGGTTCGATGGCGGTCATTTAAGGGTTTCTTTGTTTTGGTCTACTGGCTGTCGCCCTCCTTTGTGGTCCCTCTCCATGCAGGTAACGACCACCTACATCATTTATCCTTGTGATTTCAACACTACTTTCATTCCAATCTTCTAGTTTCATACGGTGTTGTCTATGCAATCATTACACAGTCATTTACCTTTGTGTTTGTCTCATACAACTCGCGATTTGAGTACTGGTATCTAATTTTTTTATTCACGTCCAACTACACACCGAAAACCAAATCATTTTAGAGAAGGTTCTCCACGGTTCGATGGCGTCGTTTGAGGGTTTCTCTGTTTTGGTCCGCCGACTGTCATCCTCCTCCACGGTCATTCTCCATGAAGGTAGCAAACACCTACATCATTTCTCCTTATGATTTCAGTACTGTTGTCATTCCAATCTTTTGGTTTCATATGGTGTTATCTATGCAATCATTATACAGTCGTTTACCTTCATGTTTGTCTCATACAACCCATGATTTGAGTATTTTTTAGGGTGCTTTATCAACGGTTAAGGGTTTCATCATATCAGGGTTAAGGGTTTCATCATATTAGGGTTTCGAATGTTTTGAATCCTACGGCTTTGTCACCGTAATAATTTTATGGTCGGATTCTTCCCTATTTTGACCAAGACAAGTTGTGAGACTGTACAGTAGAATATACTATTTTTTTAATTTTTGTTTTTGATAATATAAGGTGGCAGAACAAGGGGCCGAACCCTTACAAAATAACCCAAAACAGGAAAACAAAGGCTCACAAGCAAAATGAACCACTAACAGCAACTACAGGATTGACAGTCGATAAATAGTAGATAGAAAATTGTAGCAGTCTGACAGCAGAGAGAAATAAAAAGCAAGCAGACAAAGCTAGGATTAAACATCTTCCCAACCTTTAGACAAGAAATCATAAATTCCATCAAACTCCTTATTCTTCTCATCATCCACGCCATGATCAAGGGTATCCTACTCCTGCAAAAAAGATAGATTAACCATAGCCGAGCGACAAAGCATTCTGTTGATGAAGTGTCCAAGGGAGAGAAGCTTTTGCTCAAGGGATTCCACACAGTTTTTGAGAGAAAACATTTCATCCTCTTGGTTATCACCTTCCTCCTTAGCATCCTCCTCAACCTTCTCCTCAGCCTTCTCGACAGATATCCCCTCCCCATCTTGAGTATGGTCTCCAGGCACAGAATCGCCCCCATCAGTGTCCTCATCTTGATGATCCTTTCCCTCTGCCCCTTTAGTCTCTTCTGAAATCTCCTGCACTTCAATGTCTTTACCTTTAGACGACTCTCCCTCCTGAGTAGACCTGTCCAAGTCACTTTTAGAGTATTCTATCAATTTAGCCTTAGGGGCTGGTTTGCCTGCAATTCTGCTAGATCTTCTAACCCTTGAAGTGTTACCCTAAGTTTTAGCTTTGGCCGTATTAATTTTGACCTTTTTCTGCGGTCCCTCACTGTCACTTTTCTTATTCTTATGGGCCCCCATATCCGCCCCCGAGTCAGTGATCTCCATAGTAGACTCCACGTCCTTAAGTAGCTGTTTCTTCAATTTCACACTACCTTTGGAAGTAGGAGTATGAAATTCCTTCATAGCAGTCTCTTCCGAGGGTTTAGAAAAGGAAACCCCTTTGAGCTTCTGGGTGGTAGGGGTAGAATCAATGGGTTTCTTAGAAATGGTATCAGTCGTGGAGGGGTTATCCACAGGGATCTCAACAATGGTGATTTGAATGGGTTTCGGCGGAGATAAGGCAAGATGAAATTTATATAGGCGATGGATAAGGCCTTGGTGGAGGGGTATAGGCCGCTTTGAGGGTTTCATATCATGTTTAGCTTTCACATGGTAAATAGAATGTTCCAACGAAGACATCAGATAGAAAGGAAAACTAATAAGAGCATTTCTCCTAAAATGGTTAAGGAGGGGTAGGTGATAGTTGTAAAACCTAGTAAAGAAACCCTCCAAAGTGAAATACTTCATCAGCAGGTAACACATTACGTCCCATGGCTCCGATAACTTAGCACGATCAAACCCTCCTTGGTAAGGAACCAGTGCCTCCCCTAGTCCAAAAAACAAAGTTTGATTTTGGTGGTCCGCAACCTTAGCCTTTCTCTTCAACTTCGTGCCTTTAGTGGAAAGACCAATAGCCATCACAATAACCTCCTCAGAAATCTCAAACCCAACATTGGCAATTTTAACTCTGTGATTATCCCATGAAAGGGCACACTGCACTGACATATTTTCCTCATGGCCATTAAGGCATTCCAAGAAAGGGATAATGCCTCCTTCTTTACAGTAATGTCACTCTAAGGCATTATCCTTAAATTCATTGCAAGAGATGGGTTCAGTTCAGATTCTATCCCCCCCATGGTCAAATTTTCTTGAAAGCCACATGGCAAAAAAACACTGAACATCCCAAATTGACGATGGCTCTCTTCAATGTGTCTCTTACAAAAATTATCTTCACTGGCAATAGGAGTGAAATAAATGATGGAATAAATGATGAAATTGGTTTGAGTCCCTGAGTAATCATTACTTGGAAATGCCGCCACCTTCCCCACTCTTTGCGTGTCTTTCCCATGCTTCGAAATCTTCCCTTTAAAACTCTTGTCAACATCAGTCAGCCACCTCATCTTACCATGAGATACCAACAGATTGCAAATGGTATCAGTACAATTGGTCATCATTAGGATGTTTGCCACCTCAACTTGCCATGGGAGATAAGCTTTGCCAAGCTGGCATCCACAATAATGGTGAAATGAACCTTCATTAATAATTTTATCTTTTTGAATTAACTCCCCGATAGCCCGGGGGATATTATGGCATTGGCGCCAACAACACCAATTTTCAAATTGCTGACCATAATTGGCTAGGGCGTCAGTGACTCCATTCCCCTCCCTATAGATGTGTGAAAAATCAACCATAGGAATACCCCGTATAAGGGTCTAGATATCTGTGATGATGTCTTTGAGACGCCACCCACACATAGAAACCTTGGTTACGGCATCAATTATGAGTTTTAAATCTCCCTCTATGTGCAGATTTTGAATACCCAAGGTGACTACCAGCTTAATACCCCATAAGAGTGCTGAGGCCTTAGAAAAATTATTAGTTTGAAAACCTAATCCCCCAGCATAGGCAGCAACAAGCTCCCTTGTGTCATTTCTGATAACCCGACCACCACTGGCCTTACCATTAGATTTTGAAGCCCCATCAAAAGTTAATTTGAGCCAGCCAGCCCTCAGGGGTGTCCACCTGGTATTTAACCTCTGAAGTTGCTTTGAGTTGTCAAAGGCAGGGATTTGACTAAGTATCCCCCAATTTGTAGCTATACTTTCCTCATGTTGTGTGAGAGGTTTGTCAGTAGTCTTAACATGAGAATTGGTCACACCTTCAATAAGGATCTTAGAGAGAGAATAGTAGACCTGGGAATGGTCTTTGATAGTCTCCTTAAAAATTCTATTGTTCCTTTCCTTCCACAGGGTCCAGCCAATAAAGGGAAGGGTTTGGTTCCAAAGCTCCACAAGCAGAGGATGAGAGAAAGGAGGTAACCAGTTGGAAATGACTTCCATGATGTCCTTATTACAAACCCATTGTAGCCCAAAATTCAGGAACACTCTACTCCAAATTTCTCTGGCAAAGTCACAATGCAAAAATAGAGGAGGGATATTTTCCTCTTCCTTAAGGCACATGAGACATCTATTGACTAGATAAAAGCCCCTTCTTTGAAGATTATCTTGGGTTAAAATTTTATTATGGACCACTGCCCACCAGAAAAACTTGACTTTTGGGATAAGTTTATGGTTCCAAACTTTTTTCCAAAGCTCATCTTTGTGTTCTGTGTTAAACATTAGATGGTAAGCAGATTTGATTGAGAAGCAGCCTTTTTTATCTGCAGCCCAAAGTAACTCATCTGGTCTAGGAAAAAGGGGGATCCAAATTCCCAAAAGCATTTGTTGTATAGCATTCATTCTAAGGAGAAGATCAGGACAATTGTTGCAACACTCAAGCAAATTCTTCCATTGTTTAATTCCATGTCCTTGTTGAATATAATGACAAACTTTAGAACCAAAAAATTGTTTAGCAATGCCCACAACAGTCTCATTACCCTCTTGAGTGGAAAGAGCTTTATCAGCCAACCAAGGATCCTCCCACAAGTTTATGATAGTGTCATCCCCAAGTTTCCACTTTAACCCTTTCTTAATTAAGCTCCTGGATTTGATCATTTTATTCCAAATCACTAACCCTTGTGGGAGGCCCTCTTGATAAAGAAAATTATAGTTATCAAATCTCTGTAAGTATTTATCTTTCATAATTTCCCCCTAGTCTTTACTATTGTTAATAAGATTCCAATTGATTTTAGATAGAAGGGCTTTGTTCATATTTTGGATATTTCTAATATTCAGACCACCATGAGTTTTAGGGAGGCATACTTTCTCCCATTTGACCAGGGACATTCTCTTCTATTCTTCCACTCCAGTCCACAAGAAATTCCTTTGGATCTACTCCAGTTTGTCAGCTAGATACTTAGGCATTTTGAAAAGAGAGAAAGTAAGTGGGAATAGCTTGAAGGGAGGCCTAAAGAAGTTGCAACTTTCTAGCACTGCTCAGAAGCTTTCCTTTCCATCCCATCAATTTCTTTTGAGTCTTTCCAAGATATTGTTCCAAAATCTTAGAGTAACTTCCTTAATAGTTAAAGGGAGACCAAGGTAGATTGAAGGTAAGTCTGTTGCAGCACATCCAAGGATGTTTATAATTTTCCTCTATATGTCCCACTAAGTATTAAATAAAAAAACATTACTCTTATGAAGTTTATGTACTGGCTAGATGTCATGGCATAGTCATTGAGGAGTTTTTTCCAGCTTCGGGCTTCCAGAATAGAGAGATGCCAAAAAGGATGGTGTCATCAACAAACTATTGTATAGTCATAGATGGGAGAGTAGAGGCTGGTTTTATCCCAGCTATATCCCTGGAAGTGACCTTTGAATGAATAGACCTTCCAAGAGCTTCAGCCAGCATGATAAAGGGGTACGGGGATAGAGGATCCCCCTGCCTGATGCCTCTAGTGGGGGAGAAGAAACCCCTTGGAGCCCCATTAACAAGAACCAAGAACTTAGTAGTTGTGACCGCTTCTCGGATAAGGAGGGACACCTTTTCATTGAAACCAAATTTCTAAATAACTTTAAATAGGAACTGCCAAGATACTCTATCGTAGGCTTTGGATATATCAAGCTTAAGAACCATACTTGGGATCTGGCTTTTCTCCATAGAGTGGATAGTTTCATGGGTGGCAATAACCATATCCAATATCTATCTTCCAGGAACAAAGCCTTTTTGAGAAGAGGATATGATTTTATCCAGTAGGGGTCGGAATCTATAGACAAGTAACTCGGTGCATATCTTGTAAACAATGTTGCATAAACTAATAGGTCTGAAATCAGCTAGCACCTCCAGGTTGGGCTTCTTAGGGACCAGAACAATAAAAGTGTTGTTGAACTATGTTAGAAGTTTCCCTGTTCCGAAAAAATCTCTAACCACAGTTGTAACATCATATCCCACTATGTCCCAAAACTCTTGAAAGAATATTGGAGGGAAACCATCAGGGCCTGGGGCATTAAATTGGGCCCATAAAGAAAACAACTCCCCTAACCTCTTCCTCAGAAATAGGTTTTCGAATGTCAGCATTAGCTTCCTCAGAAATTAGAGAGGGAATATTATTGAGGAGCTGATCCATTACCGGTCTATTATCAGCATTGACAGCTTGTTCTAATAGCAAGTTCTGAAAGAAACTAGTCACCTGATTACCAATCTCCTCATCATCTATGATTACACTACCATCCTCTAAACACAACTTGGATATAGTATTAGCTTTTTTGTGTTTCATACCTGAAAGGTGGAAAGAAGCAGTAGTACGATCCCCTTCCTTTAGCCATTGAACTCTGGACTTCTGTTTCCAAAAGAGCTCATCTTTGTTGATAAGATTCCTCCAGTCTGTGATTAATTTGCTTTCAATTTGAGCCAAGTCTTTAGAGTCCCCTTGAGCTATTCTAGTTTGAATATCAGCCAATTTTCCAGAGATGATCTTCTTCTGGGCAAACACATTCCCAAAACTGTATTTATTCCATCCTCAGACCTCTTTCTTAATATGCAAGAGTTTCTTAGCCAGTCTAAACATAGGGGTACCCTAGACTGGAAGCTGCCACCATCTGGACAAGAGACTTCTAAAATCCTGGTGTTTAATCCACATAACCTCAAATCTGAAAGGGAAAGGTCCCCTTTTTTGTTGTTCAACCCAATTAAGGAGAATAGGATTATGATCTGAGATAGTCCTTGGGAGGGTAGAGAGTTTAAGGGTGAGAGTGTTATCCCAATTATTAGAGATGAGGAACTGATCCATCTTTACTTGGATCATTTGATCTCCCCTTCTTCTGTTAGTCCAAGTATAACTCTAATTCTGCAACTCTATATCCAAGAGTCCAAAAGTATTGATGAATTCAGCTAAGTCAATCATACTATCCGAGTAGTCAAGAATTCCCCCTGTCTTCTCAGAGGGGTATAAAGGGGTGTTAAAATCTTTGGCCAGCATCCAATGGCAGTTAGGGGCAGAGGAGAGGTGAGCAGACAAATCCATCAATAGAGTTTTCCTCAACAACCTAGTGTTCAGGGCATATATATTGACCAAAGTCTAATTGAAAGAAGGCAAAGAAAAGTTGATCATAAGACAATGTTTATTAAGAAAGGTCAACATACCTCCAACCCTAGCTTTATTCCACATCATAACAATCCCCCCTGAGGCACTAAAAGTAGGGCTAATACAGTAGGTGGCACTGGGCCAAATCCTATCAGCAATCATTTTGAAGCTCTCCTCTGACATTTTAACTTCTTGGAGTAAGAGGATATCAATTTTGTGATCTAAAATATAGTTCTTAACTTCAACTGCTTTGTAGGGCTATTAAGACCCCTCATATTCCATGACAAAATACTCATTTGAATAATTTTTGGGAGTGAATCTCCAGTGTCTTTTGTTTGCCACTAGCTATCTCCCTAGCTACTTCCCTTTGCCTTGTTTCCCTTAATGAAGGTCTTCCTAACTTAGGATCTAATTAAATATTTATAATTGGTTTCCTATGTTTTTATATAATATATTGACGATTTCATTTTATATAATCTATTGAGGGTTTCATTTAATATAATATATTGAGGGTTTTCAATTATATTAAGGGTTTCAATTATATTTAGGGGTTTCAATTATATTGAGGGTTTGGTGTTGAAATATTCATTGTTCCCATTATATTGAGGGTTTTCAATTCCTTTTCAAAGGTGCATGGCCAACATTTGGGGGTTTCCTAATTTTGTGGTCCGCTTCATATTGACGGCCATCATCCTCCATGCAGGTAATGAATACATCATATACCCAAATGATTTCAGTATTGGTTTCATTCTATGTGATCATTTTTTAGTGGCATATATATATATATATATATATATATATATATATATATATATATCAATTTTATTATAGAATCATTAGAAAATCTGTCATATTTAAAATTTATATCATCGAATACAATAGCTTCAACGCATTTGTTCAAATTCAAGCTCAACAACCAAATTCAATGCATTCCTTTTTCAAATTTGAATCAATTATAAGAGGAATATTATGTAGTGTATACAATGTTAACATTTCAAGCCGGTACTTTACATTTCAACATTTTACAATTATATACATCTCATATTCAAAGTCTGTAGGGAATTTTAGTCAAATTTGTTTGTTGAACTTTGCTACATCTTTTCGAGTTGTTTGCTTAATGGGTAGCTTCATTCAATTGATTAAATCATGTATGTCAATGTACTTTGTGTGTGTGTATATATACACATGTCTATCTATATGTACACATATATATCTATGTATATATACACATATGTATATCTATAGACATATCCAATGTAGACAATGTTAACATTTCAGGTTGGTACTTTACATTTCAGTGTTTTACAATTATATACATCTCATATTCAAAGTTTGTAGGAAATATTAGTCCAATTTGTTTGCTAAACTTTGCTACATCTTTTCGAGTTGTTTGCTTAATGGGCAACTTCATTCAATTGATCAAATCATGTCTGTCAATGTAATATATATATATATACACACACATAAGTATATCTATAGACATATGTAGCATTATAGACAATGTTAACATTTCAGGTTGGTACTTTACATTTCAGCATTTTACATGTCTATCTATATACATATGCATATCTATAGACATATGTATATCTATATGTACATATGTATATCTATATACATATCTGTATATCTATGTATATATATACACATCTGTATATCTATGTATATATATACACATCTGTATATCTATAGACATATGCAGCGTAGACAATGTTAACATTTCAGGTTGGTACTTTACATTTCAACATTTTACAATTATATACATCTCCAATTCAAAGTCTGTAGGGAATTTTAGTCCAATTTGTTTTTTGAACTTTGCTACATTTTTTTCGAGTTGTTTGCTACAAAATGATGAAACCCTCAAATGTTGATAATGCACCGTCAAAAATGGATACATATGCCATAATATTTAATATATATACATACAAATATATGAATACATGTATATATTATACATGTATTTCTATATATGTGTGCATTAATGTATATAAATTGGAACACATTATGTTTTTTGTCCGTGCCACCGCATT
This sequence comes from Cunninghamia lanceolata, assembly GCA_027924645.1. NCBI lineage: Eukaryota > Viridiplantae > Streptophyta > Pinopsida > Cupressales > Cupressaceae > Cunninghamia > Cunninghamia lanceolata. The sequence goes on along the minus strand of BSBN01000469.1, from coordinate 12,423,491 downwards.
CACCTTTAGATGTACTTCCGAAATGAAAAGGTGTCAATATGATCGAAGGCCCAACCAACTTCATTTAAGGTGGGGTGTTAGTTTATCTTTTTTCAGGGACCTTAAGTACAATAAGGACCAACTGTATAACTTATTTAGTGGAGGAGTGGATATGATTTAAGTCCCCATTGTATATATATATATATGTATATGTATAACTATATATGTGTGCAATATATAGTTGTATCATTGCACATAGATTCTATTACATTATTTTCTATTATGTGAATGACTTAAGATGGATTTACATGCAATGCTTGAATTTATTTAGATAATTTGATGTTTGTTCGTTACTACCCAGATTGCTACCCGACATATGGTTTCTATGTTTGCAGGCGCGTGAGCGATTTGTAGATCACCTTGCATTGAGAGCATTCACTAAAGGTAAAGTCTTATAAGACTTTACTTACACCGCTGATTGTCAAATTCTACTATGCATTTGTGTTCGTTAACACACTACTACTCATGGGATATTTATCTCTAATGGCCCCTACTTGGATTATATATAGTCTTATTTTGCAATTGCATATGTGATTGTTTAATTTCCTTGGTTAAGTGAAAGTAAATGTATAAGAATGTGAATAGGTAATATAAATTGCACAATGCATTTACCTTTTCCTAGTAATATGTATATGTAATATATGTATATGTATGTCAATCCATAATATAAATTGAACAATGCATTTTTTATCATTCTGATTTAATTGGGTGCGGTACTGATTTCTACCAAGTGTGTTAATGTATTATCCATATGTACAATGGTATATATGTATACATGTATTTATATGCATTATATATGTATTATACATGTACTAATATGTTATACATATATATGTATTGTATATGTATTAATGAAACAACTATTAATGAACTAAATGGATGTATGAATGGACAAATGAATATATACTCAGATTAATAAAATTATATTATAAATGGATTTAAATGCAAGACAATAATATGAATATCTAAAGGAATAATACATTTTCCTTTTGGTGTGAGATTAAAATTAAAATGCCTGAATGTGATTTATATTTACAATCTTATCTATGTACTTACAATATTTATACAATGCATTTACCTATTGTTGTGAGGTTACAATAATGTCTTGATCTGATTTTTATTTACAATGCAGATTATGTTTACAATAATCTACATATATATATTCCTTTTGGTGTGAGATTAAAATTAAAATGCCTGAATGTGATTTATATTTACAATCTTATCTATGTACTTACGATATTTTATACAATGCATTTACCTATTGTTGTGAGGTTACAGTAATGTCTCGATCTGATTTTTATTTACAATGCAGATTATGTTTACAATAATCTACATATATATATATATATATATATATATATATATATATGTGTGTGTGTGTGTGTGTGGAACAATGCATTTACCTTTTTGTGTCATTATAAAATTTAAATGCCTCAATCTGATTTATAAAGTAGTTTGCAGATTATGTTTACAATAAAGATGGTAGTTTACATATTCTTATTTCTGTTGTGTTTGTCTACACAATTGCATAATATTTATACCACTAATTGTGGAGAATTGTACATTGAATTTGTGTTTGTCAACACACCACCACTATCAGGATATTTTACTTTGATAATCATTACTTGAGTTATTTACTTTGTTACTAAATGTCTTTAGATAGATGCCCTTGCAGTTCAATTTAATTTATTTGGTTATGTAAATGTCTTTACATAGATGTACATGCAGTGCTTAAATTTATTAGGATAAATTGATGTATGTTCATTACTGCCTAGATTATGATTTATATGTTTGCAGGCATACGTGATGAGGTCAATGGTTTCTAGAGCACCTTAGATCATGAGCACTCAATTTAGGTAAAGTCTTATAAGATTTTACTTGGGAAATGATCCACTAGGCTTTAGCTTTTTCTTCCTAGATGTTTTAGGTTCTTTTCAATCCTATTGTTGACTATTGTAGACAACTTTTTAATGTTTTATTTCCTTGTTGCTTCAATCAAACTACACTAACGTGCATGCTTGCATTAATTTCCTTTACTTTACTTTGGCAATGATCCACTAGGCTTTATCTTTGTTTTACTAGTTGTTTTAGGTTCTTTTCATTCCTATTGTTGACTATTATAGACAAGTTTTTAGTGTTTTCTTTCCTTGTTGCTTGAATCAAACTACATTAACATGGATGCTTGAATCAATTCAATTAAGGTATAATAACTTGTTGCTTGAAACAAACAACATTACATAAATAGAATGATAAATCAACATGCTACTATAAGTAAATATGTAGAGAACTTGTAGTAACATGTTGTTTTAACCATTACAGTATTTTTTTCCAAACTAGATACACTCATACAAACATACAAATATAAGATGTCCCATTGTATAGTAAACTAGATTACACATATATGCATTAACAAAAACAAAAACATATACATATAACAAAGGAACCATTTTGCACTTATAAAATGTTGTTACAAAATATTTTGACAAAATGAGATCTATGCATAGATATTTTAGAAATAACAAGTATCTCCATCCAAAATAAAACCATATTGATGCACATCTTCTTCAATTCTCCATAAATCTAGGAAAAGGAATATGATGTTCCTCTTCTGTAGCAGCAACCTAGACACTCTAAGTTAAACTGAGTGGTTCAGTTATTATATTCTATAGCGATGCAACAATCTAGGCAAGCAAAGCCTGATTTTGTTCTGCATTTACAACCAACTCATTAGAGCTTCCAGGGCTAGACCCTGCCTACAAATTGCTTAGAGCTACAAAAGCTAGGCTCAAGATGTTGAACATCTCCATTAGAACGGGATGTTGTACTGGTAGAGGAGAATTTGGGGTACTCAATCGTCTCTCATTTACTGATTGGTCAACTCTCCTTTTTGTTGTCTTCAACTGTCGATCAATCCTTGTCTGCTCACATTAAATCTCCTTCTCCCATTTTTCCTCCACCAATTTCTATTTTCTTAATTGTTTTTCCAATCTTATTCTCTCATTCTCTTGCTGCATGGCTTCTCTTGCAGCTTTCATCTCCTTCATCTGCTCCCTTTTCCTGTTTTGCAACTCTTCTATCCAAACTTTCTCTCTCCTGTTTGTTTAGCATTTCCATATACGTATCAGATGTTAAGATTTGGGACTGCCTACTGGGTAAGTGCACAAAGATGAGGGACCAAAATGGGGTCTTAAGTTGCCACTTTTTTCTGAAATCAGGAAACATTGATGTTGGATGAGAAATTTAAGATAGCTACACTCAAAATTTGAAGATGGAACAAAAATAAGAGTCATAGTGCTCTAAATCTAGTTTCTAAACTACTATTTTTTTTCTAAAAATGGTTGAGATTTAGGGGTTCAAAAAGGGGGAGCACACAAATTGGTCCTATTTTTCTCAGAAAAACATAACATAGCATCTAGTGTGCTCCCCCTAAAATGTTAACTTTTTTTTAGTATTTCAATAATTGCTCCAATAAGAAATTAGCTAGCACCATGTAGTTTATCCCTGATTTTTCTGATAATTTTTTCATGAATAATTAATTTTTTAGTAATTTATGAAGTAGATACATCCTGAAAAATAGAAATTTGAGCGTGCTCCCCCTAAACTTTTTGAAAACTAATCAAAAATCATTTTTTTTCTGAATACATGTAGAATGGAGTCTAGTTTCTAAAAATGTAACTTATTTCAAATTTTGATGAACAGTTAAAAAAAAGTAAAAACTACTAGACATTGGTTTTTGACAAAAAAATGGACACACTAACAAAAGAAATTCAAGATGAAACCCTTGTTGATAACAGAGAGGGGGGTGAATCAGTTATCTTAATTACTTCTACTTTCTGATCTTCCTTAACAATTAATGCAGCATTAAATCATATAAGCAAACATAACCATGAAATGGAAATAACATCAATACACATGACACAATGATTTTGACGTGGAAAACCCTGTTAAGGGAAAAAACCACGGGCTGATTAACCCAAGATTGTATTCTCTGTTAGAAGAATAAGATAGTACAAAAATGGCACTTGCCAATTAGGGCTCACTGCCTGAGCACACTGCTCACAAGAGGCTCACTGCCTACAATAGTTTATACAAGGAAACTAGATACTTGAATTGATGAGAAGCATCCACATATGCTGAGGTTCAGTTTTGGTTAGGTTCAATACACTGATCTGCTGCACTTCATTCTTTCTCTTCTTTGGTGCTGCTGTCCTATCACATACTGGACCTGCCTTACTGCTCTTCTACTTTTCTTCGCACACTACAACACACAACACACCTTCATACCAAGATCCATCTAGCATATATATCCGCACCAAGGATTTCATCCACTTTCTAGTCAGCATCCAGAATACTTACTATTTTCCCAAACTCTTGGTCTGTCGGCTGAATCCTTGCTTATCAAGTGATGCATATCAAAGAGATGCTTATAGAAGTCATCAATCATGTCGGCCAATCATGAATGATACCTTAAGAAACTTGATCACAAACAATAGCTCATCCGGATTAAGATCTGATGCTCTGCTGGTCAATTCTTCCTCTGTCAACTCTGCCAAACAGGAGCCCAACACTTAGGTACTCATATCTTTTTACTCTTTCATCACTGGAGGCTCAATCTCTGGAATGTATTAGTCAAGCTACACCTCTTGACTTCCCCAAATCTACACTTTACTAAAATACTTCCTCTGAGAGATCTAGACCTGACTATCAGACCTTGCCACATGCTCTGTTCTTGCTTACCAGACCATAACTCTCTTCAATCTGACTTCCGGTATAGGCACACCATGTCCTGCGGATGTGTGGGATGAACTTTGTTGCCATCAATGACAACAATCATGAAGCTACAATGTGTCTCTTGCCAACAATCTCCCCCTTTGGCATTGATGGCAACACTTAGTGAAAAATGATTAAGTGTCATACTACACTCCCCCTTAGCTGCTACTCTATTCTAATGTATAGTTTACCGAAGCTCCCCCTTAGCTGGATTCCATATTTTTCACTGTTCCTCACTCCCCCTTTGACATCAATGGAAAAGGGTAGGGTCCGCACACCAAAATTTCCCAAAAATAAATCTATACTTGGCCAAAAAAACATATATACATGTTTTACTTACATATACTTAACTATATCTGCAAAAGTGGTTTTCAATTGTACTACTTTTGTTACCCAACTCCTCTTCATCCTGTCCAAAATTGAGATGTGACCACTCAACAGGAATGCAAAAGCTTCTTCCCTCTTAAGATCTGTCGGATCATTGGTCCGGGCTATGGTTTGAGCATCAGTTAGAGCTTCATGCATAGCCTCTAACTTAGGGATAATGATCCCTCTAAGTTCACCCATCCGGCTTATTATGTTCTTCCTTTCCTTCTCAAGTTTCTTTATTGCATTTGTGACTGCAATAGTCTGACACTCTTGATTTACTATGGAAGAGGAGAGAGGATCAAAACTTTGAGACAAACTTAGCAGTTTGTCCTCTTGCTCTTTTACTTTCTTCTCAATATCCTTGGTCACTTTAGGCTAGGGTAAACAAAATTTATAGATATCTCCGCCATCTTTGAGAGCATTTTCGAAGCTCTTTATTCCAATATCCATAACTCTCTTATCATTTTTTATTAGACCCTGCACTTCGGAGAATCTTTTTCCCAAAAACTCCTTCCGGACCTTTTCTTCAGCTGACTTCTCCAAAGGATCAAAATGTGTGCTAATTGGATTGATAAGAGTTTTTAAGTTACCAGATGTGGAGGCTGAAGAATCCTTTTGAAAGGATGGTATGATTTTCTCTAATGCACCGGATGCAATCTCAATTAGCTCACTATCTTCTATGTGAGATTTCAAAGTTTTTCTTTTGCCTTTGCTGAAGTAAAGGATGCTAGCTTCATGGTTTGAACCGAGGAGAGGGAGTCAAAATTGAACGGTCCTTGAAGAAGTTTCGATTCATCAAATTCCATTATTTCTTTGGTTAAGAAATCTTTTACTGCTTCTGCTATGTCTCTTGCCGGAGACATAATTTTCTCCCCTTCTGTAGCCTTACTACTATCATCTGAGGCCTTCTCTGTTGGAGTTTTCTCTCCTTCTGTAGCCTTACTTCTGTCATCTTCTTTTTCTTTCTCCTCTACTTCTTGATTGATCTTCTCTTCTACTCTTTCTTCCACTTCTTCTTCTTTTTCCTCTAATCTTTCTTCTTCTTTAGATCCAGAGACTGCTGGGGAATTCAGATGAGAGATATTTTCTTCTTCTTGGACTTCTTCTTCCGGAATAGAGGAATCGTGGTCCTTGGACTTCTCCTCACCTATCTCCTTTGTTTCTTCTGCAGTCTTTTCAGTAGGATCTTTCTTTGATGCACTTTGCCCTTCAACATTAGAAGGTTCATCACTTACGTCCTCTATAATGGGAATGTTGAATCTTTTGTATGCATTCTGGAGGATCTCTTCTGTCTCTTTTGCTACTTTGTCAGTTTCTCTGAGCATAAGCTGATTCATTCTAGCTTTGCTCTGGAACTCATCCTTGCAATCTTTGAAGATCATATTCATTTGCTTCGGAGTGATTGAAGGATATAGATGAATAGCTATCTGTTCCCGGATCTCAAGATCCTTTGCCTTAGCATTATTCTTCCTTATTTTTAATTCCTTCTCTAGGCTTTTGGGAATGAGAGATATGATTTCAATAAAAGCCTTATTGTAGATATTCATATACCTGACTGTAGCTTCTTGCAGGATCTTTTGGTCAGCTTCATTGTACTCATCATAGAACTCAGTCATTGGTTTTAGGTTCCCATTCACAGTAACTGATTTGATGATATCATTAATGTGAAGAGTGGGCTTTTCAACAAAATCCTCTACCTTCTCTTCCTTGTCTTGACTGGTAGAGGGTTCACCAGATGTTTTCTTCTTCTTCTTCATTTTCTTGACCTCTTCATCAGATTCAGTCTCTTCATCATCCTTTTGACTGGCATAAGATCTTGTGGCCTTTGTCTTAGTTCTCTTCTCTCCTTTATGGGATGATTTTACTTCCAGTTTTGATGCCTTTGAACTCTTAGCAGTGGCAGATGCAAAGCTTTTAGAGGATCTGGTCCGAGAGGGGGCTTCTACTGGAGCACTTTCTTTTTCTGCCTCTTCCTTTTCTTTTTCTGTCCTTTCCATCTTTTCTCTATGTGCATCAAGTGCCTCTTTTGAGATGCCATACCTTTTGGCAACATTCTCTACATCTTCTCTCACTTTTCTCTTCATCTCCGGTTGTCTTACTTCCACATGAATCTTTATACTCAATTCTTCAAAGGTTCCAAACCTTTCTACCTTGGGATCCTTGGACTGACTTAGCATGTGCTGAACATGCAGCTCTACAATTTTCTCATCCACTTCATACCCCATTGGCATGATCCACACTGTTCTTGGATCCACATCGTCCATTAGGCACTAATTAGTTTCTACCATAAAGCACACTATATCTTTGTACTTTTCAACTAGAGATTGGGGGATTCTTTCTCTAGCTTGCATCATGCATTGGAAGTTTTTGAAGTAGCCCCATAGCACCATGTTTTGTACCTTGGCATCACCAAGCCCATGCAAGTAATCTTTGATCTGAATTGCAACCGGTCTATTATTTTGCCATACCCATCCATTGGATCCGGGTAGCTCATTCATGTAGCAAAAGAATAGGCATAGTATCAAACCACCATATTTGAAAGAATTCTTCCTATCCTTCTTTATCTTCTATAGATTCTCCAAAAGTTGGTTCAGAAGGAGCTCACAAAGATCATAGTCTGCATTCTTCCTCAACATTTCATAAGTAGTATATACAGTAGTTCCGGATACTAAATTCTCCCTGCTGGAATGATATATCTTATATCCAATTATCATTGATGCAAACTTGATATCCAGATCTGTGATATCCTTAATTGTCATTGCTCTTTTATCAAAATTTGATCCGGTAGCCTCACTTACAATTTGGTTTTTGACAGATTTGAGAGTAGGCATCCCACCAGTTGAGTGTAATCCGGTTACTGCCCTAATGGCATCCTTAGTGATCTTAAATGGCCTATTCAACCACATGAAGTTGTCATATTTTCTGCTCAAAATATACTGGACCCATTCATCTTCCGAAAAACAAGGGAAATGAATGCACTGTGCAAAATGTTTGTCTCGGATAGCCTTATATTGAGGTTTGAGATCAAAAGAGTTGTCTATTAACTAATTGTGATAGATATCTGATAGCTTGGATTCTCCAAACTCTTCAATGTTCGCATGAATGTATGCCCTAACGTCTTCAACATGCAGAACCCATGTGGAATGCTGGAAAATGCACCTAAAGGATCCGCTTCTAGAGATTTGTAGGGATGTTTCTTAAATTTAGGGTGCAGCCTATCAGAAATCTTCACAACATTCGAAGTAGTCATCTTTAAAGATTCAGAGAAAGAACAAAAAATACCTCTTATGCCTTTTAGGGTTCACGGAATGAGCTGAAGAGATCACCAGCTGATTTGAATTCTGTGAATGATCCTTGAGAGAGATGAGGCAAGCTTGTTTGCAGAGATCTTCTTGTCTATTTCACTAATGCAAATGTGCAAATGAAGAGTAAACGAACCCTTTTATCACTGAGCAAACCCTAATTTCACATTGCAATATATACGCAACACAAGTCATTCTGGTTGCCTTGTTCTCCTTGTTCTGAGAAAGATCTTTTTCTGGATCACTAAGATATGCTTCGAATTATACTTGGTGATTATTGACAATCTATCTTTCTTTCCTCAATCATTTAATCTATCTGTAGATCAAGATTCCTCAATTTTGAATCAAATTGGATCTAACTGCAAAGACCTGCTTCTTATAGGATGACTGTAAAACGAAATCTATCTTGGAAGATTAGACTCTTCAAACCTTCTTGCAGATCTTTCATATCTTTACCAAACCTTCTTTATATGTTTATCTAAGAATCCTTTAGTCCACAACCTTTTATGTGCCAATTTTGGGCACCTAATGACTAGCAGGGGGAAAATGTTTTTCTTTTGTTACTCCCCCTGAGCCAGAGCTCATCTATTTAGTTTCTGGAAGGAATATGAGCACCAGATTCTGGTGCGGATCCATCCTCAACATTTTATGTACTCGTCTTTACCCAAATCTTGTTCATCTCCCTTTGAATTTCATCCGCATTCATTTTTCCTTTTCCTTTGTCTTGGTTTTGATTATGATGTACTGGACCCTTATTGTTCTGATTCTTACTTCTGGAGAATTTGGCAATATGACCGGATCTATTGCAATTGTAGTAGACAACATTTCTTTGAATATTTGACTGATATCCTCTTGATCTACACTGATTAGCCATATGCCCCATTCTATTGCATGCAAAGCATCTTCTATTGAATGAATTGTTTGTTTGCATATTTCTACACTCATGAGATTTGTGACTATACCTTTTGCAATTGAAACACTGTCCGAGAAGGATGAATTAGTCTGGTTCATTCTTTTTCTGTACTAATTTGCTTTATGACCAAAATTATTGCAGTTGTGGCAGTATCCATTGAAGGATGGATATCTTTGAGCATTGGGTTGCCTTACCGGAGGTCTTCTAGGCCTGTTTCTTGGATTTTCTGATCTGGAGTTCTTCTGACTAGATCCGGAGCTTTCACCTTTCTCATACCCCAAGCCTTGCTTGTCATCTACCCTCTTTTGGCTTTGAAGAAGAACTTCAAGTTGGGCAAAGCTTATCTTGAATTTCTCTTTGTATTCATTTGTTGTTTGAAGATCCTTTTTAAGAGTGTCAATCTGATTCTCAAGTTGTTCTTCATTATCCCTAGGTTCTTCAAGATCAGATTCAAGATGTCTAATTATTCTATCCATTTTGTGGCAGTCTGTTGATTTCTCTTTGAGAGATTGTCTTAGATCATCTTCAGTTTTCCTTTTCTCTTCAATTTCTTGGGTAAATTTCATAACTCTTGATTCCATTTCATGTCTTACCATAATGATCTCTTTTGATAACTTTTCACATAACTTGGTTTTCTCCTTCAAATCTTCATTTGTATTATTGTCTTCACCTTGACTTGCCAATTGTTGAAGTAGATCCTTTCTCTTTTTCATAGAGATACTCAGTTACCCTTTTAGTTCATTTATGAAATCATCAGCGTGTTTGAGTGTTTCCTTCAGTTCATTGACTTCAGAGTTGGACTGCTCAAGATCATCTAGGGTAGACTGAAGTTGTTCCCTCATACCATACACATCCATTTGAATTCCCAGATCTTCCTCAAGCTGTTAGGCTCTGTTTGGAGGAACTTAGCTCTGATACCAATTATTGATAACTGAGAGGGGGGTGAATCAGTTATCTTAATTACTTCTACTTTCTGATCTTCCTTAACAATTAATGCAGCATTAAATCATATAAGCAAACATAACCATGAAATGCAAATAACATCAATACACATGACACAATGATTTTAACGTGGAAAACCCTGTTAAGGGAAAAAACCATGGGCTGATTAACCCAAGATTGTATTCTCTGTTAGAAGAATAAGATAGTACAAAAATGGCACTTGCCAATTAGGGCTCACTGCCTGAGCACACTGCTCACAAGAGGCTCACTGCCTACAATAGTTTATACAAGGAAACTAGATACTTGAATTGATGAGAAGCATCCACATATGCTGAGGTTCAGTTCCAATTAGGTTCAATACACTAATCTGCTGCACTTCATTCTTTCTCTTCTTTGGTGCTACTGTCCTGTCACATACCGGACCTGCCTTACTGCTCTTCTTCTTTTCTTCGCACACCACAACACACAACACACCTTCATACCGAGATCCATCTGGTATATATATCCGCACCAAGGATTTCATCCACTTTCTAGTCGGCATCCAGAATACTTACTATTTTCCCAAACTCTTGGTCTGTCAGCTGAATCCTTGCTTATCAAGTGATGCATATCAAAGAGATGCTTATAGAAGTCATCAATCATGTCGGCCAATCATGAATGATACCTCAAGAAACTTGATCACAAACAATAGCTCATTTGGATTAAGATCTGATGCTCTATCGATCAGTTCTTCCTCTGTCAACTCTGCCAAACAGGAGCCCAACACTTAGGTGCTCATATGTTTTCACTCTTTCATCACCGGAGGCTCAATCTCTAGAATGTATCAGTCAAGGTACACCTCTTGACTTCCCCAAGTCTGTACTTTACTAAGATACTTCCTCTGAGAGATCCGGCCTGACTGTCAGACCTTGCCACATGCTTTGTTCTTGCTTACCGGACCATAACACTCTTCAATCTGACTTCCGGTATACGCACACCATGTCCTATGGATGTGTGGGATGAACTCTGTTGCCATCAATGACAACAATCATGAAGCTACAATGTGTCTCTTGCCAACAACCCTTAACTTACTCAAAATGTGAAAAAAATTGTGTGGCTAGATAACTAATAGAGAGATCAAGATTATGGTGGTATTTTTTTCAAGTTTTCATCAGAAAAAGTGTCATCCTAATGGGGAGCATGCTCCAAATTATCTCAGAATTTTGCTAAAAACTAGAAAAAACACATCTAAGCATGCTTAGCATAACGTAAGCGCATTATAACGCACTTGCATTATGTGATTTCACATAATTCAAGTGCATTATTACACACTCACATTATGCTGAGCAAAATTGGCTTTACACATGCCAATTGCATTTGCTTGAAAGTTTCTAAATCCTTTGCAACAAATCCATTTTTTGCATATCTTGCAATCATTGCATTCCATTATAGAACATCTCTTTGAGTTGTTACGTCATACAATTGACATGCCTTATCTAGATGCTTCCACACTTTACATACATGTCTACAAGGGTAGCTACACTTCCTATTATCTCTCTCACTCTCTACTTCCCTCCCCTTTCTACGTCCTACCCTCTCTCTGAGTCTCTGCTTCCATCCCCTCTCTACCTCCTACCTTCTCTCTCACTCTCTTCTTCCCTCCCCTCTCTACCTTCTACTCTCTCTCTCTCTCTACTTCCCTCCCCTATCTACCTCCTACCCTCTTTCTAAGTCTTTGCTTCCCTCACCTCTCTACATCCTACCTTCTCTCTCACTCTCTTCTTCCCTCCCCTCTCTACCTTCTACTCTCTCTCTCTCTCTACTTCCCTCCCCTATCTACCTCCTACCCTCTTTCTGAGTCTTTGCTTCCCTCACCTCTCTACCTCCTACGTTCTCTCTCACTCTCTTCTCCCCCCTCTCTACTTCTTACCCTATCTCTAACTTTCTACTTCCCTCCCCTGTCTACCTCCTAGGTCCTCTCTCTCAGTCTATGCTTCCCTCCCTTGTTTACCTTCTACCCTCTCTCTCTTCTTCTTTCCCCTGTCTACCTCCTATGGTCCTATCCCACTCTATACTTCCCTCCCATCTCTACCTCTATCCTCTCTCTCACTCTCTACTTCCCTCCCCTCTCTACCTCTCCTCATTGTTCTTTCCATCTAGTGAAATTTCATAAATTATCTTGTTTCCATTTCATCATCCCAATTTATATCCTCGTCCCTCTTTGCATTTCCTAGTTTTCTTGTTTCCATATTCTTTGTCAACATGTGAGAGGAGAGGGAGGAAGAGGGAGAGAGGATGGAGATGGATGGGAGAGAGAGGGGACAGATAGGGTGATGAGGAGAGAGAGAGAGAGAGAGTCCTAGTTCTCTTATTTTGGAGAGAGAGAGAGAGAGGATTGGTCGGGTTTATGAGTTTAGGGTTGCTTAAGTTTAGGGTTTAGTGGAATTATTTAGGGTTTAGGGGTTTAGGGTTGCTCGAGTTTATGGTTTAGGGGTTAGATTTTATGGGTATTATTTAGGGTAAATAGGGGTTTTGGGAGAGAGAGAGAGGTTTAGGGTTGCTCAGGTTTAGGGTTTAGGGGTTAGGCTTAAAGGGGAATTATTTTATAATTTCCCTCCAATCCTCCTAATCCTAATGCATTAGTCCACCCATCTCCTAATACATCAATCCCTATCATCCATCCACCATATAACTCACTATCTAATCCACCATAAAACATTCTAAGCTCTAATCCATCAACCCATGAACGCTTGAAACATTTTCTCCAAATAGTCTTTACAAAGTCCAAAAATAAAAGAAAATATATGGAGCTATCCGAATCCACTCATCCAATTTCATCCCCCTCTAACACTCCCAATCCTAATCCATCTAGGCCTCCTATATCCATTCACTCGATCCTAATCCTAACCCTACAACATCTTCCATCATTATCCATCAACTATATGCATATCCTAGTCCATCAACCCATGAATCCATGAAGGATGTGACCCAAGGACTATTAGCAAGGAATATAAGAACATCATGTACTCAAATTCCTATCCTTGAGCCTAACAAAACCTCCTAATAACATGTATACCACTCCAACACCATTATCCACTCCTATGTCTATCCATTTCATTGAAGAGTCTCCTACCATAAGTCCAAGTCAAACCCCATCATGTAGCCATGTTGTCAAACATCTAGGATCATCACATCCATCTAAGAAACCCAATAGATAAACATTAAGAGCTTAGTCCAAAGAATGTGGAAACACCAACCACCCATCCTAATCAAAATCCAAACATCCCATCTAATCCCATCTCAGTTCCCTTACCATCTCATGGTCAACCCCTCCGTACATCGATCCCATCATTAATCCTCCAACATCTCCTAGTAAACCCCCATCAAAACATCTTACTTCCCAATTCAATGAATATGAATGCATTGCCACTTACCCTATCCATATCTAATATCGTGCTATCTATACTTATCCTCCCTATGATCAAGATCTTATCCATGAGCAAGTAACCCACATCACTCCTATCCATCAACCCATTAGCCCTATCCATCATCTCATGCTAGTCCTATTCATTATCCATCAATATCCCATGATGAGACACTTGTTCTCCAATAAAACATAGACAATCAAACAAATAATTTGGATCCTATCAAATCACATCCTAATGAGTATAATGCTTAATCAAGATCCAAGAATTCTACATCTATTTCCCATTGATCCTCCATCATCCCCTATCAAACTAGATGTTTAGGTGTTTAGCCTAGTTGCTCGAGTTTAGGGTTTAGGGCTTAGGGTTAGGGTTTAGGGATGCTCGAGTTTAGGGTTTAGGGGTTAGGGTTTAGGGTTTAGAGAGAGATAGAGTGAGGGGACCAATCGATATTGGGAGAGATAGGGAAATAGAGGCTTAGGGTTGCTTCCAGGTTTTATGGTTTAGGGGTTAGGGGTTTAGGGGTTTAGGGTTGCTCATTTTTAGGGTTTAGGAGTTAGGGGTTAGGGTTTAGGGGCATTATTTAGGGTTTAGGATTTATGGTTTAGGGTTAGGGGTTAAGGTTTAGAGGTTTAGGTTTATGGTTTAGGTAGAGAGGAGAATAGGGAGATATAGAGGAGACAGATCTTGGGAGAGATATCTCTGTCTCCTCTATCCCTCTCTCTAACTATACCTACCTCTCTATCTCTCTCTCTCCCTATCTCTCTATCTTTCTCTCTTTTGATCCCGTCTCTCTAACTCTACCTTTCTATCTCTCCCTCCCTCACTATCTCACCCCCCCTCTCTATCACTCTCCCAATCCCTCTACCTCAAATCTATCTCCCTATGTCTCTAAAAGTTGTATCTCTTGATCTCTTTCCCTATCTCTATCTCTCTAGACATATGGATCCCTATCTTTTAATCTATCCCTTGCTACCTCTCTCCTCTCTATCTCTCTCTCCATCCCTCTACCTCTTGAAATCTCTCTCCGTATGTTTCTAGACATCTCTCCATCTATTTCCCTATCTCTATCTATCCGCATAACCCTATCTCTTCATATATCTCTCTCTACCTCTCTCTCTCTTTATTTCCCTATCTATCTCTCCCTTGCTAGATCTATCTCCCTATATCTTCCCTCTCTCTATATATATGTATCTCTATCTTTCTCCCTCTATAGACCCCTCTGTCTATCTCAATCCCCATCTCTCCCTCTCCATGTCTCTATCTCCACCTATCGCTCTCTATCTCTCTATTTGCCCCTCTTTCTGTATTTTTTCCTTTCTCTAACTCTATCTCTATCTCTCCATCTCTTTCTAGATGTCCCTGGCCTCTCTCCCTATCCATGTCCATGTCCCTCTCTATCTCTCCATGTCTCCTGGTCCCTCTCTATATATAGGATAGAGAAATAAAGAGAGAGAGAGAGAGAGACTCTCCCATGTATATACAAGGTTACATTTACCCCTCCTAGTATAAACAAGTTCTATTTCACGATCCACATGGATATTTAAGTCTAGGGATACTGTTAGACTGTCACTTGATTACCTATTTGATGCACTCATGCATAGTTACATTGAGAAGGTTATGATTTTTGCATGCATGAACCTTTATGTTTTCATGCTTCCCAAAACACAAGTGCATTATGGGAAGCATGAAAAATGGTAAAAAAGCATGTGGGATTCGTGTTTCAGACCCCACATGACTGTTATTCTTGCTTTTCATGCAGCATATCAGATAAGAAAACACTTTTTATGTTGTTTGACTTATTGAGAATCATTTTATATCAATCCACCACCTTTTTTGTTTTTTCAACGTAGAAGAACCAATTTTGCATGTTTTTAGATAAAATTTGATTATTTAAACTGAAAGTTTCATGTTGCATGTGTGATATTGTTTCAAAGCTAATTACCATTGATATATAGATTGAATTTGATGATATATGTTTATTTTTTCCATAAATTTCACTAATCCTATTTGAGAATTATATGGATTTCATAATCAAACTTGCAAAAAAGAAGAATTTGAGGATTTTGAAGCCATATTTTGGAGAATTGGTCAACTGCAATATCGAATTCTAAGCTATGTTCAACTTATGTCCATTTTAATTCACATACATATGTTCTTATGTTCTTTAAGTATTTATTTCTTTATGTTCTTTATCTTCTAAGATATATTGTGTGTCTAGGTATATCAGTTAGTTTAGTCAAAGAGACTCCAAATTCCTCATGTTCCCACCTTGCTTCGGCCCTCCATGCCTTCATTTCACCTATTTTTAGCTATACAAGAGAAAAATAATATCAAATACTTCATAAAATAATTTTAGTGAACAATTGTTTGTCATACTCATATTCATGATCAATGGAGCCAAAATTGATTTTGGAACTCTTAATTTTTTCCCTAGGATGATATACAAGGATTTATTCCTTAATATGCATAATTCAATTCATTCAATAGAACCATGCAATGGCTTGAATCTTAGACTATCCTATGCCCCCTATTATGGCAATCCTACTTGTCTCCATTGATCATTTAGACATAATTGTTAGGTATCATTTTGATAACTTCTCCATGCATGTTTCATAGTATGAATTCTCTTGGAGAAGGTTGGAGGATGTGGAGACCTCTTTAGTGTCTTGGGCTAGGACATTCCTTATGCACCTATTCATGATGATTTGTATGCACAGACGCAAAAATATTTCAAAATTTCCTAATTGTCCTTTGTTAGCACATGATGGTGGTTACCTTGATCGACTATATACCTTTCAATACCCTAAATTACTTAGTTTAATGATTTTTATGACAGTCCTAGGTATGTCTCCAAATATTCATGTTTCCAAGATAGCTCTAGCTAATGTCCACTTGTTTATGGAACTTCTTAGACCTGTAAGAAACAATTTTGAGCATTATATTCATCATAAATAAGTCACTTTTAGTCAATAGAATCCAAAATACTTTCATTTGCAATCATGGATTAGTTAAGGACAGCTAGGTGGTAAATTTGTTGCCATTGGCATCTTTACAAATTTCGTGGCTTATCTTGTCCTCCTTGGTTTTCTCCATGGATCTCCATCATTGTCTTCATGATTCATATAATTTATCATGTCATAGTGGCTTCATCATTCCATAATTATCTAATCACAATAAACCTAGATGGCTATCCCTAGGACTACTCTATGAATTGCACACTATGTATTTCAGCAATTTAGATTCCTTCATGTGTGTTTCAATGGTTTGCAGTGTTAGGACAGTCGTATGTGAAAATTATTGAACATAATTAAACTCCATCGCACCACCTCAAATGAAATCAAACTCAATCCAAATTTCATGAACATGACTATCCTTTTGAATAAATTAGTTATGGCATGACAATCTTTTATGAGCACTTGGTCAATCTTCTTCAAACTTTCACCTTTTGTCTGTATTGAAAAATATCTAAAATAATCCTCTTAGAACCTTACGAATAAAGTTATTATCATGTACATGAAGTGATCAACAATAATGGCTGTCTCTAGAACTAGGTGTGATAGTCTTAGTCAATAGTTAGGATTGTTATGACTACCCTCATAGTTGTGACAGTCTTATTTGCATCTGAATATGACAGTCATGTCTCCATGAGATGAACTTGTCCAAGATATCTTTCTGCAACACCCATCCTCACCTTCATTCTCATTGCAAAGATCAACAACACTCCTGATCAAGGCATTTTTACCTATTCATGATTATCCTACTTGTGTTGGTTATGACAACAGATTGTCTCCTTCTTCATAGTGGCCTTTATGGCAATTTAGCTTATGCACATGATTATCTACTTGAGTATGGCATTGCCATATTAATGAGCATTGACTTCAATAATGGTCTCTTTATATCCCTTCTTCACCCTCTACACTAATCCAAAGCATAATTTTGTCACTACTATTCACAACATATTTCATGAGACTGTCTTCCTTTTTGCCATTGTTGTGACAATTAAGGCATGACTAGGGAGTAGCTGAATGACATCTCTTCTTAATTAAGATAATCTTCTTCCTTATTTCAAAAGCTCAAGTAGGATCTCATGAGTCACTTGACCCATACTTCACTAGAATAATCTTGAGGTGTGGAGAGATTTATTCATAGATAGGGTATTGACAATTTACTAAACAATTTCAAAATGTTGCTTAGGACAGTCCAAATCATGGAATTTTGATAGGTTGCCTTTTGCAATCAAATTTGAGATTGAGGCTATGGTTTTCTTCCAAATACCCTATATGCAACCCTCCCATGTACTAAAAACTAACTTTTTATTTACTCCAAATGTAAATCAAGGCGCAAAATATACATATTATTGCCATTGTTTTGGCAATCCCATATAGACAAGGTGTTGCCAGTCACTAGTTAAAAATTCTGATCACCCCCATCACAAAATCCTCTCATCCCCATAATAATATCCCCTTCCTATCACTATCCTTGCACATACATCACTTAGGTCACTGAGATAGGTCTAAGTTTAGAAGAAAATGTTATCATGTGCATAGGGGGCAACCATCAAATAAGAGATTTATTATATCCTTATTGGTCCATACTCATTACCCTTACTTGTGTGTGTGCTTCACAACTCATTGGCAGCCTTGCCAATCCATTAGAGTATGGATGGTTATGAAGATGTCCATTTTCAACTATTATGGAAGAGATGCATAATTGTCCCATCATTCTTAGTGATTTTGGTATGACAACCCTTTCCCATACCTTCTAGTTTCCTTCATGACAATCCTTCTACAAAGTTTAACATCTTGTGAGACATGTTGGCTAATTCCCTAATGCTAAATAGGCTCACCTTGGGTAAATATCTCATGACAATCATGAGGGTTAATGACAGTCATCTAGGGACTGTCCTATGGCTGTTGGTAATTCTTTATTATAACATGATAACATGATCACATAAATACCTACCAAGTGTAATGATTATGACTGACATCTTGATGATAGCATGTGTGAGTTTTAATCACATCATAATAGTCTATTAAACACTTAATACAATCCCCATCTTCGTTTTATAATAGGACTGGAGGTTTATAGGATGACATTCATAGCAGATTTGTTGACAGTCCCACAAGCCTTGTATAGTGGTTCTCATTTTAGAGCTTAGACAAATACTTTAATAGCATGCAATATATTTAGTCCTCATAATGATTATGATGCAGAGCAGGGGTATAAAATGATCAAACACAATCAAACAACCACTCACAAGAATGATTTTTCAGAAGTTGTGAACCTTATACATGTCTAGGACAACCTAGGCATCATAAAAATGACTTTTTATCAAACCTACAACAACCATGAACATGAAGAACAAGTTGCTGATTTGGTTGAGAAAATGGGTATAAATCAAGCTAGTCTTTCACCACAAGGGGAGGTGCATGACATTTGTGCATTTGGATGAGTTCAAAAGTATTTTAGATACCTCCATGATACTGCCCTAGCCCAGGAAATGCTCACACATGAACATAAGCAAGAATTAGGGGAGTTTTCTCATGATCTTGATGTTGTCAATTCAAGGAAATTGAGTGCTTTTTGGGACAGTTTTTTGGTCTATCATATCTTTTAATGATTTTTGTCCTATTTATGATTCAACTTTGATCATGGTCTATCATATCTTAATAAACAAGGACAGCAATGAATTTCATGAAATTGGAGCTCCTAAATTGATTCAAATCACCAAACATGATAACTTATTTTGTATTTTTTCATTGTGACCATTATTCATTGTCATTATAAAGGTTCTAATTATCATTGTCTTATTCATCATGCCTGTAGAAATCATCATCATGCTGAGGAAATGAGCAAAGACTCTAACACCAGAAGAGCATGAAGCTGAGAATGAGAGGAAAACAGAAAGAATGAGGCAAATTCAACAAAGTAGGAAATTGGCAACCATACAAGAAGACATTCCACCATTGCCAATTGAAGAGGAACATGACATGTCTAATATCACTAAGAGAGATGGAATTGGTAGTAGAAAGGGAACAAATGCAAAACCTCCATGCATTGAGGAAAGAGAATCTCCAAGTTGGAGGCACTCCATCATCCACAGGTCAAGTTGAAGGAACACCATCATTATCTTCTCAAATTGGAGACACTCCATCTTTCACAAGTGAAGTAGAAGGTACATCTGTATTTTCTTCTCAAGTTGGTGGCATTCCATCATTCACATCTCAAGTTGAAGGTACATCATTTTCATCTTTTTCACCTCTAATTGAAGGTACATCATCTATCCCATCTCAAGTAAATATTGAAGAAATTCCTAATGTTGAGTCTACTTTACCAATTAAAATGCCTCCTAGAATTTTGCATAGGAAGACTAAGCTTCTAATTGATATTGATGAGAATGTATTGAAGCCCATGCAGGATAAGATTCCCATGCACAATTGCCAAAGATATGCGAATAAGATATGGAAAATATTCTTTGAGAATTTAAATAAAACTGGAAGATGTCAACTCTTTGTTGAATTGATGAGAAATCTAAAATTTAGGCCCACTATGAAGATTCTTGGCCTAAGAACATCAAATGCCTCAAGTGAAAATCAATTGTCAAGAAACTAATGAGTGCATATGAGAGTGTGGGTACCACCTCACACACCAAGGATAGTAATGTCACACGATGTGTCGTTACATCAACAATAGTAAGCCAACAAACAAAAAAAGTGATGCAGAGGCATCCACACTAAAACCTTGACATACAGCATGTATGTCCGCAACCCTTCATCATCATCATCATATTTCCCTTAACACTGTCAGCATCATCATATTTTCTCTGCCGACCGATATCCTCCTACAGACAAACCTTCAACTCTTCGTCTGTCAGCAGCATCATCATATTCGGCTATCGGCAGCATCATCATATTCGGCAAGCGCAAACATCCTCCTGATGTTCACTGTTCATCTCACCGCCAACCTCTATCTTCATCATCATGATGTTCAACATCATGTTCATCAGCAGGATAAAGAACATCCGGTTCCTCCCATATATCCTGATGACGACAACCTCATGCACCTTTCCTTCGATGCTTACGTCACCCCGATATCCTGATGACGATTATCCTGATGACGATGACGTCACATGCAGCTCCTTCAATATCCTGCTGCCCCGATATCCTGATGACGATTATCCTGATGACGATGACGTCACATGCAGTTCCTTCAATATCCTGCTGTCGGCCAAACTTAACATTATCGGCCCGCGATGGTTTTATCAACCTGATCTTCTACCTTATGCCGATACGCTCCTCCTCGGCAACACCTGATGATGATCACCCCAAAACACATTCACCTTATGCAACCGACTGCATCATGCTCATCTCCACTTACTCGGATGACGCCCGAAGTACCTGTAGGATATACGCAGAAATATCCTGATGATGCCGTTGCGACGAATTTCCAACCTTAGCGAATTTTGATCCGCCGAACCTCCTGGGATGACCCGATCTACTTTCAGGGTGATCTTCAGACTCTAACTATCAGCACGACCTAGCACATACCCATGCTAGGGTTCTCAACACCTCTCGACTGCGATCCTGCAAACATACATGCAAACAAACAGAAAATGAAAACTAAACCCTAAACTACTATACATAGCCATTCCACCGATTCAACGAATCAACCGGTGGAATGGATCAACGAATCCATGAAACCACCAAAACAGCAAATCGATCACACAGTGGAGATCAAACAGAAAATGAACACAAACAGGATCTTTATTGATTTCAAAAGATGCAAATACAGTACTCTGTCTCACTCCCTGCAATCTAACTTCTCAACATCTATCCCTCAATCTGTCCTAAGACCAACTGATCATCATGCATAAATAGGATCTCTTGCGAGTACTACCACTCGACTCCAAGCGGCTGGGAAATCTCTCCAGGTGGCTGGGAGATCCAACCGGACCTACAGCATAACAGCTGTCTTAACAAACTAGCTAAAAATAGTAAAGTATGGTCAACATGACCTTATTACATGCATTGGTCTTATCAGACCTTCTTGGAAACATTAACAAGACTCAAAACAAACTAACTGCCTCATGGAGGCCAGCTGTCAGGTAGGTGCTCCTGCACCATACTCCCCAATAGAAAAGAACTCATGTCCCATGAGTTTGGATGTGGAAGTCCTCCACCTTTACACTTTGCCTGTGCAATATTCTGATCTGTTCCAGCTTTGTCCTCTACTGGCTCTTGGCTGCTCCAAGACTTCTAAACTGTAACTTGATTTCTTGCAAGTAAACCCTCAAGCCTGTCAATGTAGGCCCTTTTCTCACATACCTTGTGTTTGTCAGGTTGTCTGACCAGCACCTCCGTCTGAACTGCCCCTTGAACTTCTGCAATGTTCAACTCTGTCTTTCTTTCAACTCTGATAGGACAAACAATAGTCCCAACTATGACAACATCCTTGTCATTCCTCTCAACTGGTTGCTGTTTGCAAACCTATTTCTGAACCTGCTGCTGACCCCTGTCAGTCACAACTGAAACTTTCTTCAACCTGTTGTCCTTAACAACTCCTTTCCCTGCAGTGTCCTCAACTGCCTTTATGCCTGCTCCTATAGGCATCTGCACAAATTCCTTCTTTCCCACTAAAATGATTTTGGCTGCCCCCTGTGCTGCAGCATCTTCCTGCAATGGCATCAACCTAATAGTCTTCCCATCTTTCTTGATGGTGTAGGTATTAGCATACCCATCATACAATACCCTCCTATCAAATTGCCATGGTCTACCCAACAGTAGGTGACAACATTCCATGGGCAAAATGTCACACAAAACTCTATCATGATATGCTCCAATATGAAAATCCACATATGCCTGTTCATAGACAAAAAGTGATTGACTATCACTCACCCAAGATGCCTTGTAAGGGTGTTGATGTGGAATCCTTTCCAAGTTCATTTTATCCACCATTTCCTGAGATACCATGTTGTCTGTTGAACCAGTATCAATGACAACCTTACATACCTTACCTTTGCTCTTGCATGTGGTTTTGAAAAGAGCTCTTCTATGCATCATATCCTTTAATGCCTGCAAACTAATTCTCCTTAGCATCAATGCTTCTCCCTCCTCAGGATATCCATAATGTTCAGGAACCCTATCTCCTTGATAAGTGTTTGAACTTTGCACACTTTGCTCTACTTTCTCTTCTTGCACAAGTTGTACTCTCTTGTCATTCGTTCTATCATTTCTGGATGATGAACCCTTGCTTTCTGGACATTTGAAAAATGGATGACCAAACTCACCACAGGAGTAACACTTTCCTGAAAATGTAGTAGAACCTCTACCGTCTCCAAATCTGCCTCTATTACCTTTCCATCCACCTCTGAAATCAAACTGTCCCTGTCCTTTACCAGTGTCTTCTTGACCCTCATTGGTTTGCCTTATTGTAGGGGCTACTCCTCTTCCCCTCATATTGCTGCCTCTTCCTCTCATGGACTTATCTTGTCCTCTATTCATCTTTTCTTCAATCCTGATTGCCATTTGGTAACAATCCTCCACACTCTTAGGGTTAGCTAAAACTAACTCATCCTGTATGTTCAATCTCAAACCAGCCAAGTACCTAGCCACCTTTTCTACCTCATTCTCATGATGACCAGATCTCATACTCAACTTATAAAACTCCTCAGTATATGCCTTCACATCCATTTCCTTCTGCCTTAAAAATTGCAGCTTCTTAAACATCTGAATTTCATAATCCTTAGGCAAGAATTTACCTTTGATCCTTGCTACCATTTTATCCCATGAAGTGATCTTTGACTTCCCTTGCTTCCTTCTCTCGGATTGTACATAATCCCACCATACCAAAGCATGACCTCCTAACTTGGTCTTTGCAATCTTTACCTTCTGATCCTCAGCAACATCTTCACATTCAAAGTGATTATCAAGCGCAGCAATCCAATCCAGCAACTCATCTTCATTCAAACTTCCATTATACTTGGAAACATCAACCTTTACCTTAGGTTTATCACTCTGCACTACCTTTAACAGTTTTGCAAATCTCTGGTCTTCAGCATCCAGATCTTCAGCTACCTCTTCATACTCTTCAACAGTATCTTCATCTTCTTCAGACTCACTGTCTTCCACTTCCCTCTTTTTGTTCTTTTCCAGGGCTACAAGCTTGGCTTGAAGTGCTTCAGCAAGCTCCTTCATCTTCCTCATCTCTCTGGCATGTTTTTCCTTCATCTCCTGCAATTCCCTTGCAGTACCACTACCTTTCGGAGGCATTTTGTCAACCTCTCACTCCTCTACCTCTGTCCTTTCGGTGACAGAATCAACTCTACCTCTGCCCTTTCGGTGACAGAATCAACACACAACAGCCCAGACCTTTTGCTGAGCTCTGATACCACTATGATGCAGAGGCATCCACACTAAAACCTTGACATACAGCATGTATGTCCGCAACCCTTCATCATCATCATCATATTTCCCTTAACACTATTAGCATCATCATATTTTCTCTGCCGACTGATATCCTCCTGCAGACAAACCTTCGACTCTTCGTCTGTCAGCAGCATCATCATATTCGGCAAGCGCAAACATCCTCCTGATGTTCACTGTTCATCTCACCGCCAACCTCTATCTTCATCATCATGATGTTCAACATCATGTTCATCAGCAGGATAAAGAACATCCGGTTCCTCCCATATATCCTGATGACGACAACCTCATGCACCTTTCCTTCGATGCTTACGTCACCTTGATATCCTGATGACGATTATCCTGATGACGATGACGTCACATGCAGCTCCTTCAATATCCTGCTGCCTCGATATCCTGATGACGATGACGTCACATGCAGTTCCTTCAATATCCTGCTGTCGGCCAAACTTAACATTATCGACCCGCGATGGTTTTATCAACCCGATCTTCTACCTTATGCCGATACGCTCCTCCTCGGCAACACCTAATGATGATCACCCCAAAACACATTCACCTTATGCAACCGACTGCATCATGCTCATCTCCACTTACTCGGATGACGCCCGAAGTACCTGCAGGATATATGCAGAAATATCCTAATGATGCCGTTGCGACGAATTTCCAACCTTAGCGAATTTTGATCCGCCGAACCTCCTGGGATGACCCGATCTACTTTCAGGGTGATCTTCAGACTCTAACTATCAGCACGACCTAGCACATACCCATGCTAGGGTTCTCAACACCTCTCGACTGCAATCCTGCAAACATACATGCAAACAAACAGAAAATGCAAACTAAACCCTAAACTACTGTACATAGCCATTCCACCGATTCGACGAATCAACCGGTGGAATGGATCAGCGAATCCATGAAACCACCAAAATAGCAAATCAATCACACAGTGGAGATCAAACAGAAAATGAACACAAACAGGATCTTTATTGATTTCAAAAGATGCAAATACAGTACTCTGTCTCACTCCCTACAATCTAACTTCTCAACATCTATCCCTCAGTCTGTCCTAAGACCAACCAATCCTCATGCATAAATAGGATCTCTTGCGAGTACTACCACTCGACTCCAAGCAGCTGGGAAATCTCTCCAGGCGGCTGGGAGATCCAACCAGACCTACAGCATAACAGCTGTCTTAACAAACTAGCTAAAAATAGTAAAGTATGGTCAACATGACCTTATTACATGCATTGGTCTTATCAGACCTTCTTGGAAACATTAACAAGACTCAAAACAAACTAACTGCCTCATGGAGGCCAGCTGTCAGGTAGGTGCTCCTGCACCAAAAAGCTCGCCTCATTAGAAAAACAAGTCAAGCATTGAAAATAAGTAGAAAAACTCTAATGAGAGCTGTTGGAAGACGTCAAAGAGTTGAGGACCCAAACACTAATGAATTGTGGGCATTCTCTGGGAGACCCCCACGGAAAGACAAAGTTGTTGTTGAAGCTTTGAGATCAGTAATTGAATACTTTTGGAAGAATTACACAAGGGTATCTCCAAATCAAAGGGATGTGGTAAGAAGGAGAATCGGTAGTCGAAACCGTGAGCCACATCTAAAGAATTTTTTGGATATGACTCGAACACAATTTTTTGGTAAATTTTTAGAGATGTATCCTCAAATTAAAATTTCTCAAAGATATTTTGAAATTCTAAAACCTTTCTTTGTCAAAATAAATCACACACACACACACACACACGTACACACGCACACACACATGCACACACGCACACACACACACATGCACACACACACACACACACTACTTGTTGTAGATTACATATTAAATTTTCTAACTATTTTGATGTTTATCGATCTATATGTCTAGATTTGCATACTAACAATGCTTTGCAGGATTGTTGAATACGTGCCCCACCAACTACTTCAAGAGACTTCATATCAATAATTTTATGTGATAGAGAGGAAGGTCAAATATTCTACAAGAAATTATGCTTAGATGGCACATGTCAGCATTGCAATGGCTTGCAACATATGCCAATATGTGAACATATGGAAAGAACACATGTGGTTGGAAGTGAACTAGTCGAGTTTGGCAAGTATAAAATAGTGGAATACAATACAAAAGATGGCAAAGAAGAAAAGAGGTGTGAATATGTTATTCAAAAGATTCCAGTGTATCAATTTATGTCTATATTTCGTGACAATATAGTGTATGAGTATGTAAGACATGCCCATAGAGCTCGATGGTTGGACTTGAATTCAAGTTATGCAAGGACAAATTTCCAATTGGTAGCATTGTTTTAGTCATTGACTTTGCAGAGAACTACAGTCTACAGCCACAGCATGAGATGCAATCCCAATATTACAACTCGACATAGGTTTCTATATTTGTGCGCATCGCATTCATTCATGTGAATGATAGTACAAAGGATAATAGAAAAATCACAAGGGAGTATCATTTTTATATAAGCAATGATCGCATGCATTCTATGGAGTTTGTGTAAGGTTCCTTTCAGGTGTTCTACAATGATTTGGCTAGAAGGGGCATATCATTCAATCAACATATCATATGGTCGGATAACTATGCATCACAATTTAAGAACTCACAAAATTTCTATTGGCTGAGTAAGAGGCATAATATTATAGGTGTTCAGCATATGTGGAACTTCTGTGAGGCCAGGCATGGAAAGGGGGAGCGTGATGGTACAGGAGCATGTATCAAAAGAGCCATAGCACGAGAAGAGTTAAAGTATAAAGACAATGCAAACTTGACAGATGCAAAATCAATCATCCAGTGGTGTAATACTTCGATGGGTCTAGGTAATGAAGGTAAGTCTTCATTTCATATTATTTTTTGGTTGATATATGATACTAACATTGCACCATATGAGGACTGTTGTACACTGACAGGATCAAGTGAGCTACACTTTTTCAGAGGCTCAATTGCAGGTTCATAGAGTATCCATATGCGGAAGATGGCATGCTTTTGTTCTTCATGTACAATTCAAGCCTGGAATGAGTGCGAGTCAAAGGAGTGGGTTGATGAATGGAGGTTAAGTTATCTTAGCCCACTTGACACGTATTGACCCCCGACGGCACTGGAACTGACAAAGATGGAATCATCAATTGACTTTGACCACATATTAGATCTAGTTCAACTAGGTAATATATCTACTTGCATAGTTTTCAAAATAAATCCTAATGTTATCTTACTTTGTAGTATTTTTGTAATGTTGACTAATTTCATCTAATTTTCTACACATATCATTGTAGGGCATGTTTATGCAGTTATTGTAGATGAAGATAACGAAGAGGGAACGTATTATTACTTGTGTCATTGTGTTGAGGCCAAAAAGAAATTGGAGGCCCCAATTACAAATGGAGAAAACATCAAATACCATACATGCTCAGTGGTTGTTACTAGAACATGGCTTAGAAGTTACCCACATCCAAGTGTTAATGTTTGGTTGTTTGAGGACTTTGACACGCATCAGAAGATTCTTCATTACTCAAACCTTGTCGTGGCAACCAATGTTCATTTGATACAATATCAAGGTGGACCTTTGGACCTTTCAACAAGACCTTGTGGAAGGTGTGCAAGTCTAACCATGAGGCAATACTTGACACAATAAAGAGTAGAGAAGACCCAGATGGTTCATTGGATTAATTGGTAAGTATGTATAAAACTTTCCTAGATGGTTACTTGTACTTTGTTTTGTATATAAATAGTAGTATGAATTTCTTTCCTCCATTATACATCCAATAGGTTTGCTTCTCTTACCATTGTCCTTTACATATGTGATCATTAGATGGCGGTAAGTGATCTAGTAGACAAGATGATGGAGAGTGATCATCAGATGGCAATAAGTGATCAATTACATATGTGATGTTATATATTTCATGTACATTTTCTATAGTAAATGGCATATTATTTGATTGTATTAACAGGAGGAGCTGCATGAACTTGAACTATCGAAGAAGTCTACTCGAAAATAGAGAGAGGATGAGTCATGGATTGACTCTCCATCTTCACGGTCAAGCAAGGGCCGCCGATTATTTCATAAAAGTCCATAGGAAACTAGTTTTTGGGACATTTTTTGTATGCCTAGATGGCTTTGTATGTACATACTTTTGTATGTTACCGATGTATATTTTTGTATATATACTTATATGGCTTTGTTTGGACATGCCTATATGGATTTGTATGTAAACTAGATGTTATGTTCATGACATTATGTATATGATAGTTTATATTAAATATTTAATATAATGATTAATTATCCTTACATGAATTGGGTTTTACACGTGCCAATTGCATTTGCTTGAAAGTGAGGAATGCATAATTGTGTAGGTCTATTGGTTGTCTATTATTTGATGATACCATTATGCTTTCAAGATATGTTGTTGGGTTTTGTGATATAAAGACACTTGTTGGATTGGGTTGTGGTTCTTCCTCATGACAGGAGTTTGTTCATGTCTTCACGCTTCTTTGTCCTCCATGTCTTCAGTGTTCTTAGTGTCTTCATGTGTCAAATATTTCTTCAGTATCCTCATGATGTTGATGTTGATCACAAAATATTGTGTTAAGCACCTCAATCGTTCGAGGCAGCAGGCTACCGGCAAAGTCCCTTAAAATCCCTAAGATAGAAAAACTGTCAAACTTTGATAGAGGTTTTCTCATAATTCATGGTAGCTGGGAATGTTTTGTTTGAACCTATAGGTGCATGTGGGGTCCGTCCACAATAACCTCTCTCAGTTTTGGTCAACTCCAGTCTGTTTGACCGTGCCGAAATCAAATGCATTCTTGCAAAATGCTTTAGTTTCATGCAGTGGAAAGGTGTTAGGAGTGACATTTTGCATTCCATAGCTCATGAGGCCGAATGGACTTTGCCAATGTGTCAGGGTGGGTGGGTCAATGTCAAGGGAGGTCTCATTTCATGTGCCATGTGCCCCAGTTCTTCGGGGCAGCAGGCTACCAGCAAAGTCTCTTAAGATCCCTAAGACGCAAAAACTACCAAACTTTGACAAAGCAATTCTCAGAATTCCTAGCAGCTGGGAACATTTCATTTGGACCTACATGTGCATGTGGGGTCTGTCCACAATAACCTCTCTTAGTTTTGGTCAACTCTAGTCTGTTGACCGTGCCGAAATTAAATGCATTCTTGCAAAATGCTTCAGTTTCATGCAGTAGAAAGGTGCTAGGAGTGACATTTTGCATTCCATAGCTCGTGGGGCCAAACGGACTACACCAACACGTCGGGGTGGGCAGGTAAATGCCAGGGGAGGTCTCGTTTCATGTGCCAAGTTTCCCAATCATTTGGGGTAGTAGGCTACCAGCAAAGTCCCTTAAGATCCCTAAGACGCAAAAATTGCCAAACTTTGATGGAGTAGTTCTCAGAATTCGTGGTAGATGGGAATGTTTCATTTGGACCTATAGGTGTACGTGGGATTCGTCCATAATAACCTCTCAATTTTGGTCAACTCCAATCTATTTGACCATGCCAAAAATAAATGCATTCTTGCAAAATGCTTTAGTTTCATGCAGTAGAAAGGTGCTAGGAGTGACATTTTGCATTCCAAAGCTCATGGTGGCGAATGGACTACGCCAACATGTCAAGGTGGGTGGTTAAATGCTAGGGGAGGTCTGATTTCATGTGCCAAGTGCCCCAATCATTCAAGGCAGCAGGCTACCGGCAAAGTCCCTTAAGATCCCTAAGACGCAAAAACTGCCAAACTTTGACGAAGCAGCTATCAGAATTTGTGGCAACTGGGAACATTCTGTTTGGACATAAAAGTGCACATGGGGTCCATCCACAATAACTTTTCTCAGTTTTGGTCAACTCCAGTCCATTTGACCATGCTGAAATCAAACACATTCTTACAAAATGCTTCAATTTCATGCAGTGAAAAGATGCTAGGAGTGACATTTTGCATCCCATAGCTCGTGGGGCTGAACGGACTATGCCAACACATTGGGGTGGGCAGGTAAATGCTAGGGGAGATCTCATTTCTTGTGCCAAGTGCCCCAATTGTCTGGGGCAGCAAGCTACCGGCAAAGTCCCTTAAGATCCCTAAGATGAAAAAACTGCCAAACGTTGTTCTCAGAATTCATGGTAGCTGGGAACATTTTGTTTTGACCTATAGCTACATGTGGGATCTATCTACAAACCTCTCTCAATTTTGTTCAAGTCCTGTCCGTTTGACTGTGCTGAAATCAAACACATTCTTGCAAAATGCTTCAATTTCATGTAGTGGAAAGGTTGCCAAGTGCCATATTTTTTGATCTGCTCATCATGGGGCCAAACTAACTGTACCAACACATCAAGGTGGGTGAGTAAATGGTAGGGAAGGTCTTGTTTCATGTATCAAGTGTCCCAGTCATTCTGGGCTATAAGCTATCGACAAAGTAGAAAGTTGCTAACACTGAAATTTTGCATTCCATAGGTCTTGGGGGTGAAACGACTACACCAACACATCTGGGTGGGCGGGTAAATGGTAGGGAATGTCTCATTTCATGTTCCAAGCTTCCTAGTCATTCTAGCCTGCTAGCTACCAACACCTAGCACCTTTCGTGTTTTCCAGTAGCTTGCAGCCCAGAATAACTGAGACACTTGGCGCATGAAATGAGACCTCCCCTAGCATTTACTTGCCCACTCAGACATGTTGGTGCAATTGGTTTGGCCCCACGATGAGCAGAATAAAAAATATGACACATAGCAACCTTTCCACTACATGGAACTGAAGCATTTTGCAAGAATGTGTTTTATTCTGGCATGGTCAAACAAACAGGAATTGAACGAAACTGAGAGAGTTTATTGTAGACGGACCCCACATGCACTTGTAGGTCCAAATGAAACATTCTAAGCTGCCATGAATTTAGAGAACTGCTCCATCAAAGTTTGGTAGTTTTTTCATCTTAGGGATCTTAAGGGACTTTGCTGGTAGCCTACTTCCCCAACCGATTGGGTCACTTAGCACATGAAACGAGACCTCCCCTAGAATTTACCCACCCACCCCGACGTGTTGGTGTAGTCCATTCAGCCCCACTAGCTATGAAATGCAAAATGTCACTCCTAGCACCTTTCTACTGCATGAAACTGAAGCCTTCTTAAGTGTGTACGATGGTAGGGTTTGGACAGACATAAATTAGTTGTTAAAATTCACATCTTAATGGTATTATGGCCATGATCTCCTCATACGACATGACAAGAGCTATTCCATAACCTTGATTATTATGATTAGAAGCATGGAAACAAACCCTACTAGAAACAAAGCAATGATTAGATCTCAATATGATCATGAGATACCCAATCATATGTATTAGTCTAAATCATAAAATCTCTTCAAATAAAGATTGATCCAAGGGTTTGGTGAGTTTCCATTGGCACCCAAACCCTGGGTTTTCATTAGAAATCCTTGAATGCTAATTATTGTCATTATGCTTCTTTCTTATTAATTCTTACTAATTAGGGTATTCATATAGAAATATATAGTATCTCATGTATTCTTACAAAATGCATATGGGAATTTTATCAAATGTTGTAGTTACATTGAATGATGCCTCAAAAAAATGTGGTCTATTGGAATTTTGAAAAATGTTGTAGTTGTAACTGCCCTAGAAGACATGTATGCAAAATGCAAAAGCATAGACAAGGTGAGTGAATTGTTTGACATGATGCCTCAAAGAAATATGGTCTCATGGAATGGTATGGTTGCAGGATATGCAAATAATGCTTTAGAAACTTTCAAGAAAAACCAATTGGTGGGTGTAAAGCTAAAATCCACAACCTTTGACTATATCCTCTCTGCTAGTGCCAAACTAAGATCTTTGGAACACAGTACATGGACATCTATCAAATTATAAAAGATATGGGAATTTTGTAAGATGTTGTAGTTATAATTGTCATAGGAGACATGTATGCAAAATGTGGAAGCATAGAGAAGGCAAGTGGATAGTTTGACATGATGCCTTAAAGAAACGGAATCTCATGGAATGCCATGATTGTAGGATATGCACAAAATGGTTTTGTTGATAAGGCTTTAGAAACTTTCAAGAATAAGAAATCAGTGGGTGTAAAGCCAAATTCTACACTACATCCTCTCTACCTATACCAAAGTGGGATCTTGATGCAAAGGAAGGACCTTCTTTAGGACAACAACATAAAATGACAAAGTGTTCTTACACCATCTTCATTTATGCTCTTAGGTGTAACTCTATAGGATTGTAACATTGAACTCTTTTTAGACTCTTGAACCAATAGACCTTGGGACAATGTACTTGTCATAGGGTAGGCTTGACTTGGTGTTTAAGTGATCATAACAACTCCTATGTGATGACTCAATAATGCAACAATTCATGGGCTTTCAACTCTTACACCCTAAGACTATGAAATCAGACCTCTTGGGACAATCATGCCTTAGCTTGTGTCAACCCTTCAAAGATGTTCAAGACCTATGGTTCATGGTCTGTAGGTCCTCTCTCTCCATCCACCTATCATTGCTCATGACAAACAAACAAAAACTAGGCTCTAACACATCAAATCTTCCTTGTTTCTGTTGTCCACGGTCTGATACATCCAAATATCAGACCTACTATGCCAACAAATCCTAGGAACAATTTAGGTGCCAACAAAGATTTAAATTAACTCTTTCCTACTCATCCTAATTGCTATAAGACTACAAGAACATTCAAATCATACACCAAAGAAAGCACTAAAATCCAATTGCCAACATACTAGTGAATGAGCATTGAATGTGAGCACATAAAGAAAAAGTAGAGTATTCTTCAACAAATACCATCTCCTTGGTCCAAAAATTCAAAAGACCTAGAAAGCACATCTCAATGCACATTGAGATGAATAGACACACTTCCAACTTTATTGAGCCAAGTGATAAAAGAAAATTTATTCCTCGAAAGAAAGCCAGTCATATAATAAGAAAGTTTCATAGATCCTTCCCAAGTAATTGCTAAAGGACTCAATTTAATGGTTCCATTACAAATGCTAAGCGAGAAGGAAAGGCAAAGACAAAACATGTTTGGGTAGGCAATAAGTAACATCTTTGTCAATATCAAGCAACACTATGACATTGCAACATGGCACTATTTGAATCAAGTTAAGCATGACTGTCTACAATACAAGCTATGCCTTTATGAAAAAAGGTTAAAATCTTTAATTGAGTGCTGTTTAAAATGCATACAAGTCACATGCATACCAACTATCAACCTAGTCCATATTGTCTTATTTCTCACAACAGCTCACTCTCGTCACTTAAAACTAATTCCACTAATTATGAACTTTAAAATATGACTTTTGACATTGTGTACATGACTAAATGTACAATTAAAGACCTAATGCTATTCCCTATGGGAGCCATTTCATGACTTTCTTCTTTCACAATATAGGTTGACATAATTTCCACTTCTTAGACAAAAGTTTAATTGGTATGTTATTGTCACTAATGCTATGGTTAACAAAGACCCTTTTCCTAGTGATGCTATGTCTTGCAACACCCTACCCCACCCCTACACCCTCATCCCCACCATAACAAATCAACCACCCTTCACTATGGAGTTATCTTGCATCAAAGCATAAAGGCTATAGGAATTTTGTAAAATGTCGTAGTTGTAAGTACCCTGCAAGATATGTATGCAAATTGTGGAAGCATATACAACGAACGTTCAAACTGTTTGACACGGTGCCTCAAAGAAATGTTGTCTCATGGAATGCAATGATTGCAAGTTATGCACAAGATGGATTTGTTGAAAAGACTTTAGAAACTTTTGAACAAGTAAAAGCAATTGGCACGTGTAAAGACAAATTCCACAACCTTTTCCAACATCATCCCTATTTGTTCACCAAAATAGAATGTTTGGAACAGCGTATGGACAACCATCAAAGCATAAAGGATATAGAAAATTTGTCACATGATGTAATTGCAGCTGCCCTTGTAAACATGTATGCAAAGTGTGGAAGCATAGACAAGGCACGTGAACTATTTGGCATGATGCCCCCAAAGAAATGTCACCTCATGAAGGCACATGAACTGTATGGAAAGTGTGGAGGCATAGACAAGGCACATGAACTATTTGAAATGATGCCTCAAAGAAATGCACAATCCCACCAAATGCAATGATTGCAAGATATGCACAAAATGGATTATTTGAAAATGATTTATAAACTTTCAAGCAAATGCAATTGGCACGCGTAAAACCAAATTCCTGTAACGATAATTAATCATCATATTAAATATTTAATATATGTTGTCATATACATAATATCATGAACATAACATCTAGTTTATATACAAAGCCATATAGGCATGTCCAAATAAAGCTATATAGGCATATATTCAAAAATATACATCAGTAGTTCATACAAAAGTATGTATACAAAGCCATCTAGGCATACAAAAAATGTCACAAAAACTAGTTTCCTATGGACTTTTATGAAATAATCAGCGGCCCTTGCTTGACCGTGAAGATGTAGAGCCAATCAGTGACTCATCCTCTCTCTGTTGTCGAGTAGACCTCTTCAATAGAAGTCGATCCAGCTCCACCTGTTAATACAATCAAACAATATATGCACATTAATATAGAAAATGTATGAAATATATAACATCACATATGTAATCGATCACTTGCTACCACCTAATGATCACTCTCCATCATCTTGTCTCTCTCTATGTCCGTACTTGGATGGACTGGAGTTGTGACCTCTTGTGAGAAGCATCAAGAAGCAAAATTGACTAAACATAAATATTATTTATGTACATCAAATGACATGAGATAAAACAAGAAATACAAAATTATGATATTTTCATGTTATTGGCTCATACCTCGATCAAAGGATTTGAAGATATCATGGCTGCAGCAATGCCTATCTGCGTTGACTCACGAAAATGAGGAGTCTCCACATTCAGCATCTAAAAATCAAGTTCCAGATTATTTGACCAAAATAAATACATAACATTATTTTAAAAATGCATAATGATTAGAAATGGTTAAATTTACCTCCGTAAAAATGGTGGATTGGCATCCAGGGGACCAAGGAAACCGTGGAGCTGCCAGTGACTGTTGAAATCATCAAATTGTCACAAAATAATATTACCATTGACATATCTACAATAATTATGATTATGTGATAAATGACATACCTACTGACTTGACCTCCTCTCATAAGCCTCCAATGGATGGCTAATGGAGGCAGGATGAAGACTCTAACCCTGGAATTTCACTGCACAAATAATTACATACATTATTTTTGACTTATAATATAGATAATCATATAAAATTAAATACAAATTTCAAATAACAATATACTAAATCAAGATGAAACTTGTAACAAATTACCTGACAGTCAATACCAACTGTATGTTGTAAGAGATTGTCACTGAGAACAAGTTCATCCAATATGGATGCCTCCATCAATGGATCTTGCCCCTGCATCGCAGCATCCAACCAAGAGTCCTGTCATGCGTCCTGTGTACCATAATCACATAGGTTCCCACATGAACTGCACAAATGTGGGGACACATGACAACAACTACTCTCACCCTCATCAGCCTGGGTACGATCATCGGCATGATGTGATAGAGTTTGAGTGAGAGTAGTCAATGAATATAATGTCTCCACCTCAACACTCTCCTTCAAATCCAAAGGGAGTGACCTATGTTCTAGCCTCACTAGGGGTGCAGGCACATGGTTTTCATCTCACTGAGCCCTAGCTCTATCTTGGGCAGAGCCACCACCTCTACCCTGGAACTCACGAATGTCAAAATAATTCAGAATCTTATTGAAGATAAACTCACAATGGAGTTTCCTCAAGAAATATTACGGTACGTCATCATTGTCACATGGGTGCTAATCAAAGACCATGTACCATCTATCCCAAAAGTTTTGGGATATTTCTTCATTCCCACACCAATGTATAGGAAACCGTTTGCAACTTTCTTCTAATCTTTGGCTAGTTTTGGGATTAATAAAGTGTGCACATAATTTAGATTTTGTAATTATTTCATTCTTGACTTGTTCATATGACAACTTGTCGACATAATATTACCGACACCTCTCCCTATAGTCTTGGAATTCAGTGATTTGTTTTGTCACCGAATCCATGTGGGAAACAATATCCTCTAGTGATTTTGCAAGCGCCCTCCTACGATCAGTGGTTCTACTTGGATTGTTTAGGGTTTGAATAACAGTTTGAAGATGTTTCTTGTCTTCTTCTATCATCCATAGGTAGTTTTCTTGACTATCCCTTACATTATAAGGAGGTGAAGGTGGGTTTTGGGGGTTGTTTTCACCCTCCTCAGCTGGATTGAGGTTTTCTATTTCCCCAATAACTGTAAATGTAATATAAAAACAAATCAAACATTGAAAAACTCAAAAATTGTTCTCAAACTAACAAAATCAGTCAAACCCTACCTTCTTCCTATGTTGGAGCCTCCAAATTCGCTTGACGACGTCTTTGCCGGCAAGGTGTCATCAAGAATTTGTCATTTTCTCTCTTACACTTGATTGGATAGACTTTTCTTCAATGTGATCAC
Source organism: Cunninghamia lanceolata (assembly GCA_027924645.1). NCBI lineage: Eukaryota > Viridiplantae > Streptophyta > Pinopsida > Cupressales > Cupressaceae > Cunninghamia > Cunninghamia lanceolata. Next base: position 12,386,769 of record BSBN01000469.1, on the reverse strand, counting down.
GCTTTCACCTAAGTTTTTTTGCTGCTAAGCTTGCAATGGTCGTGGCTGTGAGGAGAATTGAGTTTTTTTTACTTTTATGGAAAGCAAAATGCGAGTGCATTATAACTCGAGCACATTATAATGTGCTCACATTTTGCTTTGCTTTTGGACATGGTGGCAACTTTTTGGTCCCCCATCTCTTTGCATTTACCCTACTTAAGCATAGTACCCCAGTCCTATTCTTACCTCCCCTTGCCTGCACCCTTCAAACCAGGAGCTTCAGAAATTAATTGTTTGATGTTGGTGGCTGCAATTGAGTGTCTTGGGTGCATGGCACATAATCAACTTCCACCTCACCTATACATTCTTCTTTTGCATTGTTAGCTAGATCTCAATTTGATGTACTGGTGAAGTAGTGTACAATGTTAGCTAGATCATGATCTGGTGGTGAAGGCATTGAAAGGCTGACATCCACCTGACTAAAATTTGTTTCCATCCTTAAGTTTCTAGCAGCTTTAGCCAACCATTCTGGTTGGGTAGCTTGAGTTGGCAAACTAAGACCATACAAACTAGAAACTATTTCAACATCACCATTAGAAACTGTTTCAACAGCATTGAGAATTGGTTGGCTATGTTCAGCTATAGTACAAATTGTTTCAGCAGCATTACAAACTGTATTAGTAGCATTACAACTAGTTTTAATACTATTAGGAACTAACTGTGGTATTTCAGCAGCATTACAAATTGTTTTAGCAGCAGCCATTTCAGTACATTCTTCTTGTACCTCAGTTGGATTATGTTCACTTCCACTTTTATTGTATGTGCAGATGAATTCTACAGCTTGTTCCTCTGAATATATCTAGCAAATTGCAAGAAGGTTTCAAGTGCAATTATCTCGGGGTCCTCTTCCACTGTGAAGGCCCGATTCTCTACTACAGTGACCATAGGTTCTTGACTACCTGCTATAAAAAATTCTCCTTCATCTAATACTTGGAAGCCCTCACTTTGCCTCATGTTTTTTTCAAGTGCAGACTTATTCAATGGCCAAATGTCTATCCTTTAGAACCCACTAATAATATTGCATGGGGTCATGGCTTGCTTGAATACCTTGCTAGCAAGAGTGGCCAACTCTTCTCTTCCAATTTTAATTTGGGGGTAACTTGCCATCCATGTAGACCTTTGTTGCTTGAAATAAGTTTTGAATGGTGAAAAAATACTCACATCTAGTGGCTACAACTTGTGGCTTGTATGAGCTGGCAGGGTGATGAGGTCAATCCCTAAATGTCATACTTCCTTGATGGTCTTGAAGGCAACATGGCTTCCATGACCATCAAATATTAGAAGATCTCTGTTGGTTGGTGAAACCCCTCCAGAGATAGATGCAGCAAAATGTTGCAGCCAATTCAAAAATAGTTGTTTTGTCATCCACGCATATTCTTGAGTTGCCATGCATGCACCTGGCTCATAGTTTGCAATGTAGTTTTTGATATGCCTTTTGGATTTAAATAGATAAAAACTAGGGATACTGTAGCCTGATGCACTTACACATGCCAAAATAGTTAGATCCACTCCCTACTTTTTGAGATTAGGTGGGGCACACATCGGGATCCCAATTTTACAATTACCTACATTCTGCAGTTCTTGCCAGCCTGTACCCTAGTTTCATCGCAATTCCAAATTCTGTTGGACCCATACTCATGTTTGTTATAAAGATTTTCCAGATTGTTGTAGAAGGAATCCACTATGCTTGGCCTTAGCATAATGGCTCTATCAGTGTCCACCCCCTCTACAGTTCAAATTGTTAGATCTGGATGCCTTCTCCCAAATCCTTCCCACCATGACCTCCACAGCATCACATCTGTGAAAGGGTTTGGCCTAGACTAAATGACTTGTGCCACAATAGACTTTAATTGTGTAATTTTAAGTCCATGGCCTATGTCATCCATGTCCTTGCACCACTTAACTATTTCTACCTCCTCCTCATCAGTCAGGATGGTATGTGGCCCCCTCCATTTGGTGTTGGTAATACCTAGTAACCAGGCCCTCAAACTGCTAGTAGGCATTCCCCACTTCTTTGCAGCTGCTCTGATGGACATATTCTTATCCTTGACATCAACCATAGCACTTTGGATGTCATTGTTTGTCCAAATACTTCTACTGAACCTTGAAGAACTAGATTGCATAACAGTTGTTTGACCACAATCTGTATTCATTTCCATATCCTCTATATGTGTAGAGGGAAATATTCATTCCACAATAGCCTCTTCTAGTCCTGTGGTATGTGTATCTTCATCTCCAGATACCATGACGGGAAACTTGGCCCCTCGGGTTACTCTAACTGTCCTCCTTCCAGATGTTCTCCTCCCCTTCTTACCTTCATCCATAACTATCTATAAACCTACAAGAAATGCAAACATAATCAGTGCTAGAATTGATTTGTAGAAATGATGACATCCTTAGTGCAATGACTTAAAACATATTGAGGCATCTATATTTTATAATGGCATCAAAAGGTGAATGCAGTGGCACGGATAGCAAACATAACGTGTTCCAATTCATAATGTTCTAATGTATTGTTCCATTTTGGACTGTGCATTATCAACGTTTGAGGGTTTCATCATTTTGTGGTTCCAATATATATACAGTATAGTAACAAACATGATTTAATCAATTGAATGAATTTGCCCACTAAACAAACAACTGGAAAATATGTAGCAAAGTTCAGCAAACAAATTCCCTACAGACGTTGAATATAGATGTATATAATTGAAAAATGTTGAAATGTTAAGTACTAGCCTAAAATGTTAACATTGTCTATGTTATATGTGTGTGTGTGTGCAGTACATTAACATACATGATTTAATCAATTGAATGAAGCTGCCCATTAAGCAAACAACTCAAAAAGATGTATGCATATGTATATAGATATACATAAGCATATCCACGTATATACATATCCATATAGATATACATAAGCATATCCATATATATAACCTACCAGTGGGTGTTGCAGCAAAAAAGGAACTCATTTGTTTATATAAAATGAAACCCTCAATATATTTGCAGAGTTTGTGTTGTCACATTATGTTTATGGACAAAATGATGTAGGAATGATCACACCGTTGAGAACATTCTCTAAAATGTTTAGGTTTTCGGTGTGTAGTTGAATATGTATTCGGACGTGAATAACAAAATTAGATACAAGCACTCAAATCACGGGTTATATGAGATAAACATGAAGGTAAATGACTGTATAATGATTGCATAGACAACACCATATGAAACCAAAAGATTGGAATGAACTTGCACTACTGAAATTACAAGGAGAAATGATATATGTTTCGAATAGAAAATTTGTATTTAATCATGTCTCTTAATGCAGGAGATACATATTGTATATAGATATATGAGTTTTTTAGCATATTAGGGTAGTGCTTGTCAAATTATACAAAAATGCATGGCTGAAGATTGACCATGCTAGACTTTGACTATGGCTTCCAGTGGATCAATACCCAAAGGCCTTGAGCCACTTCACTTGCTCTCTTAATGTGTGTAGGAGAGAGCAAGTTAGCTTAATTACTCAAAAAAAATTATAAGTTTCCAGATTGCTTCTGAGGATTCCTTCCTGGAATAGTTGCAGAGCTTGTGTTGTCACATTTTTTTTATAGCCTCAACTTCAAACACACCTCCAATCATACCTTCATCTAGATACTCATCGAAAATGGAGATCACCCAGGTCACAGTGTGTTTCAGTTCCTTCTTCACGAACTTGTTGGCCAGGTTATTTCTATGACTTTTGTTGCCTAGGATTTTAACAACCATGGAGAAGAAATCTTGATAGATCATGTAGTCACAGATATGGCCTCCCTCGAAATGTTGCATTCCTGCAACTTGTTGGATTGCAGTGACTAGTTGATCTGAACCAGCATTGAACAACCTCTTGATTTGGGTCTTGGCATCTTCTTGCAGGCAACCACATCCACTCTCCACCTCCATTACTTTCTGTGTTTGGAGAGTTTATCCTATCCAAGGGATTTTATAGGTGGGATAGGCAGTTTGTTCATGGGCTTTAATCCATTTAGCATAAGATTATCAGAAAATCTTTGAGGACAGTGTTTGTAGGATGATTTTCTGTAGTTAGAATATCTAAGAAATCTAGTCTAATCAAATCTACATAATTGGATTTTTCGTACTTAGAATATCTGAATATCTGAAAAATCTTAAGACACATGTTGGATTTTATGTACTTAGAATCTAATCAGACTGGGTAAGGAAGGACCTTCATTTTTCAAAAACCCTTTCAATCTTGACTCCCGTATGTCTATACAATATAAAATCTTATAAAATATGATAAGTTTTGGACAGCTAATATCAGAGAAGACAGTGAAATGTCAAGTCCATATTTTGGAGGGCATGAGAATATATATTCTGAAAATCAAATCTTCATAGTACACTCAACCTATATAGACATCTACACTAAAAATTAAACATGTATAAACATCTAAACTAAGGCTTTTAGTTGTCCACCTAGGGCTTTCAGTCAAAATAACTGAGAAAAAAATTCTACATACATAAACTATCTATGCACCTAGGACCAATGCACATCTACATATGACCAGAAGAGAGATCAATACAATTCATTGTCCTCTCTCTATATATAATGCAGTATATACACCTACACTAAAAAATAAACCTATATATTTTTGGTGTCACTAAAATAACCAACAATAATATTAATATATTTCTATATGGGGTTAAATATATATAGAGGGGTTGATATATATATATATATATATATATATATATATATATATATATATATATATATATATATATATATATATATATATATGTACACACACACTTAAACCCTTAATATATATTTAAACACATAGAGAAATGTAAACCATATATTAATATTACTCTTAATTAATATGCTGAAAATTAGAATATATAGGTTTAATTTTACCGTAGATGTGTATATGCAGTAAGTATATATTCAAGGTTCATATATATATATATATATATATATATATATATATATATATATATATATATATATATATATATATATATATATATATATATATATATATATATATCTTGAAACCCTTGGTATATATTTAATCACATATAGAATCATATATGTGTGTGTGTGTGTGTGTGTGTGTACAAACCCTTTGTATATATTTAACCCCATACATAAATATATTAATATTAATGTTCATAACATTAAATATATATGGCATAAAAAATAACACTAATCTATAAATGGCATATAACATGAATAGATTTAACAGTAATATATATGTAGAAAATGTCATATGTTGGTAGTTTGCACTTGAAAAAGACATGAGGCCAAGTTATGTAGAATTTGTTACATTTACTACATATGAACAGATTTAACATTAATATAGATGACTACCTAACATGAACAGAAACATATGCATAAAGAGGAAGGAAAAGACACAAAAAATAAAGGAAACATAGCATAAAGAGGATGAAATATAAGAATGTGATGTACCAACCTGAACCTAATTCTAGAAGTCTGGAACGTGGCCTTCAAAATTCTTCTTGGCAATAGATAGCATTTGCAGCGCTCCTTCAAAAAAATTATGTTAAAAACATTCTCTACGCTGCATAATGTTCCTCTTATAATCGATTCAAATTTGAAAAAGGAAAGCATCGAATTTGGTTGTTGAGTTTGATTTTGAATAAATGCTAGAAGCTATTGTATTCAATGATATGATATGAAGAATTGAATTTGGTTGTTGAGTTTGAATTTCTTTAAATGCATAGAAGCTATTGTATTCGATGAGATGATTTTTAATTCTGACAGTTTTTCTAATGATTCTGTAATAAAATTAATTTAATTTTGTTTTTTAATTTATTTTATGTTTGGTTGGGGAGCCTTACACCATTTTTTGTTTGTGCAGGTACTTATTGTAAATGGAGTTGGTGCAAGTGGATGTAATAGCAAGTATCAAAGAATGTGACAGCAAGTAGGGGGAATGTGATAGCAAGTATGGGAGAATGTGTGATTGACAGCCAATTAGGATTGGAGTGTTTTGTCTTTATGGTAGCTTAGGTACCAATAAGTGTGCACCAAAGTATGTAAATATGACCAATTTGATTTTTGAGCCATGTCTAAATGGGTGGTTATTATAAGCATTGCCCATTGTAATTAAATCAATAAAGTGTATATTTTATTTGGAACTTCACCAATTTCCATCAACTTGTCTTGTAAATGCATGTGGAAGAGCATGTGTGTTGTGCATTTAGTATGGTAAACTACACATTGAGTTGTGAACATGTATTGGTGCATTTGCAATTATTTATTAGGTGGGTATTACATGTATTGGTTCTTTTTAAAAAATTAATTAGGGGGTCAAGTGCGCAATAACATAGCGGTTATTCAGGTGTGGGCAGCTACTGGCCCCTTTCCCCTAGTTAAAGCAAGATAAAGACATTCCCAAAATTAAATATTATTAAAACAAATATGTCATTCCCAAAATTAAATATTATTAATACAAAGCCATAACTACTACTAAAAGCTACACATACAACATGATTACGAAAGATGGCTTCGAATAGAATGAATGTTAGTCCCTCCAAGTCCAGATATACAATAGAGAAAAAAATGTTAAAAAATGAAAGACATTGCATTAGAAAATAACAATGACTAAAGTACACTGGACAATGAATGTACTAAATTTACATAGTAACGTGAAGTTTACAATAAGATTCCAAATTATTCACAATTTTATGCTTGTAAAAATAATTTGAATACACAATTTTCAACTTGGAAAAGGAGGTAAGATGAGGTCAAATAAAGGACAACCCATTCAACAAGGAAAAGAGCCCTTCGCTACAAAATAGTACGTGTCACATGGGCTAAGACTAGCAATCTCAATTTAGTGTGCAATCGGTATGCAGAGATAGCATGTAGGTAAAAGTAATAAGTAGTTTCTTAAGAAAAGTGCATATTGTTTTGTTGCTGGTGAATGGTTGTTGTCCATCCATCATTTGAACATTGAAATAATGTAGTGATATATGTTGACATGCATGCAAGTAAATTTGTTTTTTAGTAGTAGTGGGTAAAAGCAAGTATGCTTGTAAAGTTGTTTTTTTGTTTCGGTCAATTATTCGCAAGTGATAATAACCTTTACTGGTCATCTTTTTGTTTCCCAAGCATGTTGAGCCCATCTAGTTGAAATAGCATGCATAGGTTTAGACTTGACAAGACTTCCCATTCATCAAGACTATCTTCTTGCAACATTACATGTCCCTAGTCAGAAGAAGTTTCATCATCATTGTCTATCAATGGATCTGGAGATGTAGTGTTCTTTCCATTTGTTGGACTTTCAAGATGCTGCAAATGTCCATTATTGGGCCACTTCATTAAGTGTCATTGCTTCCCATTATATTGGTCATGCTATCTATGAATCAATGAAGCTTGGAGATGGGATGTTGCCACTATTAGAGAGAGCTACACTTTACTATACAATGGGTACACATGTCATCGTTAGATTTTTGGTATGAAATGACTAATTGAGAGTCACTCTCTCTTTTTTATCTCTCTTTCCCTTTATATCTTGTATCTCTATCTCTCTCTCCTACTCTATTCTTTCTCTTTCTCTCTATTTTTCTAAAAGTACCATGAGGCTCTAGTGGAGTTAGATGATTTGGACCAACCCATACCAAGCTCCACTTTTTACATTGTAAAAGTACCATAGCTTAATCTTTAATGTAGGGTTTTCATTAGAATGTTTGACCATAGCCCCAAGTCTATCACACAACGAAACAATTCTTGCCACTATGTTTAAGTAGTTAAGATTAGTTTTGTAATCCCATGATGGGCAATGATTCTTTGTTTTAGGAAATGTCTCTTCTGTTGGTAGGTGGCGACTGATCAGGAAAGTACTGTACACTAGCCATGTATCCTCGCCGGGGTTTGGGGCCGGGCCGGGCCCCAAGCGGGGGTTTGGGGGCGGTAGCCCCCGAGAAAAAAATTTTTAGGGCCGACTTAAAAAAATCCTATTTTTATGACCGACATAAGAAAACCCTAATTTTTGTAACCGACAAAAAGGCTTGATAAAAAGCGGCCAAGGGTTAGGGTTTGAGGATTGTATTGTAGCATTTGCAGCGGTATTGAGTTGTAGGGATTGCTGATTGTAATCGGTTTGATTTACTGGATAATAATATTGGACTCTCTGTTTGGTGGATGTAGCCCAAGTTTGGGTGAACCACGTTAAATCTTGTCTCTCGCTGTTATTAATTCTGTGTATTTCCATTTATCTGTTTAATCTTTATTTGCATTTAATTGATAGCTTCTGCCGGCTAACCCTAACAAGTGGTATCAGAGCGGGTTGTGTTCGATTATCGTCTACAGGAAAGTCTCACAGTTGAGTGGGAGCAATGGCGGACGAAGGTAAAATGAAGGTTGATAAATTCAATGGGTAGAACTATCAGTTATGGAAGATGCAGAAAGCAAGGGTAGATCAAAGGAGAGAGGAAAAGGTTCTGGAGGTCATGGGAAGTCACGAGGAAAATCAAAGGACAAAAGATCCCAAACCAGAGGACAGAAGGATTGCTGGTACTGTGGAAAACCAGGTCATCTGAAGAAAGATTGCTGGTCTCGAAAAAATAAAGAAGGAGACAAACAAGAAGGCAATAAGGAAGCAAATGTGGTAAGCAATAAGTCTGAAGATGATGCTTTGATTCTTTCCCTAGATAATGCTAATGATTCATGGGTTTTAGATTTAGGGGCCTCATTTCATGCTACGCCCCATAAAAATTATTTCCTTGATTATGTCCAAGGGGATTTTGGGCTGGTTTATTTGGGAGATAATGAACCCTGTCAGATTGTTGGAAAGGGAAGAATCAAGATTAAGTTGCAGAATGGGTATCATTGGCTACTACAAGAGGTGAGGCATGTTCCAAGGCTCAGTAGGAATTTAATTTCAGCAGGGCAGCTAACTGAACAAGGTTGCACTGTTACATTTACTGATAAAAATTGGAAGGTTTCAAAAGGTGCCTTAGTAGTAGCAAAAGGTGTAAAAGTAGGCACCTTATATCTTTGTACAGGTCATACTATTCCTTCTACTTTAGATTTTATAGAGAAAAAATAAACAGGTTTAGGAACAGTTGCTGCAGGTTTGCAGGAAGAGACTGGAAAAGTTGCTGCAGGTTCTGAAACAACACTGTGGCATAACAGACTTGGGCATATGAGTGAAAAAGGTATGAAGGTACTTCATTCTAAGAAAGTTTTACCAGGTCTGAAATGTATTAATATGGATTTCTGTGAAAGTTGTGTGTATGGAAAACAAAAGAGAGTCAGTTTTCTCAGAGATGGGAAGCAAAAGAAAAATAAAAAGTTGGAGCTTGTGCATACAGATGTATGGGGACCAGCTCAGGTATCTTCTTTTGGTGGCTCTCGATATTATGTTACATTCATAGATGATGCAACTAGGAAGGTCTGGATTTATTTCCTTAGACAGAAATCTGATGTATTTGAAACATTTAAGAAATGGAAAAGCTTGGTTGAAAATGAGACAGGTCAAAGATTAAAATGTCTCAGATCTGATAATGGCGGTGAGTATTGCAGCAAAGAATTTGAAGACTATTGTTCCTTTAATGGAATTCGTAGGCAGAAAACGGTTCCAGGGACTCCACAGGAAAATGGAGTGGCTGAACGCATGAATAGGACAATAATGGAGCGTGCAAGGACCATGAGATTGCATGCTGGACTGCCTTTAAACATGTGGGCAGAGGCTGTCAACACTGCTGTATATTTAATTAACAGAGGTCCTTCAGTTCCTTTGGGCTGTGGTATTCCAGAGGAAGCATGGACTGGCAAGAAGGTGAGTTATTCTTTTCTGAAAACCTTTGGCTGTGAAGCATTTGCACATATAGATTCTGAAAATAGAACCAAGCTGGATGCGAAATCAAAAAAATGTACCTTCGTTGGATATGGCATTTATGAATTTGGTTATAGGCTTTGGGATTTTAAAAATCAAAAAATTGTGAGAAGCAGGGATGTTATATTCAATGAGAAGGTGTTGTACAAAGATCAGTTGCAGCAGCATGAGAAGAAAGAAAAGGATTATGTGGTGCTGGATGATACTCCAAATAGTGATGTTCCAGTGGCTCCTCATGCTCCGCAACAGCAACTAGAAATACCACAAACTCCAGTGAATGTTAGACGGTCAACAAGGATAAGTAGACCTCCTGAAAGGTTTTCTCCCTCTTTGTATTCTATTTTGTTAACAGATGCTGGTGAACCAGAAGGGTATGATGAAGCTATGCAGGTGAATACATAAGTTCAGTGGAAGCTTGCCATGCAAGAAGAAATGGACTCCTTGCTGAAAAATCAGACTTGGAAATTATGTAAGTTACCTGTAGGTAAAAAGGCTTTACGAAACAAATGGGTTTACAGGATGAAAGAGGAAGATGGAGGTAAGAAATGATTTAAGGCCAGGTTAGTTGTAAAAGGATTTGCACAGAAACAGGGCATTGATTTTGATGAGATATTTTCTCCGGTTGTCAAGATGACTTCTATTCGTACTGTTTTAAGTATTGTGGCTGCTGAAGATTTGCATTTGGAACAGCTAGATGTGAAAACTGCCTTTCTCCATGGTGATTTGGAGGAGGAGATATACATGGCACAACCACAGGGATTTGAGGTCAAAGGTAAGGAGAAACAAGTGTGCAGATTAAAGAAAAGCTTGTATGGCCTGAAACAAGCACCTCGGCAATGGTATTTGAAATTTGATAGTTTTATGGCTGAGCAAGGCTACAGTAGGTGTAATTCTAACCATTGTGTTTATTTTAAGAGGTTGGATAATGACAGCTACATCATTTTATGTTTATATGTTGATGACATGCTTGTAGCTGGGTCTAACATGGATCACATCAGAGAGTTAAAACATCAATTATCACAGTCATTTGATATGAAGGATTTGGGGGCAGCAAAACAAATCCTTGGTATGAAAATTTGCAGAGATAGGAAGAACAGAAAATTGACTCTATCTCAGGCTGCTTATGTTGAAAAGGTGTTGCAGCGATTCCATATGGAGAATGCCAAAGCTGTCAGTACACCTTTGCCTAGTCATTTGAAATTGACTAAGGAGATGTGTCCAAAGACACAAGAGGAGGAAGAGAAAATGTCCAAGATACCCTATGCTTCAGCTGTAGGAAGTTTAATGTATGCCATGGTGTGCACAAGACCGGATATTGCACATGCTGTCGGAGTCGTTAGTAGGTATATGAATCATCCCGGATTTGAGCATTGGAATGCGGTCAAATGGATTCTCAGATATTTGAGAGGTACATCTAATAAACACTTATGTTTTGGGGGCTCTAATACTGATTTAGCAGGTTATGTAGACTCAGATTTGGCAGGGGATATTGATACCAGGTGGAGTACTACAGGTTATGTCTTTACTGTAGGTGGAACATCAGTGAGTTGGATTTCTAGGTTGCAAAAGGTGGTTGCTTTATCCACCACAGAGGCAGAATATGTCACTGCAACAGAGGCAAACAAGGAGATGATATGGCTACAATCTTTCATGGAAGAATTGGGTAAACAACAGGCTAACAGTTCTTTGTATACAGACAGTCAGAGTGCCATACATCTTGCAAAGAATTCTGCCTTGCATTCAAAGACCAAACACATACAGTTGAGGTATCACTTTATTCGGTCGGTGTTGGATAATGGACAGTTAAGGCTGGAAAAGATACATACAGATGAAAATCCAGCGGATATGTTTACAAAGGCAGTGACAAGGGAGAAGCTGAGCTCCTCTTCAGCTTCGATTGGTCTTCTAGACTGAACACAATAAAAATTGAACAGCAGAGTCCAGGGTGCTTATTTCCAGTGGGAGCTGCATGCACAACGGTGTCGTCCAGGATCAGTCTCCAAGTGGGAGATTGTTTTGGTGTGGAGCCTGATCAGTCTCCAAGTGGGAGATTATTGGTAGGTGGCGACTAGTCACGACACTAAAAAAAAGAGAGAGAGATGGAGAGTAGAGAGAGGGGTTTAGAAAAAGAGAGATAGAGGGGAGAAAAAACTTAGAAAAATATGGTAAGAAAGAAGGGGGTAGAGAAAAAAGGATAGAGAGAGATGAAGATAGAAGTGAAGAGAGATAAAGATAAATGGACAGATAAAGAGATAAAGACATAGAAAAAGAGAGATAGATATATAGAGAGATTAAGAGGTAAAAAGAAAGGAAGAGACATGGTAAGAGTAGAGATAGAGAAAGGAAGAGAGAAAGAGAGAAGGGGAGATAACGAAACATATATAGAGATAGGGAGGGAAAGATGGAGAGAAAGATATATATATATATATAGAGAGAGAGAGAGAGTGTGTGTGTGTGTGTGTGTGTTAAACAAAGAGATATGAGTAGAATAAGGAGAGAAAGGGGGAATAGAGAGAGAGTATACCATATTTTTTGTTTTGTAGCCTATTTATCTCAAGGGGATAAATATATTTTTTTTCTCTAGAACTGAGGGTCTAGAAGTTACTTTGCATCATTTGGGTATACCACTCAATTATACCGTGTCTAAAAAAATTTATAAAGTTATTGTAAGTGGATGAACAACCAATACATGCAATGTGAAGGACATAGATCTAGATTCATGATCTAGAGAGAGAGAGAGAGAGTGTGTGTGGTAGAGGAAGAGAGAATAATAGAGAGATAAAGATAGATATAAGATAGAGGGGGAGAGAGAGAGAGAGAGAGAGTGTGTGTGTGTGTGTGTGTGTGACCAAGAAATAGAGACAAAGAGAGATAAAAAGAAATAGAGAGTGAGAGAGAGACAGAGATATATATAGAGGAAAAAGAGAGAGATAGAGAGACAAAGAGAGGAAGAGAAAAGGAGAGGTAGAATGAGAAATCTTAGAGAGAGGAGAGAGAGAAATATTAGAGAGAGGAAGTGTGTGGCAAAAAGAAATAGAGAGCTAGAGAGGGAGACTTGAAGTTACAATCAACCTTTCAAATACTCTTCCAAATTTCGTGTACCCATTGCACACTATCTTATCTTTAAAGATGCAACCGTAGCCAAAGATGCAATTGGGTAATTCAGTATTTTAATTCTTTACAAATTTAGTGTTAGTCAATTAGAAGAGAAATATTTTCTTGGAAACTCACTAGTAAACCATCTAAATTATTTAAAATACACATGTTGAAATTTTTTGTATTCTATGCTCTACATGAAGAGAGGGAGGGAGAAACACCTAGAGAAGAGAGATAGAGTTATAAAGGAAGAGATAATAATAGAGATTGATATTTTTCATAGAAAAATTGATTGACAAAAGGAGTTGAACTATTCTATCTTCCTCTATCACTGTATCTCTCATATCTCTATTAAAAAATATATATTTTTAATTTTGTTTAAGGTGTTCGATGGTCATTTAATATTCAAAAATCACTAAAGGGATTCAAATTTTCAGGGCCTAAATTTGAAACTCAACTCTGCCTGTCTGTATCTATCTTTCCCTCTTTATATCTTATCTCTATCTTTCTCTCTTAGTCTATCTATCTTTCTCTATTCCTCTCTCTATCAATATCCTTCCCTCTCTATTTCTCTCTCCTACCCTCACCATGTCTCTCACTCTTAGAGGACTCTTCCTCTATCTCTTTCTCTCTTTTCTCTATCGCGTTCCCTCTATATCACTTATCTCTATTCTGAAAGGAAGCTAGGTGTACGAAAATCGCTTCCTACACTAATCTAATGAGGGGAGGAGAGTGCAAATTCAATTTTCTCTTTACAATTACAGCTATGTTAACCCACTAACATAGATATTGCAACAAACACATAAACAAGAAAGTATGACAGAAGAAGAGAGACACAAGATATACGTGGGGAAAACCCTTATGGGTGAAAAAACCCACACTCCAAAACATAGCTCAAATGCATTACGTAAACAATGAAGGTTACAATACAACATAGAGCCAATGCTTTTGCAGGAGTCTTTGACACTCATATCTAAAGATGATCTGGTAGCATAACAATACCTATCAAACATGTAATACATCACCTCCTCAAAGCACCTGTTTATATAACAATACAAGGCAAAAATGTCTCCACATTGGGATGGGCATCCAACATGGCCTTATGGCCCAAAACCCACGCCTATGGACACTTGTCCAACATGGTAGAATGCTCCTGACACTTGTCAAGTCGCCTCATCCCAAGGAGGTCACCTATTTCCAAAATGGGCTATGACAGATGCTCTTACGACTCTTACAATCGTCATAGAATCTATCATAGCTGTCATAACTTACAGCTGTAAGAGAATCTATCATACACAGGCTATAAATAGCATATTCTCTTACAACATGTCATTGTCCACCTTGGGGAGCCCAAAGATGCCTTTTTCAAAGATGCTCTTTGACACATGTCTTCACCTGTCATAGAATCTTCTATTTCTAACTCTTACATGTCATAACTTCGTCATAGGAATCTGTCATGACCGTTTCAGTCAATATTTCCTTACACAACATCCAAGATGCTGACACATGGAAAAATATTCTTACCACTAAGTGGGACGCCTATCTCCTCATGTGAGAAAAAAATTACATGTGGTCATATGCCATGTAGAATGACACATCACCGTGCCAACTCCCACAATATGATAGCATAAGATTTGCATCCAATTAATACAATAGGCAATAAATAAATAAATACAATGTAAAAATACAAGGAATTACCAAGGTTGAGACACCTTAATTCCCAACATTCTCCCACTTGTCGAACACCTTGTAAGAGCCAATAGAATTAACAGGATTTAACTACTATAGGCCGAGAGGCCCATAGACTCCAAATACCATCTAAACTTCTCTGTGCTCACTGGTTTCATCAATGCATCTACAACATTCTTCAAAGTATCTACCTTCTCCAAATTTACCTTCCCATCCTCTACCATGTCTTGCACGAAGTGAAGCTGTACATCAATATGCTTTGTTCTGGCATGGAAAGTTGGACTCTTCACAAGGCAAATCGCACTCTTCGCAAGGCAAATCACACTCTAACTATCACAACTAATCGTAATCAGACCTGCATCAACATCAATATCTAAACACAATCTCTTAAGCCAAATGGCTTCCTTACAAGCATGAGTTGTAGCCATGCACTCAGCTTCTGTAGTGGACAAAGCAACCACAGGTTGTCGCTTACTCATCCAACTAATTGCACCACCAAACATAGTGAACACATATGCACTGGTGGATCTCCTGCTATCAATGTCACCTACCCAATCAGAATCCACAAATCCACAAATACAAACTGAATGCAGAGGTCCTGTAACATTGCCATGATAGCAAATGGAATACTCTGAAGTACCCCTCAAATATATGAACACTCGTTTAACTGCATCCCAATGTACCTGTCCAGGATTAGCCATAAATTGACTAAGGACTCCCACTGCTTGGGCAATGTCTGGTCTTGTGCAAACCATAGCATACATCAAACTGCCAACAACACTAGCATAAGGTACTCTACTTATGTCCACCTCACTAGGAGATTTTGGACAATCACTAACAGACAACTTTGTCCCCAATGAAATAGGAACACACAATGGTCTACAATCTGCCATGCTGAACCTATCCAACACGGTCTTCACATACTTACTCTAGCTTAACCAAAGTTTTCTGTTAGCTCTGTCTCTTCTGATTTCCATCCCCAGAATATAGTTGGCTACCCCAAGATTTTTCATATCAAACTATGTTGACAACTGAGACTTCAAATTAGAAATCATATTCTTACCATTCCCAATCAACAGCACATCATCAACATACAATGCAATAATGAGAATGCAATCATTGTCAAATTTGTCATACACACAATGATCTGATTTTGATCTCAGATAATCAATCAACAACACAAAGGCATCAAACTTCAAGTACCACATCCTAGGAGACTACTTCAAACCATACAAAGACTTCTTTAACTTGCAAACCAAATTTTCTTTACCTTTATCTATGTAATGCTTTGGCTATGACATGTAAATCTCTTCCTCCAAATCACCATGAAGGAAAATTGTCTTCACATCCATCTATTCTACCTCTAAGTCATAAGCAGTTGCAAGAGATAATAGAAATCGAATGGATGTTAGCTTTGCAATGGGAGAGAAAATTTCACCATAACCTATTCCCTCCACTTGTCAATACCCCTTCGCAACCAATCTAGCCTTGTACTTTTCAACACTACCATCTGCACTGAATTTTTTCTTGAACACCCATTTGCATCCAATGGGTTTTCGTCCATCAGGCAAAGGCATAAAATCCCATGTTTTATTCTTCTCCAAAGAAGCCATCTCATCCTCCATGGCCTCCTTCCAAGAACCTGCATCTTTCATACCCATGGCCTCTTTCATAGTTCTAAGCTCATCAATGTTAGTGAGTAAAGCAAAAGCACAACTAGAATCAAGTAATGAATAACCAAACCTATCAGGTTGCTTTCTTGTTCATGTAGACCTCCTCAATGGTTGAGGTTGAGGTTATGTGTCTTCTTCTGAGCTTTCAGAGCTACTAGAGCTCTCCTCATCATCAAGTCTCACAGGGTCTATCTGTTCAGTCTTCTCGGGGGTAGAAGGAAACTGAACCGCATCTTCTTTCTTTTATGTCTGTTCTGGCTCTAGAACAACAGAAGAAGGTGTTATCTCTCTGAAGATAACACTTCTGCTATACAATACTTTTTCAGCCACAGGATCCTAAAGCTTGTTCTCCAATTTAGACCGTTTCTCCCTAAGCACATGTGCATATGCCTCACAACCAAAAACACGAAGATGTCTAACTGAAGGCTTCTTACCAAACCACACCTCCATAGGTGTCTTTCCAAGAAGAGCTGATGTAGGAGATCTGTTTACCAGATAGCAGGTAGTGGCTATAGTTTCAACCCAAAACTTTTGTTCGAGGCTTGCTCCACTAAGCATAATCCTAGCCTTCTCCATTAGTGTCATGTTCATACTCTCTACAACTCCATTTTGTTGCAAGGTGTATGGAGTTGTCTTATGTCTTTCAATCCCTTGCTCTTTATAGAACTTATCAAACTCTACCGAACAAAACTCACCACCATTGTTAGTTCTCAAAGACTTAATCTTTTTACTAGTCTGATTTTCAGCAAAGGCTTTAAACTCCTTAAATTGACTAAAGACTTCAGTCTTACTTCTGATAAAATAAACCCATGTCCTTCTACTATAATCATATATGAAAGATACAAAATATACAGATTTGGAAATCGAAGAAACATTAACAGGACCAAACACATCAGAATGAATAAGATCCAATACACCAAAAGACTTGTGAGAATTAGAGTGAAACTAAACACAGTTTTGCTTTCCATAAATGCAATGTTCACAAAATTCAAACTCAAGATTACAATCATTTAACTCCTCAACAACATTTTTATTTTTTCACTGCTTGTTCAGATGGTGGGGAAGAAGTGATTGTAGCTCTTTTCTTCGAGTCAGAAGAACTATTGCACTATGAGGTGCATGCCTCCAGCTGAAACTGAGTACCTCTCTAAGTACCTTTTGCAAGAACCATAGATCCTCTAGTCATCTTACATCCATCCTTCAAAAAGACAACCTGCACACCTGCATCATTCAACATACTTATAGAAAGCAGTTTCTGTGCAAGGCCTGGAATGTGCATAACTCCAGTGATCCCCTTCACTCATCCATCAGGGAATCAGATTGAGACTCATCCACGACCAACAATCTTTAGATGAGAGTCATCACCCAGGTACACTCTTCCACCATCGAACTCTTCATACTTCGTGAACCAGCTTCAATGCAAGGTCATGTGGAAAGATGCACTAGAATCAATCAACCACACATCATCAGATGCATGGGTGGCCAGGACTGTGATGAAGGCATCACCATCATCTTGTGACTTGTCAGAATCTAAATCAGAAGCATTCTTCTTTTTCTTCTTCTTCTCCTCTTTGCATTCCTTTCAGAAATACCCAATTTTTCCACAGTTCCAACAGAGAGCCTTGGACTTTCTAGGAGATTTGGATCTCCCATGGGATTTGGATCTGCCCTTTTTAGCTTTCTTGTCCTTCTTCTTCCCTTTCTCCTTGGGTCTTTCATGAACCGCAAGAGCCTCTTTGGCTGATTCAGATGTCTTCCTCCGCATTTCTTTAGATAACAGTGAGGACACCACATCTTCCATCTTGAAGGTGGTAGTGGTGCTTCCAATAGCCATGACAAGATGATCCCATGAATCTAGGAAAGAACAAAGTAGGGTCATGCAACGATCCTCCTCCTCCATTTTCACACCCACAGATGTCAACTGTGCAAAGATCATGTTGAAAGCATTCATGTGGTCTGCAACAGATCCTCCGTCTTCCATCTTTAGAGCGAACAACTTCTTTTTCAGGAAAAGTTTGTTTACCAAGGACTTGGCTTGATAAACATCACCCAACTTCTTCCAAAGATCTTTCATGCTCTTCTCCTCATGGACATTCAACAGGACAGAGTCAGCTAAACAGAGTCTTATGAGACCCTTAGCCTTCCGATCTTTGAGGTCCCAATCAGCTTGTGACATTGCTGTAGGTTTCACACTAGATACAATTTCCCATAGGTAACGATTAATAAGTAGGTCCTCCATCTTGAGTTTCCACAACTCGAAATTAGTGCCACTGAATTTCTCAACCTCTAACCTTCCAGATGTTGTCGCCATCTCCTTGTTGCAACAAGATATAGAATTCTCTACACAACACTCCCACTCAACCTAAGATTAGCTCAAAAAACTCCTACCCAGTAGTGAGAACCAAAACTGGCCAGGCTCTAATACCAACTAAAAGGAAGCTAGGTGTGCGGAAATCGCTTCCTACACTAATCTAATGAGGGGAGGAAAGTGCAAATTCAATTTTATCTTTACAATTACAACTATGTTGACCCACTAACAAAGATATTGTACCAAACACATAAACAAGAAAGTATGACAGAAGAAGAGAAACACAAGATATGCGTGGGGAAAACCCTTACAGGTGAAAAACCCCACACTCCAAAACATGGCTCAAATGTATTACGTAAACAATGAAGGTTACAATACAAGATAGAGCCAATGCTCTTGTAGGAGTCTTCAACACTCATATCTGGAGAGGATCTAACAGCATAACAGTACCTGTCAAACCTGTAATACATCACCTCCTCAAAGCACCTGTTTATATAACAAATACAAAGCAAAAATGGCTCCACATTGGGATGGGCGTCCAACATGGCCTCATGGCCCAAAAACCATGCCTATGGACACTTGTCCAACATGGTAGTATGCTCCTGACACTTGTCAAGTCACCCCATCCCAAGGAGGTCACCTATTTACAAAATGGGCTATGACAGATGCTCTTATGACTCTTACAACCGTCATAGAATCTGTCATGGTTGTCATAACTTATAGCTGTAAGAGAATTTGTCATACACAAGCTATAAATAGTATATTCTCTTACATGTCATAGTCCACCTTGGGGCACCCAAAGATGCCTTTTTCAAAGATGCTCTTCGACACATGTCTTCACCTATCATAGAATCTTCTATTTCCAACTCTTACATGTCATAACTTTGTCATAGGAATCTGTCATGACTGTTTCGGTCAGTATTCCCTTACACAACATCCAAGATGCTGACACATGGCAAAATATTCCTACCACTAAGTGGGATGCCTATCTCCTCATGTGAGGACAAAATTACATGTGGTCATATGCCATGTAGGATGACACATCACCATGCCAACTCCCACAATATGATAGCATAGGATTTGCATCCAATTAATACAATAGGCAATAAATAAATAAATACAATGTAAAAATACAAGGAATTACCAAGGTTGAGACACCTTAATTCCTAACATATTCCTCCCTCCATCAATCTCCCTCTCTATCTCTCTCCTTGTCTATCCCTCCCTCTCTCTCTCTCCCATTGTCACTCTATCCCCCCTCTAGATCTCCTCTCTCTACTCATCCATATTTTTTAACTGTATTTGTCTCCCCTCTTTGTCTCTCTTTCTCACATACTCTATATATAAAGATATATCTCTCTTTATCTCTCTCTATATAAAGATCTCTCTCTCCCCTTGTGAAATATTAGAGCAAGGATAGAGAGAAACATGAGAGAGAAATCTTAGAGAGAGGAAGTGTGTGACAAAGAAATAGACAGATAGAGAGGGAGACTTGAGGTTACGATCAACCATTTTAATACTCTTCCAAATTTGGTGTACTCATTGCACATTATCTTATCTTTAAAGCTACAACCGTAGCCAAAGATGGCATTGGGTAATTTAGTATTTTAACCCTTTACAAATTTAGTGTTAGTCAATGAGAAGAGAAATCCTTGCTTGGAAGCTCACTAGTAAAACCATCTTAATTATTTAAAATACACATGTTGAGATGTTTTGTATTCTATGTTCCAAAGGAAGAGAGGGAGAATAATAGAGATTGATAATTGTCATAGAAAATTTGCATGACAAAAGGAGTTGAACTATTCTCTCTTCCTCTATCACTCTATCTCTCTTCTCTGTTAAAAATAAATATATTTTTAATTTTGTTTAAGGTGTTCGATGGTCATTTAATGTTCAAAAAATCACTAAAGGGATTCAAATTTTTAGGGCCTAAATTTGAAAGTCAATCCTACCTGTCTCTATCTATCTTTCCCTCTTTCTATCTTATCTCTATCTTTCTCTCCTAGTCTATCTCTTTCTCTATTCCTCTCTATCAACATCCATCCCTCTCTATTTCTCTCTCCTACCCTCACCATGTCTCTCATTCTCAGAGCACTCTTCCTATATCTCTTTCTATCTTTTATCTATCTCTCTTTCCCTCTATATCACTTATCTCTATTCCTCTCTCCATCAATATCCCTCTCTCTATCTCTCTCCATGTCTATCCCTCCCTCTCTCTCTCCCATTGTCTATCTACCCCCTCTCTCTCCTCTCTCTACTCATCTATCTTTTTTAACTCTATTTGTCTCCCCTCTTTGTCTTTCTTTCTCATGTTCTATATATAAAGATCTCTCTATCCTCCTCTCTCTCATTCTGTCTCTACTCATCTCTATCTTTCTCTCATATAACTATAATATATACTTTATATAAAAATTAAATATATAATTAAATCGTTACAAGTTACCACTTGGACAATAAGCATGGAGACCTATTTTGTGTACATGGAATTGTTTTTTTTAAGGTGGAAAACCACCCAAACCAGGTGTAGATGGAATTGTTATATGTCTTCTTAAGTATAACACTTGATAAGAAATCAAATTTGATTTAATCTTAAATCTTTCTAATGTGGATAATGTCTTAAGGTTTCCTTTATATGTGTAGGGCTTAGACATTGTGTCGATGAAAGTATTCACAATAATATATACTCTATCTCTCTCCCTCCCTCTCTATCTCTCTATCTATATACCTCTCTTTATTTCCATTTCATCCAAAATTATCTTCCAACTTTATCAAAATTATTGATTTAGTTAAGAAGACTTTAAAAATGTGAGAGGTGTGTAGTTAGGTTCCTCCAACACCAAGCAAATCAAGTTCTAATAATGATGTTTCTCAACACCACCAAGTCTTTCATTATAATTTATAGGTACATGTAAAACATTATTGTAGGTAAGAATATCTAAAGATAATAGGGCCAAATCTATAGGAAAAAGATTAGAACCACATCATGTGGTCGAAACATTAACCTAGATTCTTGTACATTTTTAAAACTCCCAAAGCACAATCATCTTAATTTTTTTGTTATAGATTCAAATTAAAAAATAAATAATAATCATACATCACAATCTTAACTACTTCAAAAATATCCTTTATTATTATTATTTTAATTATATTTTAAATATGATCAAATACACATTTCTATCTCAACTTTGTCTAAAAATATTTAGATATTATTAATTTATCACTTTCCCTGTGATTTTATTTAGTCTCTATATCCTTCTCTATTCCCCTCTCTCTCCTTTTTCTACTCTCTACTATACTATATTTAAAATATCTAACAAAACTTTAATATATAATTAAAATAAATATGTAAAAAATAAATACCAATAAGAAATTATGAATTTTCAATATAATATTATTTTTAAAATATATTAAATAATATATTAAATTATATTTTATATATAAAACTATTCTTTTATGATTTTTTTTTAATTTATTAAGCCAAATAATATGACTTATTTTATATATAATAAATAGTTTTAATTTATAATTTATGACATTCATATTGATAATATATTATATATCATATATATAATATTTTTCAATATAATACTATATATTATTTTATATATATATAAAATTGATATTATAAAGTAGTTTTATTAATATATATTATATTAGATATAATATTATATTTTATTTAGATAAATTCTTTATATATTAAAAAACTTTTAAATCTCATTGATAACAATTTAAAACATTTTCCTTATAACTATCTATCTTATTAGCATAGGTGGAAATTTGGAACTATGAAACAATGTGCACGGGATTAAGAGGCTACGAAGGTTAGATATTTATGCATGTCCCTCTTTCATGGACATTTAAATGGAAGGAACTTTTTTCTGACACCAGCGTGAGAACAACCAACAGGTTTCGGGCATGAGAAAAATCGAGTAGATTAGATATGAAGTCTTGATACCGTAAACGGGCGACGCGAAAACGTAAACGAAAACAGCAAAAAAAAAACACGGCAAAAAAATGAATGGTCAAGATTTATTTCATCATCTTGCACTGCTTAAGACAGAGTCTCAGTGGCCAATTTCGCTCGCCAGACCTGTTCACCTCATAGAGGGAACGCCTTTGGCGTAATTAGATTTTAATGTTGAAAATAAATTCAAGAAATATTTCTATTAAATACTTTATACAAAAACACATATATAATATAAAATTATATTGTAATATTGAAAATAAATTAAATAAATATTTATATTTAATGGTTTATATATATTAATTTTTATATAAAAATACTTAAATAATATAAATTTATATTTTAATATTGAAAATAAATTAAATGTATTGAAATACGATATAAAAAATTAATATCTCTAAATACTGGTGCATGACCATTAAATTTATATCACTTACATACCTACTCTTTCATACCCAAAGATAATTCGAGTGGCGTACTCAAGTTCAACTTAACACATTAGATTTGTTATGTACACAAGAGTTATCACTAACTTGTGTTATGTACTCTATATATTGTTTATCTTTTGACACGACTATGCAATTCTAGTTGTATCTTCAAAGTTTGTGCAATTATGCGATTATTTATTTCACCAAATATCTAATTAAATAATTTATCTGCCACTTGTTGTGACAATAGATGGGCCCCTGCCAACCCCACTCCAAAATGTTCCAAACGAGGTCAAGCCAAGGTTAACCTTATCCCAGGTTAGTGTTATGATAATGTTGTTGGTGCCAAAACTTTTTGGTCATGCCCAACTATTTATTTGAGCAACATACTAAACTTTGACTTGAAACCAAAAATATTTATCTATTTCCAAATGTGTAAGATGTAGATTCATTCCAGAGAGCTTGGAGTGCTTGTACACCATCCATAAAAAGTTGTCAACACAAAAAGAATCGAATGAGAAGAATTCTTCAATAGGTTTAGAAGACACAGAAGAGATAGAAATGGGTATTCAATGGCTACAAAGTACCAGAATGGTTATTTTGAAACAGTGAAACTAGACAAAAATCCATGCTATTTTTAACCTTTATCACACTACAAAACAATCTCTGTATTCTTCTCCTTAATAATAAAAATAAATGTTCTTGTTTAAATGATTATAATTACCTCGCATCTCTCTTTGATTTGGTGGCAATGTATCAATTGGGCTATGATACAATTCAAATGTGCCTGTATTGTAAAATGTGTACACTTGTCAATTGTAGCATTAGGGTTTAATTGATGCTAGATTGGCGATAAATACGTAGAAACGCCTAATAGAAAGTGGCAGAAATTGACGACGAAAGTGCTGAATGAAAGTGAGAAGTCACGTCCATTCAGATTCTTCCATAGTCGAAAATGAGAAGTTGTTTCTTAGTAGAGAGACAATGTTAAGAAAACCTTCATGCCTGTAAAAAGTCCCCAACAATTACTATATATTATATTCATGGCTTAAATTTGACAGTCAACTCTGCCTGTCAAGCAATTTTTTTATGACGGTTATCCATTCAAAGGTGCCCTTAAAATACAATGACATACCTTAATATAAGTAAAATTATAAAATTATATATAAACCAAATGTGTATCATCATAATCCTATATAAATTTTGACAATCTCTTCAAAATGTCTCCTTTCATGTGATACAATCTCTTTAAAATTTTGAGTGTATTTAATGGCAAAAATGCCTAAATATGGCTATACGGCCATCAAATTTAGGCCCTGATTATATTCTATACAATTTTTTAATTTCAATATTTATATATATTTAATTTTTTTAATACTTATATAAATTTAATATTATATTAAAGTTAAATATTTTATATATATAATATTTACATATATTTGTTATTTAATATAAATATTTATAAATATCAATTTTAGTATTTATTATATATATTTTAAGATACAATATTATATATTTAATATTATAATTAATTAAATAACAAATATATAATATATATATTTGTTATTTAATTTTAAAATAAAAAAAATAGATATCAACTCTTAATTAAAGAAGACACTTACTACTTCCCCCTTACAGGAGGAAAGGAGCCAAGTAATATTATAAACGTATAGGTACCTATGCTCTTCAATTTTATGGTTTAAAAATGAGTGAAAATAGAGAAGTAGTTGACAGTGTAGATGCAAGAAACAAAAATATATATAGAACTAGAAAATAGAGTAGCAGCAAATGAAAATAAAAATATCTAAACAGAACGGCAATGTAATCAAGTCACAAAGAACACAAGATCATTAATGTGGTTAACCATATTGAATGGCTACATCCACAAAGAAGGGGATTCAATTTATTCACTGTTGATACATCTCAATATTCACTTCATACATTTTTCTCTGTATATGTTTTTTAAATAGCAGCCTGTACGTAGCAATCTAAAAGACTCTTACAAAAACTCCTTCCAACTGTCTGAGCAACATCTGAATCAACAACTCAGATAATAGAATCGGTTACAAGCCAAGATTGGCTCTATGCAAATAGACGGTTATACAATAAAGTAGACAAGGAGTTAAATCTATTACATTGGGCTTCATCAGTCCATGTGCCCAACAATCTCCCACTTGAAGACTAATGGGATCGGCCAACAAGATGCTCTGAGAAATCCCCTTCATGAGATCTAGTGTCACAATGGAACAAGACCGAAAGAAGCTCTACAGAACTCGAACTTCTCTCGTGGAACAACTTTGGTTAATGCATCCGCTGGATTGAGCTTAGTGTCAATTTTTGTGACCTGCAACTTGCCTTCGTCGAGAACATGGAAGATAAAGTGATATCTGAGGTCAATATGCTTAGTTCTATTGTGGAAAGCTGAATTCTTAGCCAAGTGTATAGCACTATTGCTATCACAGTACAGTGCAAAAACTGATTTTAGACAACTCAATTCGGTCAACAAACGCTCCATCCATATCATTTCTTTTGCTCCTTCTATGAGTGCAATGTATTCCGCTTCTGTGGATGACAAAGCTACAACTTGTTGCAACCAAGAAACCCAACTAATCTCTGCCTCGGCAAATGTAAATGAATAACTAGTGGTAGACCGGTGTTTATCTAAATCTCCGGCCATATCTAAATCAACATAACCACGAAGCTGAATGTCAGTACCTCCAAAACATAAACAATAATGTGAGGTACCTTTCAAGTAGTGTAGAATCCACTAAACTGCCTACCAGTGTAATTTCCCCAGATGACTCATGAATCTGCTCACAACTGCCACTACATGAGCTATGTCCAGACGAGTACACACCATTGCATACATTAGACTGCCGACTGCATATGTATATGGAACAGACCTCATTTTCTCTTTGGCTATGTAGGAAATGTGCATCCAACTGAAGGCAAAGTACTGGTAAAACAGGGGCCTCTATAGTGTAATAATGTGTAGATGTAACTAGTGGCTGAGAGAAAGAAATGGTGGATTGCTTTACCGTGCCATTATCAAACAAGTCCACATCAACATATTCTTTCGGAGGTGAAATGAGAGGTTGCAAACCTGGAAAATTCTTCTCATTGAAAACAACATCTCGAATACGAATGATGTTCTTTGCAAGTGGATCCCAAAGATGAAAGACAAATTGATCTTCACCATAGCTAAGAAAAATACACCTTTTTGACTTGAAATCTAACTTTGTTCTCTATTCTTTTGGAATGTGTACAAAAGCTTCACAGCCAAATACCTAAAGATGATTATATGAAATTCCTTTACCCAGCCATCGTTCCTCTGGAATGTCAAAATCAAGCATAGACGAAGGAGCTCAGTTTATCAAATAAACCGTTGTATTGCAAGCCTCTGCCCAAAACTCTTTTCCCAATCCGGCATTCGAGAGCATACACCTAGCTCTCTCAAGAAT
The DNA here is from genome assembly GCA_027924645.1 of Cunninghamia lanceolata. Lineage (NCBI taxonomy): Eukaryota > Viridiplantae > Streptophyta > Pinopsida > Cupressales > Cupressaceae > Cunninghamia > Cunninghamia lanceolata. The sequence continues at coordinate 12,360,251 of BSBN01000469.1, read as the reverse complement.
CGTGTGATTTAGTCTCTCAATTGCACCATTCTCCTAAGGCGTATAAGGGACTATCTTTATCCATCGAATACCATGATCTGCACAAAACGTGTCAAACTCCAAAGAGCAATATTCTCCACCATTGTCTGTTAGTAGGCATTTAATTTTAAACCCAATTTGATTTTCAACAGCAGCCTTAAAAATCTTAAATTTTGAAAATACCTCTAATTTTCTATTCAACATATAAATCCAGACTTTTCGAGTGCAGTCATCAAGGAATGTAACAAAATAGTTAGCTCCGCCAAAAGAAGTTACCTCAGTGGGACCGAATACGTCAGAATGAACAAATTCCAATGGAGTAGTTTTCTGATCATGCCCCATTCTCAAGAAGATGCTTCATGTCTGTTTGTCGTAAATGCAATGTTCGCATAATTCCAAATCAATGGAGGTGAGGCCTAGTAGCTGATTGCGTTGAAGCATAACCTGTAATCTTTTTTGGCTCATATGACCGAGCCTTTTATGCCATATTTCAGACCCACTGTCCATAGCCAGCAAGGCAGCTCCCACTTCACCAAGACATTGTAAAATATAAAGATTACCTTGCTTATTTCCTCTTGCTAGCAATAGAACCCCCTTTGTTACTTTCCATGAATTGAGAGAAAATTTAACATTGCAGCCACGTGCTATAAGCTGACTAACTGAAATTAAATTCCTTTTTAACATGGGAACATATCTAACATCCGTCAAAGTTAATTTATCTCCATTTTTCAAATGCAATGTTACATCACCTTTGTCTAAAATGTCACATTCTTTATTGTCACCAAGAAACACCTTACCGAATGTGCCTTCGTGGAAATTTGTAAAATCTTTCCGGCATGAAGTGGCATGAAATGAGGCACCAGAATCAAGTACCCACGAATCTGCATTTGTGTCACTAGCTGATAGGACCAAAATACTATCACAAGCAATGTTTGCTTCATTATTTGTGCTCACTTTTTCTTGATCTTTCTTGTAGTTCCAACAATTCTTCTTAGTGTGTCCGGGTTTTCCACAAAACCAACAAGCACCGGTTCTTCCCCTAGACTTCGATCACAGACCAAATTTTGATCTTCTCCGGTTGTTGTATCTACCTCTTTCTTGGCTTCTACCTCTGTTACTTGTACTCACCACTATTAGAGCATCACTGAAAGAAGGTTCATGGTTTTTTCTTCTCATGTCTTCTCTAAGAAGGGTGGTTGCAATGTCATCAAAACTGAGTTTACTTTTGGCAGCCACCGATGTGCTCACTGCCATTACTACACCTTCCCAGCTATAGGGTAATGAACACAACAACAAAATTGCTTTAATCTCGTCATCTAACTTGATTCCCACCGAGGTTAATTGAGTAACAAGGGTATTAAATTCATTCAAATGGTTTGACATAACCCCTCCTCTAATTTTCAAATTATACAACTTTTTCATAATAAATACCTTATTGGAGGCCCATGCAATCTCATACAAGCTAGAGAGCTTATCCCAAAGTTCTTTTGTTGTATTCTCGGTGGATACATTGAACAACACATTACTGGACAACGAGAGGAAAATGGTTGCCCTAGCATTTTTATCCATTGTTTCCCAATCTTCATCTGACATAGAGCCTTTCCCTTTTGTCTTCCCCACCAAGGCAAGTGATAAGTCCTGTTTGATAAGAAGTGACTCCATTTGCACCTTCCAAAGACCAAAGTTTTGGCCTATAAATTTCTCGATCTTCCATTTTTTTGTATCATTCATTTTGAATTCTTTACTAGTGTCAAATGTCTTCACAAGCTATCTCCTGGACCGAGCTTCACATAGAGCTCTGATACCAATTGTAGATGCAAGAAACAAAAATATATATAGAACTAGAAAACAGAGTAGCAGCAAAATGAAAAGAAAAATATCCAAACAGAACAACAATGTAATCAAGTCACGGAGAACACAAGATCATTAATGTGGTTCACCATATTGAATGGCTACATCCACAAAGAAGGGGATTCAATTTATTCACTGTTGATACATCTCAGTATTCACTTCATACAGTCTTCTCTGTATGTGTTTTTTAAACAGCAGCCTGTACATAGAAGTCTAAAAGACTCTTACAAAAACTCCTACCAACTGTCTGAGCAACATCTAAATCAGCGACCCAAATAATAGAATCGGTTATAAGCCAAGATTGGCTCTATACAAATAGACTATTATACAATAAAGTAGACAAGGAGTTAAATCCGTTACATTGGGCTTAATCGGTCCACATGCCCAACAAGCAGATGGGTATTCAAAGGTGGGCTGCCAAGTCTGCATTCACACGTTTTGTATGTCGCTTTTAATAATGCAGATATCAGCCGGCGAAGTTCAGAGAAGATAAAAACAGCAAGATCCTGTTGGCAAGAGACACTACATGGATTCATGGTTGTTGTCATTGATGGCAACAAAGGTCATCCCACATATCCGCAAGTCATGGTGTGTCCCTACCGGAAGTCAGAATAAAGATTGTTGTGGTCCGGTGAACAAGAACAGAGCATGTGGCAAGGTCTGACAAATTGGTCCGGATCTCTCAGAGGAAGTATCTTGGTGTAGTGCGGATTTGGGGAAGTCAAGAGGACTACCTTGAGTGGCATATTCCAAGGATTTAGCCTCCGGTGATGGACAAGGAAAAAGATATGAATAGTTGAGTACCAGATTCCTGAGAGACAGTGAAAACAGAGGAAGAACTGACTGACATAGTATCAGACTACTTTCCGGATGTGTTACTGTTGATGATAAAGGTTGTGAAGGCATGAATCATGTTTGGCCGACATGATTAATGATATCTACAAGTATATGCTTGATCCGCATTGCTTGGTGAGCAAGGATTCAGCCGACAGAACAGAGTTTGTAAGAAACTAGACTGTTCCGGATGCCGACTAGAAAGGTGATGAAATTACTTGTGCGGATATATATAGGGGATGGATTTAGTTGTGAAGTGTGTGAATGTATGAAGATATATGCGAATAAGTGCAGAACAGAGCAGAAGTAGCAAGAAAGATCCGGTATGTGAAAGGATAGCAGAATAAAGAACAGAGGAAAGATGAAGTGCAGCAGATCAGTGTACTGAGCCTAACCGGAACTAAACTCCAGCATATGCAGATGCTTCCAATCAGTTCAAGACTGTGATTCTTATCACTTTGTAGACAGTGTGTCTTCTTGTAGGCAGTGGACCTCTTGTGAGCAATGTGCTCGGGCAGTGAGCCCTAATTGGCAAGTGCCATTTTGTAATTTCCTATTCTTCTAACAGAGAATAATTTTTGGGTTAATCACCCCGTGGTTTTCTCCCTTAACAGGGTTTCCACGTCAAAAATACTGTGTCATGTGTTTCTTATTTCATGGTAATGTTTTTGTGTTTGATTCAATGCTGCATTAATTAATAAGAAAGTTCAAAAAGGGAAATAATTAGGATAACTGATTCACCCCCCCCTCTCAGTTATCAACAGATCCAAATAACTCCCACTGCAATTTTTTTTAGAGATCTGACGGCTCATATCATTTCAATCGTCTTGCATGTTTATGGGGAGCCCTCCGCCGTCGATTTCCGCGCCAAGCCAGTCTCTCTCATAGAGGGAACGCCTTCGGCGTAATTAAAATTTAATGAATTTGAGCTTTGGAGAAGATGACGACTAGCAGCTAGAACAATGCGTAACCCTTTTAAAATGTATAAGGCCTATAGAGTGGCTGGGAAAAGACCTTTTCTGAACATTATGACAGTCAAAATTTTGTTCACACGGGAAACTTCTGACTGGAGATTCAACCCATATCTTTATGAACATCTTCGCCAGGATTCCCTTGTTTTCAGTTTAATCTCTTCTCATTTTCAATTTCCTTTATCTCCCCCCTCTAATAAATTTCCTTTCCCTCCATAGTCATTAAAGAAAGTAAATTCTAAAAACATAGTCATTCAAATAAATAGTATGTGGAACATTATGTTTGCTAATTTATATAGTGTATTTATTGTTAGAGAAAATAAAATAATTATTTAAATAGATTTATTATAAAGATGGTTTAGAAATGGGCTTTTCTTGAGATGTTTTAAACAAATGTCATAAAGGAAGTTATTTATAGTGAGTGAGCAAAGGTAGGTAAAAATGGAATAATATTAGATAGAAAATAAGTTATATTTCACTTAAAGAACACTTCAAATACTTTGGCATATTTCACTTCAAAAAGACTTTTAATGATTTTGTTACATCAAACAAAGGCTTAATAAATTTCACATGAAATAAACTGTGTTCTATAAACCGGTTCCATAATACCACTTTAAATAAGATTTAACTAAGTGATCCAAGCAACCACCCTAGCTTCAAATTTTGATGCTCTTCCTAAGTTGACATACCTTATGATGCCAAATCACTTCCATGTTAGATGTCAAATCCACATGTACAATAAATCCTGCATATTTTCATGAATCTCCTCTACCTTGTTTTATCTTTATGAATTAAAAAAGAGTATATTCAATTGTATTCAATGACACCAAAAAGAAATACAAAAAGAAATGCAGTCACAGGGACTGCGAAAAGGGGAAGCAAAATAGCTCCATACAAATTACAATATAGTACAGGACAGTGATCAAAAAAATCAAGAATGAAGAGAAGTGTAGCCAAGGGACCATTACGTCACCACTCTATTTAAATATCATCTACTTCAATGGTCAAACAATCAATAGCGATTTTACACCTCATTCACAATAAAAAGTGGTAAATATTTGTCCTTTTTTTATTGACCAAAATTAACCTTCGACTGTTGAAGTGGATGATATTTAAGAACAGCGTTCCATCACAATCTCAGAACAACAATTCTAAAACAAAACAGTCCAAAACAAAAATGTGTTCTGGGAGCAGAGGCAGGTGGAAACAAAGAGAAAATATATGATTCATTGGTAGGAAGGAAAGAAGCAAGACCAACTTGGGCACAAAGGTGTGAAGACTCAACTTTGAGTCTTCCGTGTCAAAATGCATAGCAATCATGTCCTACCCAGGTTTCCTTAAGTTTAGTCTGTTGGAACTGTAAGGGTTACCCTTGGAGAAGGGGACCTGGGTTAGGGCTGATTATAGAGGGAAGAGACATAATTTGTCTCATAGAAACACATGAGCATGAGGGATGCAGGACTCCTAGATTCAAAGGTTACACTAAGTTGGTGGCTCGGAACAAGGCTGCAAGTAATGGCAAAGGTTATGGGGGTATAATGGTCTTAGTGAAGGAAAAAGAAGGGCATTCTATTCATCTGGAAAGAAAAGATACAAATAAGCAGTTTATTTGGTTCAAAATCTCAGAAAATGAAAATCACATAAGAATGGCAACATGCTATTTTGCACCGCAAGCTTCAAAAACTTACAAAAATAATGGGCTAGACAACAAGGACCCTTTTTGCAGCCTTGAAAAAAGATATTGCAGCATACTCTCAACAAGGAGAAGTTATCTTGGTGATTTCAATGCTAGGACAGCAAATGAGCAAGCTAGTATTTTATGTGGCAAGAAGGATCACGATCCTATCTGGCTTTCAGAAGAGGGAAGTCGACAGTGGTCAAGACATTCAAAAGATAGCAAGGATTGTAATCTTTTTAGGGAAGAGTTGCTTACTTTATATGGTGCTTTTGACTTAATTATTTGCAATGGTGTGGATAGATGGAAGAATTCAGGAAATTTCACTTGCAGTATGTACAATGGTGCAAGTGTTGTTGACTATGTAATTTGCTCGCAAAGCTTGGCTAAAAAGATTGAGGAAGTTTCGATAGGGGAACATATTTGGGGCCTAAAATCAGACCATAACCCAATTTACTTAAGGATGTTTTGGCTTCAAAAGAAACAACATGGGAGGAAAACTCAATGTCTTAGGCAACCTCAGTTAAAGGGCAGAATTCTTTTGACTCAAGAAAACAGTCTTATTTTTAGGATAGCTATAGAACGGTTCAGTAAGAAAGAGAAATCTAGTTTCCAAGATCTCAATAGTTTTGATTTAACTTGTGCTATCCAAAGGGTTCTTGGGGAATGCAAGAGAGCCAAAATAAAAAAAGCAAAAACTAATTGTTTTCCGGTAAATGGATGGTTTGATGAAGATTGCAAATTGGTAAGGAAAACTTTGAAAGAGTCTGACAAGAAGGAGATAAATTTAAAGCAGTACAAGCAGCTTGTAAAGAAGAAAAAAGTTGAGTTCTTGAACACTATAAGGGAAGAGTTAATTTATCTAGGAAAGAATAATCCAAGGCTTTTCTAGAAGGAGCTTCAATCAAGGAAGGAGCAAAGTGAAAATAGCATTTCAACATCTCAATGATTAGACTATGCAAGAAAATTGTATGAGCAAGTTTCGAAGGTTGACCCTCCTCCCTTGATCAACATCCCAACAATGCTTTTCTCATTGCAAGAGGTGGAGATCGGTATAAAAAAGTTGGGCATGGGCAAAGCTATGGATTTGGTTGAGCTTCAAGTAGAGTATCTTAAATGGGGAGTGTACTCTTGCACCTCACATTATGATAATCTTCAACAAAATCATTCAGCAAGGGTTCCCTAAAGATTGGACAACCAGCTTAGCTATACTGCTTTTTAAGATTGGTGATGTCAATAACCCCTCAAATTACAGGACCATTATGATCAATCCTTTGTTTGCAAAATTGTTTAGCAGCATGGTGGAAAACAAAACCAGCAAGTGGGCAGAAGAAAAAGAAAAGTGTGCTAAAGGGCAAGCAAGTTTTAGGCCCAAATACTCCACGGTCGATCATGGTATCACGTTAAGACAAATCATTGAAAAAGTTTGGGAGGAAGGGGGGAAGCCTTATGTTGTTTTGTGGACTTCAAAAAGGCTTTTGACATGGTACCTAAAGATAAACTATGGTGTAGGATGAAAGAACTTGGGATTCTGGCGCATCTTAGAGTGGCTGTCCATAGGCTTTATGAAGAGGTGAGAGTCAAAATCAGAACTTCAGCAGGCATCTCAAAGAGTTTTAGGAGTGATATTGGGGTCAAGCAAGGCTATCCTCTTTCTCCTACTCTTTTTGGTTTATATATTGACAAGCTTGAAGAGTGGCTTAGCGTGCAAAGTGGAGATGGTGTCCTTTTGGGGGAATTTGTGATAAAACTGCTTTTATACGCCGATGACATTATTTTGATTGCTAAAACAACCCAAGGTTTGCAAGAGCACTTATTTGTCTTGGAACACTTTTGTAGAATGGTGGGGATGCAAGTCAATACCAAGAAGACCAAGATCATGATCTTCTCCAACAAAAGAAAGAGGGAACAACATAAGTTCTACTTTGAAGGCAATATTCTGGAAGAAGTACTAGAGTTTAAATATCTTGGGTTTGACTTTAACAACAAGCTTAGTTGGGAGTGTTGTAGAAAGAAGAGAACTTTAAGAGGATGGAAAGCGTTTTATGCTCTTCAAAATAGATGCAAAGAGGCAGAGTTATGGGATTGGAACACTACGCAGGGTCTTTTTGGTCTTTTGGTGATTCTAGTGGTTCTCTATGGTTGTGAATTGTGGGCTAGCAGCATTTCAAATCCAAAGTGGAAACAAATTGAGAAAATTCAAAAGCGTCTGATTACAAGCAAGTTCAAAATAAAAGGTTCAGTTCCTTATGAGATAATGCTGTGTGAAACAGGGACAACTCCTATAGAAGCTATTGCTATGATGCGTCCAATAAGGTACTTGAAAAGAATTGAGCAAACGGAGGAAGGTAGATGGCCTAAAGTGGTGTTTCATGACACCATAGGTGAAAGAAAGAAAACTTGGATGAGGCAAAACATCAATTGGATGAGCAAATGGAATATCTTTTTGAATGCTTGCCCCACTAATAGCAAAGAGGTTAAGGCTTTTGTTATGGATAAGTTCCGCAAGCGTCTTTGGGGGAAAGTGATTGGGAGGAAGAAGAAGTATTATATTGACGAATTCAACCCCACGTGTGATCATCAACAAAAAGCGTATATTGGGGCTTGTATTTCATGGAGAGCAAAGATGCTTATTGCTCAATTAAGAACTCACTCTCATCAGCTCCCGTGTGAAACAGGGCGGTGGAAAAGGCCTAAAGAAGCATGGGAAGAATGGACGTGTATTTTTTGCAATACCGGGGCAGTTGAATCGGAAAAACACTTTATTATGGAGTGTGGGGCTTTCAAGGACATCAGAGACAAACATACTAGTAGTTTGGCTGCTCTTTCTTGGCATAGCTTATTTAGCGATGAGAATGTTGTGATGTTTGGGGGGCTCCTCTCTTTGAACAGGAAAATGAATGAAATACAGAAGATTAAAACTGCAAAGTTGGTGGTCCCATAGGCTATTTTCAGCCTCGTGGACTTTAAAAGCTATTCATTCATTCATTCTATTACTAGTTTCAAAATCAAGGTTCTAATAAATGAAGAGCGTACCAGAGATAAAAGAGTGAATTAACTCCTTTCAACCTTGTTCAAACACATAGGCACTTCGCATTGCAATGTCAGCATAACATATTAAGATTACAGGCGTCACATTTTTGGCTTAGCATAGATGCCTTGGATTTAAACTCCAGGACTGCTGTCCTGCAACTGTGTTGTACACACAAGCAGACAAAATAAGTGAACGATAAACAACTCTGTATTTTGTGATAGATAAAGCAATGCTCTCTAAAACCTTGAATCATTAATGATATACCATAAATAAAGAAAATTAACAATCAAGCATTTACCTGGAGTCTTACTGTATATAACTCCTCAGGGGACTAAAAGCATACAAACTGTCGGAACTATATCTTACAATGTTGAACTTAACAATTGAACAATTGCAACACTTTTTTATAGAAATGGGTAGGGGCCCGGGAGGGTGGGTATCTCATACGGAGTCTTTGGTTGAAGAGACATTGATAACCGTGCAGAATAACTTAATGTAGAAAACACCAGGAATCTGCTGACATAGAAAGCCAGAGTCACATGCAACCGTCCCTAAACTTCCCATCACTTCTTCAATCTGAAAAGCAGTATGGTATTAATGACAGAAATCTGGGAATAGGCTTATCTACAAGCAGTACATAATTGTGGGTACCTCATAGGCAGTGACTGGTTGAAGTGAAATCCAAAAGGTGGTGCAGATTCATTTAATTTATTTACATATCTCAGAACTGTGGTGTACCTCATTCAAGCAGGCGCTGCAGTCGGTCATGTCATATATCTGGCGTATCTAGTAACCTAAAGAAAAAGTTTGATGTAACCTGGTGCACTTTGGCAAAGTGAAAAAAAGTTTGAGATTGTAATTGCGGAGCTTTTTTTGCATCAGTTTGATAAGCTGTTTTACACGGGAAGAGATTGTAATTGCGGAGCTTTTTTTGCATCAGTTTGATAAGCTGTTTTACACGGGAAGAGATTGATATCTCTTCATTTATAACTTTTTCTTTCACAAGCCCTGGAGAACCAACCCTGCATGATTTCATTGGATGCTCCAATTTCAAACAAATAAGTGTGTACAAGATATTTGGAAGCATAAAATAAAATAGGATAGAATAACTTTTAACCACCTTTAGGGTAAAAATAGTTTATGGGACAGTCAGTTCTATTTTTTGTTTTTTTTGTATTTCAATTTTTTTTTGGTTTAAAGTTATGATGAGTTGTACTGCTTTTTCAATCTTCCCTGGTTGTAATAGACTTAGCAGTGAAACATTTGTCAAGATATTAGCATATTTGGTCTTGATGTCCATGTAGGCATCACACTTCAAAATAAAGTGTTTTTAATTCTACTACCTTAATTGTGCAAAAATGGCAAACTTTTTCTTCCCATACCTCTTTTGGTCTTTTCCACCTCCCCATTTCACGTGGAAGCTAATGAGAGTTAGTTACTAGCACTTGCACATAGGAGGTTCAAGGAATGCGCCGATAGGAACAACCGACGAGTTCAGAAAATTTTCCGGTGTGAATTTTTACAGCATGAGACAATTTTGAGCACTATAATGCTCACATATAAAAACCTATCGGCTAATTAGCTAAGCAATACACACTATTTGAAATAATCCTTAGAAAAGCAATTTCTTACATTCATACATAAGAGCATGGATTTAGTGCATCCAACATCTGGCTAAATGTTGTTGGCAAACAGTACACTTGATTTTCAATCTTAACTGCCAATGAGAAAGTGCATAGGTGCCCTTCATTTTCAATCTTGCCTTTCAACGTGGAGAAGGGACATTTCACATTGCCTCCTAGCATTCAAATTCTTTGTAAAATTTGAAATCAAATTTCATTTCCCAATTTTACTCTTTTAGGATGCAGTCCAATAGAGGGGTTTTAGGAACTATTTTCGTGGAGAGGTCTCATTAGATAAATTTTGTTATGGTACACAATAAATTAGAATCTTTTTTGGGTAAGTAGGAGCTCCTACTTTTCAATTTTTAGATTTAAAGGATACATTTGGGATGGAGCTAGAAATTTCTCCCACCAACTTAATAGATTTTGCAAATTTCAAGTAAATTGTTTAACATTAACTATTGTTTAAAAAACTATTGGGACCACCAACTTTCATAAATTTTGGAGCTTAAAATTTTACACTTTCTCAGTACTACAAATTTCATAGGACCACCTACTATAAAATGCTCCTAAAAATTTTAGCAACACCTAAAATATTTTAGGAAGCCTCCCTCCATGGGAATCCAATGTTATTATGTTGATTTTAACAACATAACATAAATTGTTTCTTTCAAAAATATATTTGTAAAATTATGGTATTCATAATATGATGAGTTTATTTAATTTTAAGTTTCAATATTTGAAGGATTGAGGGGTATCCTGATGCACTCTTCGAAAAATCCAAGAAAAGAGAATAGATAGCAAGATGCAGCAGCAAACTCAGAAGGGGAAGATGAAAGACAATAGGATAAGCCTAGTTGCAGAGTTTGATAGGACAATGGGAGAGTTTGAAAAACGTATTAAGCTTATATTGCAGCAGTGTCTTGAGAAAGCATCTCAAGAAAATGTTTGGCATTGGCCAATGAGAAAGAAGGTGAAGTGGCCCATACAAATGATTATTCAGAAAAGAAGAAGGCAACATGTGGTTACTTTGAAGAGAGAAGATGAAACAAAGGAAGAAGAGACATTCATTGACATGGATATGAAGAAAGATCAAGAGTGTCTTCAAGAAAATCATGCAAAGGTCTATTGGCAAGAGATACATCAAAGAAACCCATAAGTTGGTGATGATCAAACAGTTGGCAAGAAGATGGGTATAGCTGAGATCAAGGAAGAACCAAGACAACAAGCACCAGGAGATAGTGAAGAGGTAAATTGGCCTCATGGTTTTTATCTAATGCATGTTACTGATAATATTTGTATAGGTGTATACCAAGGAGAGACTGATGAGGATGAAGACATGGATAGCACTAATGTGGCATATGAAAGTGATATAGACTATTGGAGTCTTGCAGTTGGGGAGAAGATCCTCAGGAGGAGGTACAAAAAGCAAGCACGAAACAAAAGAGTGAAGACCAAGAATCATGGAGCAAATCAAACCAAGCATGGCAAGGATCAAGAGGAGGTCAGAGAATAGCTAAGCATGCAGCACAATTGGAAGAAGCGAAAGAAACACCGACCATCATTTGAGATGGAACTCAAATTTCTTTTTCCTATGGAGTATGATGTAGGGGCATCCTAATGCACTCTTTTTTATGCAAATTGTTGTCATGTGCTAAGCTTTGAGTTTTGATTTGTTTGGTGTCAATAAGGTCATGTAAGACCATTTTGAATCATTTGGAGTCATTCTATGATGTTTTAGAGTTATGTTGTAAAAGTTGCAAAATGTTGTCAAAAAGGTTGTCAAAAGTTGCAAATGATGTCATTAGAGTTAACAAAAGGGTTAGTGGTCAGTTTTTCAATTAAAAATTATTGGAACATGTTAAATATTCTTTGTAACACTAATCCCAAGGGTTGGAGAGAAGTTTTGAATGAGAAACCAATTTATTTTGCACATTCTTTATTGCATTTTCTGTGAACAGCGACTATATTTCACGTGGTACGGACTGATACTATATGGTATGATGTTGAAACTGGTTGGAGAAGTTAGAGGAGAGGGTTATCTTTCAAATGCATTTGGTTTGGTAAATTTTCATTAAGTTTTGTGAAAGTTATGATAATTTTAGTGATTGCCACTTAGATTTTTACTATGAAACAATAAGAAAACATGTTGGTACAGTTTTGTATGACCCGGTACGATCAAGGGCAGGCATGTGGATGATAAATCTATGAAATACATAACTTTTGGTTTTTGTTTGGAGTCATTTCATTAAATTTTGTAAAAGTTATTGCAATTTTAGTGATGACAGCCCTATACCCTGCCTAGGGTTTCCAGAAACACAAAAAAAATCATATCTTTGTTTTCCACAGTCAAAAAATCATGAAAATTGGTAAGAAGTTCTGTTTTAATATATTCTAAAACCCCTTTAAAGTAAATTTCATAACTTGCAAGGTTGGATGAGTTGTGAAGGTCTGTGTGTTCAAGATTGCAGAAAATCTATCATAAAACCTAGTTAACTGTGTATTCAATGGATTCCTTGCGTTGTTTGATCATGAATGGGCAGTGGATTAATGAAATGTATTGTGAGATGTTAGAACAATCATGTGCCTCAAGTTTTGTTTGATTTATTCATTGTTTGGTGTAATAGGCTTTAAGAGCAAGTTGCCAAGAATGAACAAGAATGCACATTTGCATCAATTGTATTGAAACCCTGTTTGGAATGTGTCAAGTTAGCCTTGTTTGAGTCCTTTCTCTACATCATATCCATTCTCCCAAAGTTGCATGTGGGGCTTTGCACTCAACAAGACTTGATCCTTGATGGGCTCATTCAGAACCATTCAACTTAATCAACAAACTAAGGGCCCTTTGACTATTTTCTTCATTTTCAATTTTATTTGGCAACAAGAAAAAAAGATAAAAAGACATTGACATGGCTCATTGGAAAAAATAAAAATAGTGTTGAAAAAATATTGAGAAACAAAATGATATTACTATGAGTTTGCCCCACAATATGCTTATGTAGCACTATTTGGCTCGTCTTTGTTAGCACCACTTCCTAGTTATGTTCCTTCTAGCGCTAGTCTTTTATCTATGTGCTCACCTTGGCTTTCCTTCTTATGGACGATTCTACCTATTGTACAATGGCTTCCCCTTAGATTGCATTATTTTTCCATAGAAGTGTGGTGGTTTGTATTAAATGTTAGGTGTTCTTTGCGATGGTTGTAGGTATTCTTGTGAGGGATCCCATTAGTCCATTGATGTTGTAATATTTCTATTTGTGGTGGATTTTCTCTATATACAACTACTCTACTTGTGGTGGATTCCTTCACCTTTGTAGTCAGTTTATGGTTTCTTGTGGTTGTTTTTCTCATGATTGTGGTGGTGTATGGTTGTCAATTGTGGACTTCTCACTTCTTGCAACAGGTTCTCCGTGTGTTCTTTGTACCGCATGCCACTTCCTCATTGGTGCTATTTTTTTCACCAGATTGTGCTCCTCTTGCACTTGTTCATGGTCTTGTGTACTTGTTGACTAGGTCTTCATCCTCTAGTGAGCAGTGGGTTTTTCTCTATTTGGTGGCTATCTTCATATGTGTAATGTTATACTCTTATCAATAGTGTGTTCATGGTAGCCTTCATAGTGCCTTAAATATTTGCTTACCCAAGACCCTTCCTTTGCTTGATTCGTATATGCGTGTGCACCAAAATTTGTGTTCTTACCCACTAAGTTGCCTTGCACTTTATGTTATAATTCTCTATTGATCGTCGCTAGCCTATAATGGTTTGACTAACAATGTGTGCCTATTTATTTTGTTGTTGGCATCACTACTCAATCTTAGAACTACCTTTTTATCCTTTGTACATGATTTTCCCTTAATGGCCCATTGTAAGGTGCATGCCCATTTTCATGTGGTGTCCACATGTTGTCTAATCATTAATGCTCCCACATGGATGGTGCACATTCAAACAAGTTTTAAATAATTTTCTTTCCTACCAAATACTAATCACTTGACTATCATGCTCCATTTTAAGGGTTTCTTGTTTATAGTTGAAGGTGATAGATTTTATGATCATTCATGTGGGTGATTGGATGATCTCTTGACATTAATGAGATCTCTTGACTTCCTCTACATTCTTGGGGTTGTTGTGTAGATCTACAATCGTAGGATGTGGTTCATGTGGTTTCAAGTCATTCTTCTTTGACTTGGTTGCGTATTAACTACTAGATTTGATTGATGTTTGTGCTCTTAGTGGTCTCATGTGTAGTTTCATTGTTTTTATGCACTGCTAGAGTGTCCCTACTCATTGGTAGTAATAAGGACATGGTTTGTTTGCCCTTGTAGTGTAGATTTTATGTGATCTCAAATAGATTTTTTCGTCTTAAGGGAATTAGTGTTACATCCCCAATTTTTGTCTTGCTATACTTTTTACTTTTACTTGGACATAAGTAAACCTATTATGATGTTTAGATTAATGTCAAGAAAAGACATAGTTTATATTGAATGCCATTTATGAAATTATGGAAATGATCATGTTATTATCAATTTAATATTTGCTTTATAAGATTTGATTTATTATTTGAATAATGATGCACTAATAATAATTTGTTTTGTTACAAGTTTGATACAGGATTATAGGTTTTTAGATGACTCTCGGGGAGAGAGAGAGAGAGAGAGAGAGAGAGAGAGAGAGAGAGAGAGAGACCTTAGGTTATGAGTGGTTTATTTGCCAAAATGAGTATGATCATGTAACAAAAGTGTGAACCAATATGTCATAAGAGGTAAGCCTTGACTTGTCAGTTTACTTTTAAACCTAATCGACAGGTATTCGATACCTTATGAATCTTTGTAAGTCATAGTAAGCCATCATAGTCGTTAGTAACGTAAACAGCGTCATTTATGTATGAATTGTGACCATTTAAATTTAACATAAAACTTACGACGTCATTGTTGTAAAATGGTCGTCTTATTATTATTAAGTCACTTGAGGTTTTGTTGTTGATTCTTAACGTTGACTCATTTCCATCAAGTTAAGAAGTCAGGATTTTGTCAATGGATTGTGATGGGGAGACAAGTTCAACCCAATCACATTATCCATAATCCTTTGTTTAAATATTATCATTTTATTGATTAAACCATAACTATCTAATAGAGGTGATGTTATGTGAATCATATTTGATATAATCAAATAAGAATATGCTTATGTGTTGAATGAGGACAATACCTCATGATAAGTTAATATGGTTTATGCTTGAGCAGCCTTAGGCATCTTTCAAGGAGTGCCTTCATTACTATAGCATAATGGATTGAACTACTCCTTATGAGTAATCGATTTCTCTATTTCAGTTAATTGAGTTGGCAGCCTCTTTGATGAGGAATGGCGGATAACTAGCCACATTCACTATTTCTCCTCAATAATGTTTGCATAATCAACATATGTTATCGATTGCACCATTCCTGCTAGCGGTTGAACTAAATCAGGAGACCAAAACCATTAGTTTTAAATGTGTTTTTAATTGCAAAAGAGGTGGAGCACATAGTTGGACGACTCATTTATGAGTCAGTTTGGGCTCTTAAAAGCCACGACTTAGATAGTCGATGGGTGCTAGATGTGTTAAGTCTTATTTTTGGATAGTAGTTGGGAATAGGAAGAGAGACTTTGCGTGGACAGAGAGAAGGCTGAGAACAATTCTTGGTAAGAATACAGAGTATCCTATCTACCATATCTTTACTATATAAACTACTGCCTTTAGGTAAATGCCTCTGCATTTTATGCTTTTAGAAGTCGATGAAATTTTAATTATTGCCTTGTCTTGGACATTCGTCCATTTCTATTTGGATACTCTTCAAGTTTATAGTGTAACTGTTTCAATGGATATGAATTGATTGTGTCTCTCTTCATAGCATCGATTTAGCTTGATTAAATGAGTCAACTGAGAATGGAAGGTAAATAGAGTCATTATATGACTGTTATTCCATTTTAGTTTAATCTTGAGCGTCGACTTAGCCTAGTAAGGCCGATTCTTATGTTAATAATGAAATCTATCTCATGATTTTACTAGGCTGACCCTGTGCCTTTGTATAAAACTATGATACTTGTCATAATATGAGTACAAGAACCAAATGATTCTATTATTATACATTCCAAGAAGGATAACATAGTTATCATGAAATTAGTTAATCAATCACATATTTGATTGAGTTTCCTTTTGAGGACAGCCGACTGTATAGATGTAAGTTAGTCTTGAAAAATAATTCTAATGAATTGGTAGAGGCTACTTGGTAGACAAAAACTTACCAAATTGTGAGTAGAAAGGCATAAAGTACTAAGTAGAAGATATTATCATTTTGAAAACCATTCTTGGTAATCTATGACATCTATGGTAAACCTATTGAGTTATAGATTAACTAAAGATAGTTTTGAAAAACAAATAAATGTCGTAAGACCTTCTATATTGTCTATACAAGTAATCTTGGTGAGTATAGTTTTTTAGTACACCATTATGTCGATAAAGACTATAGAATCATATATGAGTGTATAAGAAGTGATGGTCAATGACATCACATGAGGGTTACAATTGAAAGTATTCATACTCCTTTTGTATAGGAGTTATTATCTATTACAAAACCATAGAATTCTTAACCTTGGTTGAGTTAAACCAAAGGTCGTTTATAAACTTCAGTCTTGAAGTTATGAGATAGGGTTATTTTGATTTAATTAATTATTCAAGGGTAAAATAAAACCCTAGTTTAACCTAGAAGGGTTAAAGATTATTTGATAACACCTTTATGGTTATAACTCATTTTAGTTATTTTATGGGGGTAGACATTAAGGGTCAAGAACCCTAAATAATAAATGTTTTATTTATCTTATTGAAAAGAGATTTGTTATTAGTTGATAATGATTAACCTTAGGTAGAGAAACCTATTTGTTTGGTTACAAGCCGACTTGAGATATAAGTCATAAGCCTCGGGTTTTGCAAGCATGCAAGAGGTACCATTAAATGGATAGTCAAACATAAAGTTTATTATACCTTTTTAGTCACAACTTCTCTTAGCTATTACTTGTCGATAAGTGATGAATCTCAAATGTTGCAAAGATGCAAAGAGATACCCAAGAATAGATAGTCATTCCAGAAGGTCTATGGAGCAATGACAATGTCTTGTGAATCCACCTAAGTCAGAAAGACTAGATTTGAGTTAGATAAAACTCTTTAGTTAAACCTTAACTTGACCAAATAAGGTAATTATTTATATTAAATCGTTGTGATCATTATATAGATCATGATTGAAGGGACAAGTACCCTAACTATGTATATTTATTCTTACTTGTAAGAAAGGAAATAATTTCCTAGACTATGATGCTTAACCTAGGTAAGGTGACCATCTTAGTCATTATAAATCAATTTAAAATTCTTATGAGTTGATAACTCTTGGATCTCGGGTATTGCAATGATGCAATGAGAATCCTCATAAAGAAAGGTAATCGATAAGGTCTATGGAATATAGACAGTGAATGTAAACTTGTCTAGGTCGGGAAGACTAAAATATTGAAATTGTCAGGACTTCATAAGTTAAACGTAGTTGACCAAGTCAAACTATAGGAATATGATAGTATCCAAGTCAAGTTGGGGTGGGTGAACATTATGACAACATTCATTGAGAACGTCAATTTATATTGAAACTATGGCCATAGTAATGCATATGTCTCTACATGCATTATCAGATCACTATATCTGGATTGCACAACCTATCAGAAATCATACTTAGCTAGAGGGTATCTAGGGTTGTATGGTTGATAGAGTTGTGTAGGATACAACACTATGTACTTAGAAAGGCAAATTACCACTGGTCACCTTTGGTCTATATTCCTCGTGAAGGGTAGGGCCACTTTCTAGGTGGAACATGTGTGGGAGACCACCGGTTTGTGGATGGAGGTAAATCACTGGAAACATACTCTCTCTCTAGCAGAAGACATGCCGAGGCTTGTGATAAAGATGTCAGATTTTTGGATGTAGTATATCCTTGAGACTTGTGTTTATTGAAACTATGTAAAACATTATCTATTGTAGATATTTGTAATTGTAAAGACAAAATGTCATCTTTGTATATTATATTATGTTGCTTATTTCAGGATATAAATCTTGCAATTTGTTGTTACTTGATTATATGTTAAATAAAAGAAAATTTTTCATTCTCATTTTTACCTTGTTGAATTACTCTATGGTAAATTTCTGATTTTACTATGTTTTTAGAACTTGGATGTTACATATGGTATCAGAGCTACCAGGTTTGGCACTAGGGCTTATGAGTCCACTATGCTAACCTGTAGTCAACATTATGCGGTTAGCTAATGTTTGAATTTTCTTGTGCTATAATGGTGTGGAGAAGAACTAAGAAAACTGCTAGAAAATCGATTCCCTAGTATTTTCCTGAATTAGTAGTTAAGAAGGAACCTATCGAGGAAGTAAAACTTAAAGGGCATATTATTTACTCTAAGGGTGCATGGCTGGAGGATTTAGAGACTTTTGCTGATGCACTTAAACATTTTTGGCTAGAAAGAAATCAACGTTTTGAACTGGCCAAGAATCCTACTATTTCTACTTGTGTAGTTAAACCTAGTAAACTATAGTCAGATATGACATGTCACTTGGGGGTTGTTGCGATGCTTCTGTTTCAGGAATAGAGGTGTTGGATGAGTACCTGTGTGTACATCCATCCTCTAAGTTTGTTTAATTGGAAGATCATTAAATCGATAGTGGTATGTGTTGGTTATTTATCCTGGATCGGCAAAGAGTTTGCCAGTTCCAATGCACAAGCAAATCCAGCCAACAAAAACGAGAGGTTGCGTGAGCTGCATCCCCTTCACTTCTAGTTCTGCCGCACCAAGGGGGGTGTCCCTATTTGCTAAAGATGTAACATTGACTAGACCAATGACAAAAAGATTTAGCTTGATAGCAACAGGAAAATACTCTCACGTATGGACCAAGATCTGCATGATAGATCACAAGGTTGGCAACATTCTTGGACTTATTTGTCTGGTCAGGGATGAGAGTATGCAGGGGGTTCCTAATCCTACTCCTACAACTAACAGGTGGAAGTTATGGAAAGATGGATGGAAGTGATGTTTTGGATGCAAGACAAGGGGTTTTGGATCATAACTACTAACCCAAGCACAGACCTGTGCCTATCTCAGGGCAAGGAGTCAACTAGATGTATACATAAGAATGGCTTGCAACTGTCATTCGAGTTTCAAGGGGTTGGAACTGATGCTTGCCTTACAAACATCACCCAAGAACGGGTATCTAACCGCCTCTACTTACAGATATCCCTGCTGACATACAATCTTCTCCATACTTAACCTAAAATAGTTTAATCCACTCCTTGAATGGAAGTCACAGATCAAGCATGTGATACAGCAAAGCTATACCCTAGAATCTGAGAAACCCTTAGCAACCAGATTCAAAAGAAGAAAATACATGCAACAAATGGAGAGTGATAGCTAGACACATGCAATAACGTATTTTTCATATACAATGACAAGAAACTGAATATATGTGCAAGATACATTACAGATGCAACTCATAAACTCCAAAATGAGACAGAACAAAAGGAAATGCTCTTTGTTTTGTTATTTTTCCCCCAAAATTGCCCAAGTCTTCAACAAACCTACAAATGAGCAACACAGCCTGCTATATACAACAAGAAGGTACTCAGCATTAATCACTGGGCGACTTCAAAATTCACTAGATACATGCATCCTGAGAAATTGGTGCTCAGACATTGAATGCAGCAGATGGAGGAGAAGACAGGAAGTAAGCTCGAGCCCTGCACCGCCGCCTGGGGATCCTCAACTTCAATCGGGTACTAGATCTATCCATGGCTTCACCCATACCCTATAACATCCGCCATTAATGGCGTACCAACCCGCGGCGTTGGGAAATACAGTAGATCGCGCCTTTTGAAACTTTCCTACCAAGATATATCACCCTAATATTTTAAATATATGTGGGAACTAATTATCCCACATGCATCCCACGGCAACCTCCTTAATACAATATAAACTGTGTCGAGAGCATATATGATGTCAGTGATTTTGCTCCCGACGGCACCAGTATAAACTCCGTAGGATGCTCTGAAGTTCAATATCACCCTGACGTCAGTGAACCACCTGCATGATAATCTTTCCTTGAAAAATCACCCCGATATTTCACATCATCCTAATGTGAAATATCACCCTTATCGAAAAATCATCCCGATAAGAAAATATCACCCTCATCGGCACAACCTGATGCATCAGAGGAAGCTCCTCCTGCTTTGCCGATACCATATGTCTTGCCGATGATCCACATGATCATGTCCACTGACATCCTGATGACATCACCATCATATTGTAAGATCAAAGTGATCTTTGTAAGATGACTGATGTTAAACATATGATCCCCCTCGGACCTAGATGATGTCATCGTCATGTCTGCATAAGGTGATATTCGGCAGCAAGGTGATATTCGTAAGATCACCTGATATTTGGAAATATCACCCTCCGCAAGAATATCGGGCTGCACTGTAGCACTATTGTAACATCGAGGTGATGTTTGAATATGACTGATATTAGAAATATCACCCCCGCTTTGGAAAATCAGTTTGGTATGAAAAATGACCCTTGCAAGAAATATCAGGATGATGCTTCGAAATATGATGATGATGACCTCCTCTCCTTAAGAAATATCAGGTTACCTTTGAAATATGATGAGGAGGCCCAAATACTTAGAACTTTTTTGGATTTTTTGGGAAGGAACCTACATATTTGAATGCTTGAAACCTAAATACTTATGCAGGCACTGCCAGCAGCTCGAGCCTAAAACTCTAAACATAATGATTACCAACATAGGCTCTGTCTAGTGACGCATGCCTCTTGCAGGCATGGCAAGGACTTCAAATCTCTGGGATGCAGACCAGTCCCTTATCCATTAGGTACAGAGTCGGACACTGCACCAAAAAACACATTATTAAAATAAACTTGGCACCCAGGGCCACCAAAAAGGAAAAACCAAAATTTTCCTTTGTCAAATCCTTGATTCTGTTTTGATTTCTTCAAGCCTAAAAACTTTTAACTGTTTGCAGCACCCAGTATTGCAATTATTTGTGCTGCTGCTCCTTTCTTTTTCATTGACAAATCTACAACGAGCCTCATCAGCGTACATTATCATGAGTTGTAGAATGTCATCATCATATGAGTCATTGATGTTGTTTGGGAAAATGACAGATTCACATGAAACAAATGAATCCATATCAGAATTTTGCCCTTTTTCAAAAAATAAGAGCTCCTCTGTATCAAACATGCAATATTCAAGCACAAGCAACATCTCATAATCAAATTTACTTTTATAGTCTTTCAGATATTCATCATTACTATGCTCAGCAATCTCATCATCAATGCCCACCTAGAATGTCTCAAAAGAAGGCATGAATAACTCAGAATGCAGCCCTTTGTCAAAAACCTTATAGTTACCCCTGCAACCAACACTATCCCCAACTGTATGAGCACACACATCTGCAACTTGTCCCTTCACCTCTGAACAATGATCCTGTTCTTCTTCACCACTGCACTGATAATCAAAAGCAAATTTTTCAACCTCTACACTATGAAGGTGGTCAGGATCTTCAAGGAAACACTCATATTCAACATCCATATATATTTCATCATCTGAAAGGCTCATATATGCATCTGAATGCTGACAATCACTAATACATTCATTGTTGTCCCTTAAAACAACATCCTCTACATTCAGAGTGAATCTCTGCATATCCATTTCACACAAATAATCAGGCATAACAGGGATATGCATACTGCTACAGGACACAACCTCATGTATGTTTTTCACTTGATCAATTGGAGGGCATCTTGTGTCTGCAGGCTTGTCTTCTAGAGGTTGACAATAATCTTTGTTTTCATTATTACAAGTTGTGCCTACATTTTCTACAACATTTTCTTCAAGCATCATATCATGGTTGCACACATTATTCTGAAATATATTTCCCTCTGCAAAATCATCCTTTAATGAACATTGTGGAAAAGCAGAAATACATTCACTTTGATAACTGTTTTGATAACTTGCAGCCATGAAACCTACTAGCATTCCATATTTCTCATTGTTTTCTATATCCATAGCAAATCGATAAGCCTGGTAAAGTGTGACTGGTTCTTTATCTCTCAATGAATAACTCATTTCTTCATCAAATACAACCAAATAAATTGCTAAGCACAATGTATTATTGGGTCTCATATACTCAGGGATTTGCTTAAGCAACTTAATAAATCTAAGATTAAAAGCTAGAACCAGTTCCTCATCTTCCTTTTGGATATTCATAAAATGTATGATCAATGAGGCCACATCAAATCTTTCACCAAACCGCTCTAGGAATGCAATTTCTAAATCTATCCATGAAGAAACTGAACATACAGGCAGGTCTGAAAACCAAACCCTAGCATCATCTTCCAATGACTAAACAAAGAGTCTCATTACTACATCTTCATCCTCTACCTCATAATCTTCTATTAGATTACAAAAATTTTGCAGATGTTTCTTTACCGATTCAAAATTTGAACCATCATATTTTGGCAAACATTTTCTAATTTTATTGGGAATAGCATTTGGGTAACCACCTATTCTGGTGAAATTTAGGGCTTTATAACTTTGAATAAAAAATGGTCTCCTTTGAGAGCATACCGAGGTTTACTATTCTAAACTCAACATTTTGAATCAAAGATGCATACCTGGATAAATGTTGCAGCACTGATAGGTTCAATCAACAGAGTCACCACCTCTCACAAAGAGGACAATATATCAACAAGGCCATTTTGTTTTCTGGATTCACCACGCCAGTAGAGCACCACATGGTCATTTTTGGATCTTGCTGCAACGAATTCACTTTTCAAATAATTTGACTCTTTCTCTCCCTAGCAGAGTCACCAATTCTGTTGGTTATTTATCCCAGATTGGCAAAGGGTTTGCTAGTTCCAATGCATAAGCAGATCCGGCCAACAGAAACGGGAGGTTGCGTGAGCTGCCTCCCCTTCACTTCTGGTTTTGCCACACCAAGGGAGGTGTCCCTATTTGCTAAAGATGTAACATTGACTAGACCAATGACAAAAAGATTTAGCTTGACAGCAACAGGCAGAATATTCTCACGTATGGACCAAGATCTGCATGATAGATCACAAGGTTGGCAACATTCTTGGACTTATTTGTCTGGTCAAGGATGAGAGTATGTAGGGGGTTCCTAATCCTACTCCTACAACTAACAGGTGGAAGTTATGGAAAGATGGATGGAAGTGATGTTTTGGATGCAAGACAAAGGGTTTTGGATCATAACTACTAACCCAGGCGCAGACCTGTGCCTATCTCAGGGCAAGGAGTCAACTAGACGTATACATAAGAATGGCTTGCAACTGTCATTCAAATTTCAAGGGGTTGGAACTGATGCTTGCCTTACAAACATCACCCAAGAATGGGTATCTAACTGCCTCTACTTAAGATATCCCTACTGACATACAATCTTCTCCATACTTAACCTAAAACAGTTTAATCCACTCCTTGAATGGAAGTCACAGATCAAGCATGTGATACAGCAAAGCTATACCCTAGAATCTGAGAAACCCTTAGCAACCAAATTCAAAAGAAGAAAATGCATGCAACAAATGGAGAGTGACAGCTAGACACATGCAATAACGCATTTTTCATATACAATGTCAAGAAACTGAATATATGTGCAAGATACATTACAGATGCAACTCATAAACTCCAAAATGAGATAGAACAACAAGGAAATGCTCTGTATTTCATTATTTTTCCCCCAAAATTGCCCAAGTCTTCAACAAACCTACAAATGAGCAACATAGCCTGCTATATACAACAAGAAGGTACTCAGCATTAATCACTGGGCGACTTCAAAATTCACCAGATACACACATCCTGAGAAATTGGCACTCAAACATTGAATGCAGCAGATGGAGGAGAAGACAGGAAGTAATCTCGAGCCCCGCGCTACTGCCTGGGGATCCTCAACTTCAATCAAGTACTAGATCTATCCATGGCTTCACCCATACCCTGTAACATCTGCCATTGATGGCATACCAACCCACGGCCTTGGGAAATACAGTAGATCACGCCTTTTGAAACTTTCCCGCCAAGATATATAACCCTGATATTTTAAATATATGTGGGAACTAATTATCCCACATGCATCCCGCGGCAACCTCCTTAATACAATATAAACTATGCTGAGAGCATATATGATGTTGGTGATTTTGCTCCCGACGGCACCAGTATAAACCTCATCATCATCCTTTCGTAGGATGCTCTGATGTTCAATATCACCCTGACGTCAGCGAACCACCTGCATGATAATCTTTCCTTGAAAAATCACCCTGATATTTCACATCATCCAAATGTGAAATATCACCCTTATTGGAAAATCATCCCGATAAGAAAATATCACCCTCATTGGCACAACCTGATGCATCGGAGGAAGCTCCTCCTGCTTTGCCGATACCATATGTCTTGCCGATGATCCACATGATCATGTCCACTGACATCCTGATGACGTCACCATCATATTGTAAGATCGGAGTGATCTTTGTAAGATGACTGATGTTAAACATATGACCCCCCTCGGACCTAGATGACATCATCATCATGTCTGCATAAGGTGATATTCGGCGGCAAGGTGATATTCGTAAGATCACCCGATATTTGGAAATATCATCCTCCGCAAGAATATCGGGCTGTAGCACTGTTGTAACATCAGGGTGATGTTTGAATATGACTGATATTAGAAATATCACCCCCGCTTTGGAAAATCAGGTTGGTATAAAAAATGACCCTCACAAGAAATATTAGGATGATGCTTCGAAATATGATGATGATGACCTCCTCTCCTTAAGAAATATCAAGTTACCTTTGAAATATGATGAGGAGGCCCAAATACTTAGAACTTTTTTGGATTTTTTGGGAAGGAACCTGCATATTTGAATGCTTGAAACTTGAATACTTATGCAGGCACCACCAGCAGCTCGAGCCTAAAACTCTAAACATATTTGATTACCAACAGTATGTAATATTGTCATATCAACTATATAAATAAGGATGTAGCTACTCCTAAATAAATTATAATAAAGATAAGAATGTTTTGTATCAATCTATTGATTGTTATGAGATAAATATGTTTGATGTTTTGAGTCACTTTAGATTCAGAAAATTATTAGATAACTTATTTTTCTGGCATGAGAAAAATGACATGTTTTATACAAGAACAAACCAAGATGAGAGTCTAGAAGAAAATAAACCATCAATTAATCTCTTGGACAAATTGGAGCAATCCTAACCATGTTTGTAAAAACCAAAGAGAGACCTGGTATTTTGGAAAAGAAAGTAAGAGATCAAGGAAACCCTGAAGGGGGAAAATGAGATTTCTCATGGGATGAGCAAGGAAAATCACCAAGAATATAGTGTGAGTAATGAAAACCCTGAAACTATAGACCCTAAAAGGAAGCAAAAGATAGGCTTGCCTTAGAACTGTCCTAGATATGAAGAAAGTCATTCCACCAAAGTTGATGGAACAGGTGATTGGAGCAACTGAAAATTTTATTCCTCTTAGAGTTTTGGGATAAGTTACTTAGAAAAGTACCTTACCATATGACAGCCATAGAATTAATGGAATTAAAAGCCCCATTATATGAATTATTAGCTAAAGGTTTGATTAGACCCAATATTTCACCATGGGTTGCACTAGTTATCGTTGTCAAGAAAAAGGGCATAACTCTGCAATTGTGTATTTAGTATCGTATGCTCATTAAAGCAACGATAAAGAACAAATATCTTTCACCGTGTATTGATGACCTCTTTGATTAGATGCATGGAGCTGCAGTGTTTTCAAAGATTGATTGGCAATCAATATATCATCAATCAAGATTGAAGGATGAGGATACCCATAAAACAACTTTTTGGACAAGAAATGGGCACTATGATTTTGCAGTGTTGCCTTTTGGAGTTACAAATACCTTTGTCGTATTCATAAATCTCATGAACAGTTTGTTTAGAGATTGTTTAGACAAGTTGTTCTAGCCTTTCTGGAAGATATAATTATTTATTCTAAGAATGAAGGAGAACATTACCAACATGTGCAAGTGATTCTGCAATGGTTAAGAGAAATGATTTGAGTGGACAAATAAATGTCAAAGAGGCAAAATTGATCTACTAAAAGAGAATAGAGTAGCTGATGCTCTGACTCAGAGGGGACATATTTCTTCAATTGTCTTTATTCATGCAAACTTTAAAGATTAAGTGTTGCAAAATTTATTAGATGATGAATATTATGAGCAAGTCAAGCAAGCTCTTATGGTAAATCCTAAAGATTCAAGGTATGATTGGTTTCATTTTGAGTCTAACGGATTATTGAGTTTCAGAGGAAGAATATGTGTTTCGAATTCTGCTAAATTAAGGAATCTAGTATGGAAAGAAGTTCATACTGCACCATATTCTGGACATCCAGGAGTGACCAAACTTCTAGTGGATGTTAAATCTCTTTATTTCTAGAAAGGAATGGTGAATGATGCTGCAAAATTTGTAGCAAGTTGTCTGGAATGCTTGAGGGTAAAAGTAGAACATCAACACCCTGTAGGATTTTTGTACCCACATGATGTGCCAAAGTGGAAATGGCACGTTATTAGTATGGATTTTGTTCAAGGTCTTCCTATGTCAAAGAATAGACATGATGCCATAGTAGTTGTGGTTGATAAACTCACAAATGTAGCACATTTTATACTAGGAAATTTGACTGATGGAGCACTTGTGTTAGCTCACAAATTTGTGCAAGAAATGTTTAAATAGCTTGAAGTTCCTAAAAAGTTATCTCGGATAGAGATGCGCGTGTAATGTCAAGGTTTTGACAAACTTTGTTTTTTGTGCTAGGGACTAAACTCAATGTGAGTATAGGTTATCATCCTAAAGTTGATGGACAAACTGAGAGAGTTAACCAAGTCTTGGAAGACTTGTTGTGAATGTATTGCATGGATCAACAATATAAGTGGGGAGACTACTTGGCACTTGTGGAATTTTCTTATAACAATAACTAACTTTTTACTATTAAGATGACTCCATTTGAAACATTAGACAGAAAAAGATGTCGAACTCCTATAAGCTGGATAAGATAGAAGATAGGATTAGCATTAGTTCAGAAATGTTGTCAGAAATGGATGAAATGATTTCGCTGATCAGAAAAAATTAGTGGAAATTGATAATAAATTAAAAAAGTTACGTTAATATTAAGTGTACACTAAGACAATTCTCAGTTAGAGAACAAAAGTTCTTTTGAGGGTCAAACCCCAGAAAAAGTTTCATAAAGTATGGAATGTATTCCAAACCAATTCCTAAGTATAAAGGACTCTTCTAAATTTTCAAGATTATCAATTCTATTGATTACAAGAATCAATCTATTACCAATTATTGCCAGGAGGCATAATGCTTCTTGTGATTCTTATATGAAAAATATATGTATGTAATATATGAATATTAAATATTCTAAGAATGTTTTACAAAGTACAGAACCTAGGAATGGTTATGATCGAGCTTCTTAAATGCTTGAGGTTTGTAAACACTACTTGTGTAACCTAGAGGTCTTGCAGTGCAAGGTCCAATAGGATCAATATGCTGAGGAAAATGTTACATGGGAGGATTACCATGAATTTTACCAAAAGTTTCCTCATTTATTTAATGTTGTTACTAGTTGAAAACAATGAACTTGATTTTTGGTTACTTTTTGATACTTTATATCATCGAGGACGATGAATCTTTAGGGGAAGGATATGTTACATCCCCAATTTTTGTCTTGCTATACTTTTCACTTTTACTTGGACATAAGTAAATCTATTATGATGTTTAGATTAATGTCAAGAAAAGACATGGTTTATATTGAATGCCATTTATGAAATTATGGAAATGATCATGTTATTATCAATTTAATATTTGCTTTATAAGATTTGATTTATTATTTGAATAATGATGCACTGATCATAATTTATTTGGTTACAAGTTTGATACAGGATTATAGGTTTTCAGATGACTCTCAGAGAAGAGAGAGAGAGAGAGAGAGAGAGAGTATCTTTTGAGGAGAGAGATATAGACCTCGGGTTACGAGTGGTTTATTTGCCAAAATGAGTATGATTATGTAACGAAAGTGTCAACTAATGTGTCGTAAGAGGTAAGCCTTGACTTGTCAGTTTGCTTTTAAACCCAATCAACAGGTAGTCGATACCTTATGAATCTTTGTAAGTCATAGTAAGTCATCATAGTTGTTAGTAACGTAAACGACGTCATTTGTGTATGAACCATGACCATTTAAGTTTAACGTAAAACTTACAACATCATTGTGGTAAAATGGTCGTCTTATTATTATTAAGTCACTTGAGGTTTTGTTGCCGATTCTTAACGTCAAGACGTTTCCGTCAAGTTAAGAAGCCATGATTTTGTCGACAAATTGTGATAGGGAGACAAGCTCAACCCAATCATATTATTCGTAATCCTTTGTTTAAATATTATCATTTTATTGATTAAACCATAACTATCTAATAGAAGTGATGTTATGTGAATCATATTTGATATAATCAAATAAGAATATGCTTATGTGTCGAATGAGGACAATACCTCATGATAAGTTAATATGGTTTATGCTTAAGCAGCCTTAGGCATCTTTCAAGGAGTGCCTTCATTACTAAAGCATAATGGATCGAACTACTCTTTATGAGTAATCGATTTCTCTATTTCAATTAATTGAGTTGGCGGCCTCTTTGATGAGGAGTGGTAGATAACCAGCCACATTCGCTATTTCTCCTCAATATTGTTTGCATAATCAAAATATGTTGTCGATTGCACCATTCTTGCTAGCGGTTGAACTAGATCAAGAGACCAAAACTGTTAGTATTAAATGTGTTTTTAACTGCAAAAGAGGTGGAACGCATAGTTGGACGACTCATTTATGAGTCAGTTTGGGCTCTTAAAATCCATGACTTAGATAGTCGATGGGTGCTGGATGTGTTAAGTCTTATTTTTGGATAGTAGTTGGGAATAGGAAGAGAGACTTTGCGTGGACAGAGAGAAGGCTAAGAACAATTCTTGGGAAGAATATAGAGTATTCTATCTGCCATATCTTTACTGTATAAACCACTACCTTCAGGTAAATGCCTCTGCATTTTATGCTTTTAGAAGTCGATGAAAATTTGATTGTTGCCTTGTCTTGGACATTCGTCCATTACTATTTGGATACTCTTCAAGTTTATAGTCTAATTGTTTCAATGGAGATGAGCTGGTTGTGTCTCTCTTCATAGCATCGATTTAGCTTGATTAAATGAGTTGACTGAGAATGGAAGGTAAATAAAGTCATTATATGACTGTTATTCCATTTTAGTTTAAGCTTGAGCGTCGACTTAGCCTGGTAAGGCCGATTCTTATGTTAATAATGAAATCTATCTCATGATTTTACTAGGTTGACCCCATGCCTTTGTATAAAACTATGATACTTGTCATAATATGAGTACAAGAACCAGAGAATTCTATTACTATACATTCCAAGAAGGATAACATAATTATCATGAAACTAGTTAATCAGTCACATATTTGATTGAGTTTCCTTTTGAAGACAGCCGACTATATAGATGTAAGTTAGTCTTGAAAAATAATTCTAATGAATTAGTAGAGGCTACTTGATAGAGAAAAACTTACCAAACTGTGAGTAGAATGGCATAAAGTACTAAGTAGAAGATATTATCATTTTGAAAACCATTCTTGGTTAAATACATTGGTCAAGAACGATTCCCTTACCAAAAGATTCAGATTCTTGGTAATCTATGACATCTATGGTAAACCTATTGAGTTATATAATAACTAAAGATAGTTTGGAAAAACGAATAAATGTCATAAGACCTTCTATATTGTCTATACAAGTAATCTTTGTGAGTATAGTTTTTTAGTACACCATTATGTCAAAAAAGACTATAGAATCATATATGAGTGTATAAGAAGTGATGGTCAATGACATCACGTGAGGGTAATTGAAAGTATTCATACTCCTTTTGTATAGGAGTTATTATCTATTACAAAACCACAGAATTCTTAACCTTGGTTGAGTTAAACCAAAGGTCGTTTATAAACCTTAGTCTTGAAGTTATGAGATAGGGTTATTTTGATTTAATGGATTATTCAAGGGTAAAATAAAACCCTAGTTTAACCTAGAAAGGTTAAAGATTATTTGATAACACCTTTATGGTTATAACTCGTTTTAGTTATTTTATGGGGGTAGACATTAAGGGTCGAGAACCCTAAATAATAAATATTTTATTTATCTTATTGAAAAGAGATTTGTTATTAGTCGATAATGATTAACCTTAGGTGGAGAAACCTATTTGTTTGGTTACAAGCCAACTTGAGATATAAGTCATAAGCCTCAGGTTTTGCAAGCATGCAAGAGGTACCATTAAATGGATTGTCAAACATAAAGTTTATTATACCTTTTTAGTCACAACTTCTCTTAGCTATTACTTGTCAATAAGTGATGAATCTCAAATGTTGCAAATATGCAAAGAGGTACCCAAGAATAGATAGTCATTCCATAAGGTCTATGGAGCAATGACAATGTCTTGTGAATCCACCTAAGTCAGAAAGACTAGATTTGAGTTAGATAAAACTCTTTAGTTAAACCTTAACTCGACCAAATAAGGTAATTATTTATATTAAATCCTTATGATCATTATATAGATCATGATTGAAGGGAAAAGTACCCTAACTATGTATATTTATTCTTACTTGTAAGAAAGGAAATAATTTCCTAGACTATGATGCTTAAACTGGGTAAGGTAACCATCTTAGTCGTTATAAATCAATTTAAAATTCTTATGAGTTGATAACTCTTGGATCTCAGGTATTGCAATGATGCAATGAGAATCCTCGTAAAGAAATGTAATCGATAAGGTCTATGGAATATAGACAGTGAATGTAAACTTGTCTAGGTCGGGAAGACTAAAATATTGAAATTGTCAGGACTTCATAAGTAAACCATAGTTGACCAAGTCAAACTATAGGAATATGATAGTATCCAAGTCGAGTTGGGGTGGGTGAACATTACGACAGCGTTCATTGCGAACATTAATTTATATTGAAACTATGGCCATAGTAATGCATATGTCTTTGCAGGCATTATCGATTCACTGTATCTGGATTGCACAACTTATCAGAAATCATACTTAGCTAGAGGGTATCTAGGGTTGTATGGTTGATAGAGTTGTGTAGGATACAACACTATGTACTCAGAAAAGGCAAATTATCACTGGTCACCTTTGGTCTATATTCCTTGTGAAGGGTAGGGCCACTTCCTATGTGGAAGATGTGTCGGAGACCGTCGGTCTGTGGATGGAGGTAAATCACTGGAAAGATACTCTCTCTCTAGCAGAAGACATGCCAAGGCTTGTGATAAAGATGTCAGATCTCCAGATGCAGTATATCCTTGAGACTTGTGCTTATTGAAACTATGTAAAACATTATCTATTGCATATATTTGTAATTGTAAAGACAAAATGTCATCTTTGTATATTATATTATGTTGCTTATTTCAGGATATAAATCTTGCAATTTGTTGTTACTTGATTATATGTTAAATAAAAGAAAAATTTTCTCTTATTTTTACCTTGTTGAATTACTCTATTGTAAATTTCTGGTTTTACTATGTTTTTAGAACTTGGATGTTACAATTAGTCTTTGACATGGTAATGTATGTGTACCATGTGGGTGACTTGACATCAATTTTATGCGTTTTATTTTCCCTCCAAAAGCCTTGATGGAAAAAAATTATATATGCAATTGTGATATTGTTGAAGGTTGGTTGATGACAAGGTTGCAAAACAAAGAGGAAGAAGAGTTGAAGATAGTTGTCTTAATGTCTTGTAACAAATCAAGAGTCTCTTTGATTGTAATTTGTTTAGGTTTCATCCCTATAGGATAATGTGTCTTTACAGTCCTTAAGGAATGAGTTTAATGTGTAAATCTTGTATCTATTTAAATGTCTCCATGAATATTGTGTAAGATTTTGATAATCTCATTGACTCCTTTGGTCACATTTCCTAATTTGAATGTTGCTCTTGACTAGTTTACCATCTGTAAGACTATAAAATTCCTTACAAAGCCTTTGTAAGGCATCTTATTGAAGTAATATATGAATTTTACGTGTTTGTTCATGGATTACTAAGACATGTTCAACTAGTTATGTTGTAGTTTTATTTGCATCTCAATTTGAGTTACCAACCCTTGATTTTGAATATCTCAATGAACTCATGAAACAACACATAGTAAAAGAGCAAATCCTTCATGTGAAGATATTAGGGCTCTTTTCTATGCCACTTGTAATAGAAAAAATTAAGCTCTAATTAAAAATATCTATTCTTTCTAACTAAAATTATTTTCTAAGGTATTACACTAAGATCTAACTAGCTTTGAGGAAGTGTATTATGCTTCTATCTGATCAGGAAGAGAAAAATAAATCTAGCTAAACCTTATTATTGTTTTATTCCTATAAACTACCTATCTTCAATAAGCAAAAGCATTAAGGAACAACAATGAAACTATAAATTCTAGAAATCTAAATGCTAGATCACATAAACAAATTCAGAACTAAGAATAGGAAGAAAAGACGCACCTGGCACTAGAAGCGGAGAGCCTCGGCCCAAGACACTAGCATGTTGCATAAATGTCTGTGGGTCATGTTTTCATCCACACAATAGTAAAAATAACAAAATCTTTAATTAACACTTATGTCTAGATCCAACTAGTTACCCAATCTACACAATAAACTAGAATGAGAACCCAGTAGCATGCCAAATTTCAAAATCTATTGGTAAACACATTGAAATAACTAATTGAAAGATTGGAAGTACAAAATAAAGAAAGAAAATGAAGAGGACAAGACTATCAAACCCTCATGAGGTTAAATCTCTCCAAAATATTTGCAATAACAAAGACCAAAGCAAATTGTTGGGGTTGTCTAGGAACTTGCCTTTAGGTCAAGCCCCTATGTTGGTATTTCAACCTCTACAAATAGCCAGTATTGAAAAGGATTAAAATAGGTGTGTGCTCTTACTTCCTAAGTGTGTCTAGGAAAATAATAGTAGTGACAATAAACAAAAACTATAAGTATCAACCCTGGTATATAGGGAAGAATACCCTAGTGTGCATAAAGGAAAATAGGATGGTGGTCTGCACCACAAGTTTGCTAAAATAGAAATAATGAAATATACAATTAAAGGAAAACATTATTTCTTTGCAATGAACAATGTTAAAAAGTTTGTGACAATGGAGGAGGTTGCAAAATCCTTGAGGATCAAATCGGTATGTGAACAATGTCAATCCCTTAAGGGAGCCTCCACAATGGTCAAGTTGCAAGTATGAAGCCAACAAGAGTTGAAACGAGAGATGTTGCAACTTAGAGAGAGCACCAAAATCATCAAAAGTTCTTTTTGTGAGAGCCAATATTTTTTTCCCAAAAATCTAAAGTTAGAAGGAAATAGTTTCAATTTAAGTTTTTTCCTAAAAATCATATTATAACATGTCCTTCTACCAACACCTCAAAGTGCAAAGTTGTACATCAAGTATGATCTCTTTTACCTCCGCAAATGAAAGGCCTTAACACCACCCAATCATTCAATCTCATAGATCAAATCAACATATGTAGATCAAGTAACCAACATGGATGTAAGCCTCTCTAACCAAGGAAGATCAAACTCAAATATACATTCCAAAACTAGTAATAAGCCCAATTACATCTCCAAAACTCTAAAGGCATGTGCACAAGGAGATAACCATGCCAACATCCCTCAAATGAACCCTCCAAAACCAATAACCATAATTCAAGGTTCATAATCATGAGATGATAAAGCATAAAGAGAAATGCATCTAAAAAAATAGGATGGGCAATACCTATTTGACGATAACCTGCCGAATAGACCAAGAGTAGAGAATGAGAATGCTTGTCCAGGATACACCAAGTCACAATGAATCTCTCCAAGAACAATCTCCTCTAGGTCTATAATGAACTCACGTCCATAACCAGGTGTAGGCTCCTCAGTTTTCTTGCTAAAACCTCCAAAAAAGTAACTTTCTCAAAAAATGTTCTCTAATCACAAGAGAACTCCAGTCTCACCCAAGTCTCCAAGTATCCATGGGTATGTGCATAGAAATGGGGGACCAAAGGGGGGTCATAAGTGGCCACTTTTTTTCTAAAATAAAAAAAAATTGATCTTGCATGAAAAATTGGAGATAGCCATGCTCAAAATTAGAAGATGTGATAAGAACAAGTTTTGTGGTGTTCCGAGTCTAGATTCAAAACTACTATTTTTTTTCTAAAAATAGTGGAGATTAAGAGGTTCAATTAGGGGGAGCACACAAAATGCTTATGTTTTTGTCATAAAAATATAACATAGTGTCTGGTGTGCTCCCCTTAAAATGTCAACTTTTTTTAAGTATTAGACAAATCGCTTCAGTGGAAATTAGCTAATACCATGTGTAGTTTATGCTTGTTTTTTTGTTAGTTTTTTTATGAATTTTCAAAGTGGACACATCCTAAAAGATAAAAATTTGAGCGTGCTCCCCCCATTTTTTTGAAAACTAATCAAAAATAAATGAATAAATTTAATGTGTATAGAATTGAGTCTAGAATCTAAAACTGTAATTTTTTTCAATTTTCAATAAACGTGTAAAAAATGACACCAAAAATACTAGACACAGGTTTTCTAAAAAAAGAAAACATTAGCAAAAGAACTTGAAAATAAAAACCTTAATGTTACCAAATTTTTAAAATAAATACATGGTTAGAAAGCTAAAAAACTCGAAATCATCCTGGCATTTTTTTGTATTGACATTGAAAATGTGTAAACCATAGGGGGAGCATGCACGCTATTTGATCAAATTTTCTAACTTTTGTTAAAAACTCGTCCTTAGCACCCAAAAGGTACCTCCAACCCTTTGGGTTGGATGCCCAAGGTAAATCCAACCCTTAGGGTTGGAATTTCCCAAAGCAGGGAAAAACTACTTTAAAACACATGCACGTTATAACATGAGCATGTTTTAAAGTAGTTAAAATACAAATCCTTAAACTTCCTTCACTTTAGAGCAGGCTCATGTCTAAGAAGAGACCAGGGGTATATACATAAAATAAACATTTAAGCATAAGTTGGTATAAATACCTTTTATCATTTACCTTTCTTATACTTTAAGTTATATTTTATGTATATATTGGCAAGATGTTTGAGAGTGGTTTCAGATCCATAGGAATTAAATTACAGATTCTAGAATTTGGAGGATCCCTCAAATTTCAGACTTAGTCAAGTTTTCAATGTTTTAGACTTAGCCAAATTTAGGGGCTCAACAACATGCATCAGGGTAAAGGCATAGGGACCCCTTAGCTCTCTCTCTCTCTCTCTCTCTCTCTCTCTCTCTCTCTCTCTCTCTCTCTCTCTCTCTCTCTCTCTCTCTCTCTCTCTCTCTCTCTCTCTCTCTCTCTCTCTCTATGTCTCCCTCTCTCTAACTCTATATATATCTCTCTCTATCTTACCCTCTGTCTAATGCTATCTCTCTATCTCTATTTCTCGGGCTCTCTTTCCATCTCTATCCCCTTGTCTCTATATCTCTTCCTCTCATTTGCTTTCCATCTTATCACTAATTTTTCCTATCCATCTATGATTTGTTTTTCATAAATTTTGTCAATATGCTTTTCTATGGTGTCAAGTTTTAGCTGCAACCTCTTGTCCCTACGATATTTCCAACTACAAATCTTACACTTTCATTCTATGGGAGGTTCATCTTTGTTTGCATTCTCCATCAATTCAATGAATGGGTATTTTGACACCCAATCAATTTGAAAATTCCTTGACATTTCCCACTCACACCCCTTTTTTTATTTCAAGACTTTTCTTCCCCTTGCATGCACTTGCAGGATCTTCATATTCATTGATTTCTATAACTTCATTATCATTTTTTGAGTTTGATTTATTCATATTATCATTCATGCTACCTTGGGTATTCCCTGGAACATCATATGTGGCATTGTCATCATTCCCGCTACCTTGGGTATTCCTTCGAACATCATCTGTGGCAATCACATCATTCTCGATACATTGGGTATCCCTAGAACATTATCTGTGGCATTGTCATCATTCCTGCTACCTTGGGTATTCCCTAGAATATCATCCATGGCATTGTGATCCAAGTCAATAGATGGTACTGGTTCTGATGTTGTAGTTCCATCAGATGGACCACCAACATTGCCAAGGTATGACTTTATGTTTCTCCATTTTGATGACCTCCCTTCACCACCCTCAGACAACTTCTTCTTTCTCGACATCTCTCACGAATTAAAAGCTATAGAAAAAATGTCATTTTGTTCAAGAAGGAATCATAGATGATAGAATATAGATCCTTGGGTCCTAGAATAAGATATCTCCCTAGTCCTAACTCCTACTCAATTAATATCATCCGTAACAATGAAACCAAACAAAGACATAAATAATCAACATGAATCTTATATTATTACACAGTAAAGAAATGATCACTTACCTTTCAGTGACTCGCCAATGCCTGTAGCTATAACTTCTTTATGATCTGAAATGAATCATGGATTCAAGAGCTCATACCTGAACAAAATGTGTAAAGGATTAATTAGAGTTTCAAATGCATTTATATCAATGCATATTTGGCAAATACCACAAGATTTTCAAATGGTAGTATAATAATTTGGTGAATCCAGCGTAATATTAATAGGACACTTATAAATGTTATGTGAAATGGACCTCCATCAAACACATATGTTGTAATTTTCTAGGTGAACATGGCCCTGTGATTAGCATGGAGTTGTAATGGTATTAGAGAAATTCGTCCTCATGCATGTCAATTGTTTAATGATGTTGGCGAATAAGTGGGTGAATTAAAACATGCCTCTGAAATTCTAGGCGAATCACCATTAGAACCGTGTAGTATACCGTGGCGGAAATACTAACTATAAATGACTCAAAAATTAATTGGGTGGCGAATTAAAACGCATTTGATTGAAAATCTAAAAAATTTGGGTGAACTGGCTCCCCGTCGGTGGCAATGTATTTGCCAATTCCCAATTCATGAATATGAACTATTCACCAATTGGCGAAGATTTGCCACTAAAAAAATCCCTGATGTTGGCCATACACATGCATGCTTTGGAAAAAATAGGGGACTTTTAAAAAGCCACTTTTTATACATCCTATAAAAAACCAACTTTTTTCATT
Source organism: Cunninghamia lanceolata (assembly GCA_027924645.1). Lineage (NCBI taxonomy): Eukaryota > Viridiplantae > Streptophyta > Pinopsida > Cupressales > Cupressaceae > Cunninghamia > Cunninghamia lanceolata. The sequence continues at coordinate 12,322,915 of BSBN01000469.1, read as the reverse complement.
TGGGTATTAGAAAAATTATATATTTGAAAACTAGAAACAAAATCCTACATTTCATATTTTTACATCATATTAATATTTTATGTGCAAGTGCTTCAAATTTTCACTCCAATTATGACAAAATTTGAAAAACAGGAAAAACACTTCCACTTTTTGGGAAAACAAAAAAGAACTCATCTTCTTGCCCTTACCCATTGGATAGTTGGAAAAAGAGAAATATGATTTGTTATGCACAATAAATTGGCCCTTTTCAATCCCAACATTGGCTGCCATAATAATCAAATTGTGTGGCATATGTGGAGTAACCTCCACTCCAATTTTGAGTAGGTTCTTAAAAGGCTTGATAGAGCCATGATTTCTAACTATTTTTCCTTGTCAGTTGATCCTTTGTCAAATTTTGTCCTATTAGATCATTTCCTAATTAAAATTTGCATTGAATGGTAGTTTGCTAACCCCAAATTCAAAAATGATTCTTTTTAAATACCTCTCTATTGAGTCATCAACCTAGCCTAGTGTGTATCCAACATGTCTATAATCTAGACCCCCATCCTTGTCATCAAGAAATATGGATTGAATGATGGAATGATGTAATTAAACATACCTCTAGTTTCTTTGCATTTATGGGCACCAAATGGTTAGGTTCTGTTGCTAGGCTTATGAATCCACCACCACTGAGCTCTGACATGCCATTGTTGAGCTTGAAACATAACTCTTTACTCTAAAACTTTGTGTTTCCAAACTTTGATAGTAGAAACAAATTATGGACAATCACTTAGCTAGAGGTGCTAAATTCAAGGCTCAAATACACTACCTCAAAGTTGGAGATAGAGTTTCCAAGGATTTTTCCTATCTTTAACAGGTCACCATGCTTCTTGGGTGATCAAACACATCAAAGAAGAATCCCAAATCTTAGAGAAACTTCTTTCCATCACTTAGGCTTTTGTTTGGCACTATGAACAAGGTTTCAAAGCTTGGGAGAAATCTCCTAAGTGATCAATGCTCTTCAACTATGCATTCAAGTGGCACCCTACAAGGTTTCACCCTCTCATAGATCCTTATGTGAGAAACTTCCCACTCAGGAAGACGTTCAAGAAGCTTCTTTTTCCATGGTCAATGATAAATCCCTAGGATGTGATGAATTCCTTGTGAATTCTACAAAGATCTCTAGAATATGGTTGGTAATTATCTTTAGAAAATTTATCTAGAGGCTTATTCTTTCAAATCCCTAGGAATATTAAAAAAGAAAACACTACTTTCATATCTAAGGCTAGAAAAGGATATCTACAATTGACAATAAATTACCCTACTCAATGTTTCCTACAAGATCATTGTCAAGGCTCTTGCTCTTAAGTTGAGTCATTTTCTTCCTTTGAGTGTGTGAGTCATCTTCTTCCTTTGATTGTTCACCTAAAGAAAATTAGGTTTATCAAATACATATATATTCTTAATAACATCACTAATGTTTGGGAGGGAATGGAGTGGACCTAGCATTCTCAATAGCAAGCCATCTTAATCAAATTTGATTTTGTCAATGCTTGTGATCACACAGAATGGCTTTTCATACTTTCCATCATTTAGGCTTTAGGTTTGGTTCCAAATTCTTGAGGTCAATTGAATATTACTATTTTTTTATGTTTTTGTTTGTATCACTAACAATGGCCATCAATCCTCATCATTTTGGATTTCTCATTGCATATGCTAAGGATGTCTTCTTGCCCTTGATTTATATGTTATGGCTGCTAAAGGCTTTGGTTATCTTTTAGCTCATGTTGTGTCCTAGACCCTATTCAAAGGTACCACTCTTCCCAATTCTTCTTAATAGCTTGTTAATGGTTATTTCATAATGATTCTTTTCTCACTCCATTGAAGGAAGAGAGAAATGTTAGTTGAAAGCTCTTCAATATATGGATAATTTTTGCTTAGCTTCCAGTTTGAGTATTCAATGGAAAAGACCCAATGTTATAAGCAATTTATCTTGCCAAAATGGGCATGGATTAATTCTTTTGGTTGCAAATGGATTGATCATGGAGAGCTCTTCATATTCCTAGGTATCCCCCTTTGCCTTTTAGGCATATTTTCTATTTTATGACAAGTTGTTATCAAGTAGGTGGAAAAATTGGCTTATTGGATTACTCTCTCTCTCTCTCATGCAAGTATATTCTAGATTTGATATAAAGTTAGATAGTAGCTACCCATGTGTATTATTCCTCATGTTGGGTGCCTTCCAAACCCTCTTATCAAAAGCTATTAAAATCCTTAAAGATTTCCTATGGACTTCTTCAAAACAAGGTAAATGATTTTGACTCTAGAAGGCTTGGTCTTATTCACATGCATTGACAAGATACAACCTTATGTACTAAATGGATAACCAGATCCCTAGAGGGTGATGAAGCTTGAAAAATTCAACTTCACCATTGCATTTCTACTGGTGTGCCGCATGGGCATAAAGACTATAGAAATCTTGGCCTCCATTCTCTTCTTATTATGCAAGAGCCTATTCAAACCCAAGGTACTTTTGTCCTTAAAAGTATATGGAAAATCTAGGAAGCTCTTAAGTCATGGCCTATATGGAATGACAATGGGTTTAAGACTAGTTTATCCACTAATAAATAGTCTCTTTGGTGGTCTCCTATGATTACTTACCAGGATAACCCTCTTTCTAAAGTTCCTTGGGGTTGTGCTTTAATTTTTTTATCAAAGGTATCAAGATGCTACCAGATCTTTTTACAAGAATCACTTGGAATCTTTTTTCTTGGCCTAAATCCAAAGTGAAGTATAGGCTCAACAACTAGGATTTTGAGTCCTTTCATACTATTATTGATTCCATTCTCGTGGAAATGTTGTACAAAATTTGGGTTATATGTTTTAAGCCATGGTAGGAAGACTAGAAATAGTATCTTGATACACCATTTCATACTTATAAGCCTCATAAAAGATACACTTAGGATTTCACCTCATTTCCACATGGTACAAAATATTAATGACATATGGGCTCTCTAATCTTCAAATGGCACATAACAATGTAGATTTCAGACTATTTGGTTAGCTATCATTGAGTTGAAGCTTTCTCATTTGACCTAGTATATTTTATACAAGGGTCTTCCTATTGATTTCAAATTGATTCATGGGTATGTGTAGATCATGATGGGCCAAACTATACCTCTAAGTGGTAATGAAAATACAAAAAATCAGACTTTATCAAGTTCATGTGAAAATTTGAATAGATTATCTACATAATTTGAAAAAGATGTAAGAACGAAATTTGTAGAGAATTGAATCTAGTTTATAGGCTACTATTTTTTTTTAAACTAAATTTACTTAGTGAAAATTGAATATTTCAATGAACAGCTATTAAATTTTTCAGAAAAAAATAAAAAGTGGGTGTCTGTCCAGGCAACCTAACTATGAGTAAAAAAATATATAATTTTTTGAAACTTTCAAAATAAGTAGAGAACTCATGTCCGGATGTGATGCATATTTATTTGAAATTTTTTTCCAATAAAATAATTAGTTATGATTTTTTCACTGTGACTTTTTTTAAAAACTAAAAAGTAATTTTCCAGCCAACCTAATTCGATAAAAAAAATTGAAATTCAAAATTTTTTTTTTAACCTATAGCCAGAAAAGCATAGAGTGTGACGCAGGTTTCAGATCTCAAAAAGGTGAAATGGTTTGAAAGTTATGGATGTTTTTCAATCAGTGTGTCCATTAGGATTTCAGAGACACGGTATATAGAAAATTATTAATAATTATTTAATAAAATGATAACCAAACAAATCTTATATTTTTAGAAAGCTAACAATTTTTTCTATAAACCCTTTTCGTTTTATCAATTTTGCGTTAAAAAAAAGTCGTCAGCACAAAGGGTGAAGTTCAAAGAAGAGACTGAAACATGAAACCACGTTAGAATCCATGAAAAGTCAACAACCAAAACGGATATCCATCTTACTTTGTACCAAAGCAACTCAAAACGAATATCCGTTTCCTTGATCTATGAAAAATTTTGTACCATTGGTTTTGGATGAAGAGAAGCAACATTTTGAAACATCGAGGCAATAATACAAGAAGTTAAAGTTGGTCATTTATAGGTGTATCTATTGTTTCATATCACATTACACATAGAATTATAATTAACAATCTAGTTTCCTCATTTGGGGGAACATTTTTTTATCCGTTTCTAATAGAAATATTTAGTTAAAAATTGGTGGCTCCTTGTGAAAAGTATGGGCTCTTATCAAGCACGCATAACCAAGAAGGTTGATATCCATTTTTCTTACATGTTTGTTGATCACATCTTATGAAACAGATGTTGCTTGGTGATAGTTCTAGGTTTAGTGAACAATATTCTCAAGCTTATTGCAATTTTTACACTTGTGACCAAATATGGTACCAAACCCTTTCACCTTTTCAATTAATCCTGATAGTGTCATCTCACTCCATGCAAATCAAACCAACATTAGGACCATGTGAATGAGATTAAGGATAGCCTTGAAATATGAATCTTTGTACTGTTGACTATCCTTTTAGCATGACAATCCTTTAGGATCATTGTACACAGGTGCAACAATCCTTCAATCTTCTTTTATTTATATTTCTTTCCTCTTCATACACAAGATTCTCGTGCCTTGTAGTCATGATGTAGTGCCCCTCCAGTTTCACCTTGGATGTACAGGTGGTCGGACTAAGGAGTGTGAGGATGAATGTAAATAATCAGAATACTTAGGTTAGTATATTTTATCAATGAACCTTGTTGCAATACTAATAATTCACATGCTCTGACATTGCCTTGCATTCTGGTGATTATGATGTTGATTTTACTATGATTTTCATATGTTAGAATTGAGTTTTATGTGACTGATTATATATCATAGGAGGTTATGATGTTTTGTGTGGATCAATCGTATTATGAGTATCATGCAACTATCTGATGATGGTTCTTACTTAGTTTTTTAATAACTGATTGATATGTGTGTTGTGATTACATGTTTGATGTGTGGGTGAAAGGAACAGTGCCGCATTACTCATGCATGAGTACCCTGCTACACTGTGACTTCCTTTCACTGTGTGTATGACTACATGATTGCATATATATATATATACATGTTCAACCATGTTGTTTGTTGTAGGCTGCAGGTACCAAGCATCGACTCCACTTGAATTAACAGGTCTGAGCATGCCTTAACCAATGGAACTGTTGAATGGAGATAACATATGGTCCCCTAACTTAGCCATCATCCTTGAAGAGGATGAGTATCCGGTTGTGCACCTTGTCAGTGTAGTCAGTTTGGTCATGATAGTCAATCATTGTTGTGGTGGTCTTACTTTCCAATCGTGCATTGCGTCAGGTATTGTTCGGCATTGGAGTTATTTTGTTAGCATTGTTTGATTGCTGCTTTGGTTAATTGTTGCATTAAAATAATATTATTAGTTATGAGAGTATTTTTAGTTAAATAAATATAAATTCCCTTATGATAAATTGAGTTTATGAAAATAAATAATAATAATAAAATAATAAATGTAAATGCTAGCTAAAGATGAATAAATATATTATTATAATTTAATGTTGTGTTAATGGCAATAAAATAGTTAATATTTGCAAGTTGTCATATATATAAATATAGAAAATACTAAAGTAGATAAAATCATAAATGAATCTTGTCTAGTTGTAAATGAAATAAATAGCAAATTCTAAAATAAATAGAATCAGAGAGAAATTATTGTTTGGTTAAAATAGCAAATTGTAAGAAAGTAATAAAGGAGAATCTATTGTCTTTTTTGGGAGGAATCTTCTAGAAGATTTTAGGGGATTTCTTTCAATAAAAAAAGGGATTTTTTGGGCTGTATTTGGGGGGAGATTTCTCTCTCATAAGAATCTTCAGGAGATGGAACTTTTGGGGGGGGAGACTGGTTTGTGGCTGCAACAGTTGAATTCGACGTCAAATCTTCAAGCCAGTCAAGCAAGTCAAATCAGGTTCCTTTGGTTCTAATTTCTTTCTCATTTTTCTGTTGAAGCAAATATTTGATTTATAATTTTTCCTATTGATTGTAATTTGCTCGAGAGGTTAGAAACCTTGTTATCAAATCCAATTGTACATATCTATATCATTGCATTTTTGGGAATCATCGATTGATGTGACTGTCTATCTCTCGTCCATTTCATCTCTATTTTTATAGTCTATTACGACAGCCATAACTTTAATTTTATGAATTGGGTTCCTCTTAATTTTTGATATATGGTGTATGATCTAGTTTCATGAATCATATCAAAGAATCATCCATACCCAATTTTCTGTTTTGGAGATATGAATGTTTTGTGACTGTCTACCTTTCATCCTTTTCGTCTCTGTTTTAGCAGGATATTCCGTTAGCTATAAATTTCATTTTCGGAACTGGGTTTCTTTATGTTTTTTATATGTGGTGTATGACCTAGTTATCAGAATCATATCCAAAAATTATCCATACCCAGTTTGTCGTTTTGGAGATATGAATATTTTGTGACTGACTACCTTTCAGCCATTTCATCTTTGTTTTAGCAGTCTGTTACGTTAGCCATAACTTTAGTTTTACGAACTGGGTTTCTTTAAGTTTTTTATATATAGTGCATGACCTAGGTATCTAAATAATATCCTAAATTCGTCCATACCCAGTTCTCTTTTTTGGAGATATGAATGTTTTCTGACTATCTACCTTTCATCTTTTTCGTCTCTATTAAAACAGTTAGTTGCGTCACCAATAACTCTAAATTTTTGATTTGGGTTTCTCTAATATTTTTTAATAAATTTATTTTGTGCATATCCTACGATCATTGCTTTCCATCATATGACTCTCTTTGAGGCTTTCCATCAATCAGTCGACATGCTCTGTTTATGCTTTCACATTTTACATTGTTGGTAGCTTCTAAAACCTTCTCAACAAATTCATTTTGTCATAATCCTATCTTATGTATGTGGTTAAAAGTGTGGTAGATTTGATGAAGATGTTAGATCTATAGGAATGTTTTATTGTTCTGTATTCCTTTCCTCTCAAGCTAACCTTAGAATAATGTTCTTTCATTGTAGCTTCAGGTTTGGTATCTTGTGATTCTAACTAATGTAAGATATTTATAGCATTATAATATTATAGGCTTTTAGCCTTGCTTTTATAGTTATATTTAATAGTATTTACAATTATCTAGATTATTAATGAAATCTATATCAATGTAAATAGTGTAAATAATTGTTGTGTTTAATTTGTATGCCTTAGAGTTATTTGCAGTTTGTTTGCAGTCATTTTAATTAAATGAAATTAACATAAGTCTTGAGAACTATTAGTTAAAATATTGTTACTCGTGGACTCTTATGTCTTATGATCCTAAAAGTAACTATTACTAGTGGTTGGAATATGATAGTTCTATATTGTTGAGGAAGATTTACTTTATGATTGTTAGATGATTGATCATTATTTAATTAATGTTACATTCTTCAAGACCTATAATTAGTGCATTATGTCATATGTCACAATTGTGGTGTTATATTTGAATTATTGATGATCTTAGTTTGGTCTATTAGGTGTTGATGTGCATTTGAGAGTGAATGTAATGTGAGATCATAGTGTTTTGTGTGTCAAGTGTTTGTGTCATTTGGGAAAGTTGATTCTAGAGGCCAAGAGGGGTAGTCGTGTGTATGACTCCCGTGATTATGTAATCTTGCTAATGGTTGAATTTGTATTGGTTATATGTTGACTCCCCTTTGTTTATGGATTCGTGTGGTTATGATAACTATGCAAGATGGGTAATGCCTTGCTCTGTGTAATGTGAAATGATGTATATTTTATGTTGTAAATGTATCATGATGAGAAATGTGATAGTTCAGGCTTGGGTTTTGTTTTGGGCTTTGAGAATCTAGATGTGGTGAAGGGGGAGTGGCTTTCAATGTGGGGTCGTCGCCCAAAGTGGCTTGTCAAGGTAACCCATTGGAAGTTGTTAATCCAGTGATAACTTAATAATAAATTTAGAGGGTTGGGTAGTTTTCACACTAATCAAGATAATTGGATGCCTCACTCATGCTTGTAGTGCTCGTTCAGGCTAAGGATGAGATGAGAAGGCCGTGGTTAGCGAAATTAATTGCCTTGTCCTAATGAAAGGAATGTTGATTCTGCATGTGTCACCCTATGGTCCGGCATCTAGTGAGAGACTGGCAGGGTAACCATAGATGGGGGTCGGCGCCTAGAGAGACTGTCAAGGTAACCCATGGATGGGGGCCGATGTCTAGCTAGAGACTGTCAGGGTAACCCATGTTAGGACCATGTGATGACACTCATCCCTACTACAGTCTAGCATTCTCTAGTTGTGTTCTCCCCTTTGTTTTGTGAATGCCTCTGGAAGTGATGTTTGAGTTACTTGTGATGTCCTTATTGACTAGTGTTATTTTGGAGTCATGTGTAGTCCTTGCACTTGTTAGTCTACTATCTTTCTTAATTGTTTTCTTAGTGGGACCTTATTTTTATCTCCTAGCATGCGGGGTGGACCTTAGGGTTCTACATGGTCGGGTGGTTGTATTATTTTCTCCATTGGTTTTCCCTTGCTTCTGTTCATGTGTGAGAAGAATGGATCTTGTGATGTAGATTCTAGATTATGTTCTAGATTGATGAGACAACTATTTATTCTCATGTGCTAGTTTTGTGTATTAGATATATCATATTGTAAGTATTCCAATGTAATCCGAAAAGTGATAGTGTGAATGATGTTATGATGTACCTTTATGTATGGGAAATTGTATATGTACTTGTAGTTCTAATTATATGATCTTGTTGATTTCTTATTTAATGTTATATCATGGAAATGTATGTGCTCTTACATGTGAAGCAACAGATTAGAATTGAACTATTGATGTTAGTTAATTCTTGATCCTGTAAATAGTGTAGTAAGTAATGCAGCTTTGGAACCTTAGAGGACAAGTTAGTTTAACGATATGTATTGTTATGTTTGACATTACTTTGTTATTCTATCTTTTAAAAAAATATATCCTATTTATTTAGCTTGGTTGTGATGTCCTCTAGGGTTTCCTAGTGGGGCGTTACACTTGGTATCAGAGCCTAGGTTGCAACACTGAGACCTCTAGATTGTTGTTGTTGCTCTAGGTTAAGTGATTTTCTATTTGTGGTGTGTTGCTAATAGTACCTCCCACCCATGTGCATTTGTATGAAATTAGAAGGTTGATAAGTTTACAGACTTGCTATTTAAGAAATGAATTCTTTATGTCTTGTTTACATATGTGTCTATGATGTATTCTTTCTTCTTCATTTATAAAAATGTGATAATATATTTGCCAATATGAATTCCTGAATGATAGTGCATGTAATTAAGTATTGGAATGACTTAATCATCTGGTGAGTCATGTGGTTATGTGATGTTGTCATGTATGGGGTATCTTTTCAACGTTGATTGATAATCTATATCTAACCCCTAGTTGGTCATGACCTCATGTGGAAGAATTGTTGTAATTTATGAAAGTTATCATTGTGCATGCATGTGTAAGAACCGTGTGTAGGAGATCGAATTGGAGCTGCGTTGGACCCATGGGACCATGAATGTGATACTGTAAGTCAATTAGAGTTTTGAATTATTCTTGTGTGTGATATCATACATTCCCTTTATAAATATCTTCTTGCATAAGGAAGTAATTGCATATGTGACGAGCTGTCGTTGTACCTCATCATTTAATCTATTTTTAGATGTCAAAGAACCAGGGCTGTGTCCATGGCTGTCTGCAACTAGGGATTCTAAGTGACCAGTTTATAGCTAATCCTAAAGCTTAAAAGAATGACTAATCTACCTACTGGTTGAATAAATGTAATGAATGCTGTAAAACAGAATAAAACAGGAAATGTACTCAAAGCAAAGAATGATAACATGCATCTATCTACTAAAATAGGAAATGCTTTTATAAAAGAAACTTGAAACAGTAAAACAGAGATACTAGCCTCCTGCCTGATTGGTGAGAGTGGGCCCTTGCTCCGCACCTTTGAGGCTGAAGGCTATTGCAGGAAATCAGCACTAAAGATGATCTAACCAAATTCAATCCAATTCATTCATTTTTATGTTCATGAGAGATGTATGGCTATGACAGAACTGAAATCTCCAAAAATCAGAATAATCTTATCATTGTTTCTATTACTGTTTCTGAGAGTATATATAAAAAGAGTGATGATATATCACTGAACTTATCTATCAGTCTTTCTAGGAGATGACACCATCTCTTATTTGTACTTAACTATCAAACTCATGAAAGATAATCATGCAAGAAAGGTAGACTTGAGTGGAACAGAAGTCCACTCAGAGGCCTAAGTTTTAGGTCTTAATACACTTGGGCATCAAAGCCCTGAAAATTAGTTTAATTCATAACTCATGCAAAATCTTTGGAAAGATAAAACTTCGGCAGTTTAACTGATAGTCGACCCTTCACCACTCAGGTGATGATTTGAGTGAAGTGCGGGGGTATTAGGATTGCTGCTGAAGTGTCTGATTGGCGGCTCTGACTGGAACATGCTCTGCTCTCGGGAGGCTCTGGAGATCACTGTTCCCGTCTGCAGCTCTGGAGATATTCCAGACACTCGCAGAGCTCCAGAGATTATTCCAGACACTCGCAGAGCTCCAGAGATATTCCCCAAATCTTCAAACTCCAGGTGTCACTGTTCTTTGTCATGGTCTCCGGAGATCATGGAAGACGATCTCTGGAGATGCACAAAACTGTTGTTTCTGGTATTTACACCTGCGGACTCAAAAAGGAAGAGAAATTCTACATTTTTTTTATTAATCCCACGCACATTAGTCACCAAATCAAAAATTCTAATCTCAAGTAATCTATCCTAATTAATCACAAAATAGAACAATCTTGCTTAACTAATTTGAGTGCAGACACAAGGAAGATGAACTAAATAGGGAAAAAGAGAGGCAAAAAGGGTGTATTTTATGAGTGCAATTTGACACTCATCATCCCCCCCATACCTAAGATTTGGCAAGTCCTCCTGCCTTTCACATTCTGGATTTGTTTAGACGAAGCAATCTGTCAGTCAGACTATACTCTTGGAGATAGGTTGTCCAAGTAGTTCTATTAGTGTTACCATTCCCCCTGTACTTGTCAACTTGCTTCATCCAATCTTGCAGTTTTTCATCTTCTAGCTGTTCTGTCCACATGGGGAGTGGTTCAATTATCAGAGGAGGTCTGAACTGCCCACTTAGCCATTCCTGTTTATGCTTATCCATCAGTTTGGATATCATCTTTGCCTTCCTCATGAATAGTCTCAGGTTTGCAGGGGTGACCACCTCTCTAAGTTTTTGCTCTAGTGTTAAAATACTCCATCTTTTCTTTGCTATAGCAAGGACAGGATTTGCTGAGTTAATCATAAAAAGTCCAAAGTCAATGGAGCATTCTTGCAAATTCTTCAAATATAATGGCAATATGCTGGTTGCACTAGTAGGATGATAGATGATGGATCTGAATTGGGTTTGGAAAGCAAAAGGATTGGGACATTCTTTTCTGAGGAAGAGTTCTGTTTTTGAATCCTTTTGAAGATGAGCTTCCATCCTTTCATCCCAAATCTGGTGGTTCCTCATGAGGGACATGAATGCCCTAAGCTGGCATTCTCCCACAAAGTGATTGATCATGAAGGCTATATCATTAATGCAGAACCCATGTAAGTACAGCTCACATAGGAAGTTTTTGTCTTCATCGTTGCTTTTGGTGTAAGCAGTCATGAAACCTTCTGCTATTTCTGTATCCTCATTCATGTTAGATAAGACTAAGGAAAGTTTCCTTTGAAGTATCCTTTCTTGTAGGAACATTGCATAGCTGGCACTTGGAGGTCTGCAAGATAAAATTTCTGAGGAGAGGGAGGCCATTTGAATGATTTTGCTCTCCAAAGTTGCTATCCTTTCTATTCTGGCAGTAACTGCCCTTTGCAATTGCAACATTGGTTTGGAGGCTTCATATTCTCTGCACCTTTCCTCCCAATGAAACAGGGCTTTAGGAATGTCTATGGGGATTGGACCAACATAGGCATCTGTTTGCACTTCTTGTTCACTGGTCGCCCTCGGGCCAGACAGTTCTTGGATATACTCTTCTTGGTCATCTAGTCTGTTATTGGCCCAAGTTAATTGTTTGTCTTGGCTCTGTACCTTCTCAATTAGTGCTGCTATTACTGTGAGGCCATTGTCTCTGGCCATGGTGAGCTCAGAAACCTTTTTTGCTGCTTCTTTGTCTTTTTCTTCCACCACTTTTGCTGCCTCACCTTTCTGTGTTTCCAACTCTGCCTCCTTCTCCTGGATGATTATGTCCTTGTTTTGGAGGTCTGTTTGGATTTCTGCAATAGTTTGCTTCAGTTCCATCTCCATTTCCACCCTGACCTTCTTAAGGTCAGTAATAATTAAATTCTTCCCCCAGAGCAGCCTTTTCAAATTCTCAATTTCTTCCATTAATTGTTGCTCTGTTGAGACCTCTATGTCTTCTTGGTCAGAGGGATGTGACAGAGTTTCTGCCTCTTTTTCTGTGGCTGGTGGCTGATTATCAAGATTATCCATGGCCACCTGCCCTACTTCTCCCAATGTATCTGCGTGCCCTGTGTCTTCTTCTGTATCTGTGTGCTCTGTTTCTCCTTCTGCAATGCCCTTGTTCAGAGGGTCCTCTGCTGCTACTGGCACAACTGAAGGTCCTGCCTTGTCCTCATATGTGCTCAATTCAAGGAGTGCCTCAGCGAGTAGGGCAGTATCCTTCTCAGCCTGGGAGAGCTGCCTCTTTCTTTTTCTTCTCCAGAGCACAGGTGGAACTGGTGCCTCCGGAGCAGGTCTTCCTTCCTCAGAGTCTGAGGAGATAGTAACAGTTGGTAAGCTTCCTATCTCCGGAGCACATGGTGGTGTTGAGACTGGACTCGATTCCATAGGAACAGATGGTGCAGGAGAATGTTCCTTCTGTTTCCTCTTTCAGACCAGAGGTACCTCATCGGAGTCATGGGATGGCTCTTCAACCCACCATTTTCCTTCCATTCCCTGCCCTGCTTCTTCCCCTGTTAATTCCCTAGGCCTAGATCCCTCAGGTGAAGTCATTTGTCGCCTGACTAAGCGAGTCATATATAGAGGCCGTGTAGGAGCAGGCTCTGCAATTTGTTTGCCTTTTCTTTTCCTGTTAGGAATAGGTGCTGCAGATGATGTAGCTTCCTGTGAGGGTGATATCCTTTTGTGAGAAGCTGTAGAGGAGGCTGTAGGCTCAGTTTCTTCATCATGGTGAGAGGGAGAACTCTCATCCTCTATTTGTGGTATCTCTGGTGCTCTGACCTGAGGGTTATGCTCAAGAAAATTCTATAATAGTTCATCCCCATTGGCCTGAGATAAGAAATGATGCTTGACTATCAAGAAGATGAGGCCATGATGTTTCATGGGTCCCTTTCTGCAGTTGCTCTGATGGCAGAATAGAGGAAATTTGGGATATTTATGTTATATTCGGGGTGCCTATTTCCATGTCTAAGAAAGATGAGCATTTTCATTATGGGCCCTAAGACTATGGAGAATTGGCCATCACAGGTAAAGTATTTCATTAGCCAGGTAGCAACAGTTGCCCAAGGGTTTGGGAGAGTGGACCTCAAAATTCCTTTGACCTTATTCTTATTCATATGCAATTGGATGGCAGGCTCACCACAAACAGAAAATTTTTTAATTAATTCTGTATACAAGGTTTTCAGGTGGTGGAACCTCTCACCTTGTTCAGGGAGTCCGGAGATGTGGCTGATAATTGTGGAGGAGAGACTGATTTAGTTCCCTCTCACAGTGGTCTGGTCATCTCTCAAATTCCTAAGGAATTCGTCCACAATGTCCTCCTGAAACCCCTCGAACTTGTCTAGGAAATCAAGCCATCCAGCAGTCCTTAAAATATTTGCTTCAGCTGCATCCTTTAGAAGACCCGCAGTACTTTCTGGCTCAGACTTTTTCTTGACCCCCATACCTGAATTGATGGCAGTTTCTGTGTTTTATTCTTTTCTTCTACGATCTGCAGTTTATCTGTCCCTCTGATCTCTATGGGCTCCGGAGTGCTATTCAAATTACTCTGTAGGCTCCGGAGTGCTGTTTATCTTATGCTTCAATCGATTCCAGAGGTTTGAATGAGGGATGCAATTGTTTTCAGGCTAGGTTTATGCAGATGGGTTAAGGGACCAAAGCAGCCATAATTGTAACAGATTGACAGGGCGCTCCGGAGGTAAGGTGGCATTAATGCACAGATGGCGGCATGCGTGGAGGTGAGAAAGGAAATGACGGTGGAGGGATGTGTCATCACGGCAGCACTCAAATTAGAAAGACAAGACAGTTACTAATTAATGACTAATTAAAAATAGATTTACCTGGATCAGTTTTAATGATGAGGCAATCGTACGCAGGAGAAATGCTGCGCCGCCTTGAAAACTGCACGCGTCGTGGCATTTAAGCGACGACTGATATGACATCCGCTTCCTACTTGAACGCGACCTGCAATCATTGCACTGAGTGGTACTAAAATCCACGCCCATGGGTGATGTCAGTGCCGGCTTGTGGACACTCCTGCAATTATTAGTTTTCTAATTTGTAATTATGTTGTGCGATTAAGTAGAAGATGAGTCATGATGACCTCATCATAGGAGTTGTCTACTTTACCACCTAGCGAGGTAGGTCCCACCCTTATTATGGAAACTGTCAGCGTTATTAACAGAGCACCGGAGGTGCTCCTAAGTGGAAAGCGCCAGAGATGCTCCTTATTAGAAAGCGCCAGAGATGCATTGGCCAATTTCTGGCAACCGATCATGTCCGGAGCTTGATTATTACAGCTGTCCTAGAGAAGGGAACCGCCATTTTACTGGTTTTCAACTCCCTTGATCGAGAAGATAGCCATTTGCTGGTTTTCCATCTTTCTCTTTTTTTTTTTTTTTTTTTTTTTTCGGAAAGCCGCCATTGCTGGTTTTCAACCTTCTCTTTTTTCTTTTTTTTTGTTGAAAGGCCGCCATTGCTGGTTTTCAACCTTCTTTTTTTTTTAATTATTATTATTATTCCAACACCGTGACAGAGAAGGTATCCCCTGTATCAAAACACAGATCATCAAGAAACTCTTCTTTAGTAGACGGTCTTTTGTAGAGCTTTATCCGGTGACCATTTACTAAAAATGTGTTTGTACTTCCATCAATTGGTTGCAATGATACAGTTCCATTTTCAAACACTTCCTTTATTTGATAAGGACCCAGCCAGTGAGTCTGTAATTTCCCTTTAAATTCTTTGAATTTAGAATCATAAAGAAGAACCCAATCTCCTTGTTGAAATGTCCTCCTCTTGATATGTTGGTCATGCCATTGTTTCCTTTGGTACTGAACCAGTTCTGTTTGCTGAATGGCCTCTGTCTGAATCTCATCCAACTCATTGAGCTGAAGAATCTTGTTCTGCTGAATTGTAGACAGCGGCAGCCCAACATCCAATACAGTTTTAAGTGTCTGGAGTTCAAATTCAATAGATAGTACAGGCTTTTTCCCATAAATCAATTCATATGGTGAAAACTTTGTGGTGGACTTCCAAGTGGTGTTGTAAGCCCAAACTGCTTCAGGTAGTCTATTAGCCCAATCCTTTCTGTTCATTGCCACTGTCCTGGTTAGGATATTCTCAAGTTCTCTGTTAGTTACTTCTACCTATCCATTTGCTTGAGGATGGTAAGGTGAAGTTTTTCTGTGCTTGATTTGGTACAAATCCGTGAATGCCTTGATTACCTGTGAAGTAAATTGAGGTCCTCTGTCTGAAACTATTGATTTTGGGGCTCCAAATCTCAAGAAAATCCTATTGTAAAGGAAATTAGCAACTTTTTCTTCTCTTGCAAACTGCAATGCTTGAACCTCAGCCCACTTAGTAACATACTCTGTGCATACTAGGATATACTCCTTCCCTGATGATGGCAGTGAAATTGGTCCCACAAAGTCTAGACCCCATTGCTCAAATGGTTCCATCATGACTTGAGGATGTAGCAGCATTTCCTGGGTAAAGGTGGGCTGCCCCATCCTTTGGCACTGGTCACAGTGCTGCACATACCTCTTTGTGTCTTTATGAAGAGAAGGCCAGTAGTAACCAGCTCCAAGGATCTTGTGGACTGTCCTGTGGAAAGAGTAGTGGCCACCAGATGGTTCATCATGGCATGCTCTCAACACATCAAAAGTCTCCTCAGCCTTCAAACACCTGCATAGAATGAAATCAGGACCACATTTAAATAGTAAACCATTCAACCATTTGTAGGATAAACTTTCTTTAAGCAAACGTTTTCTCTGTTTTGAAGTAAAATGAGATGGATACAAGCCTGTAGCTAACAAATTAGCTATGTCAGCAAACCAAGGTGCAGTAGTGGATATGGCAAAAAGATGTTCATCTGGAAATTTGTCCTCCACTGGTTGATCTTTTCCTCCTGTATGCAATCTTGACAGAAAATCAGCAACTAAATTAAACTTTCCTGGATTATCAACTATGGTAATATCAAATTCTTGCAAGAGCAATAACCACCTGATGATCCTTGCACCTACTACTAGTTTATTCATTAGGTACTTGATGGCTGCATGATCAGTGTGCACAAATATTTTATATCCAGTAATATAATGTCTGAATTTGTTTATAGCATAGATAACTACCAAGAATTCCTTCTCAATTGTTGTATAATTTCTTTCTGCAGAGGTAAGGTTCTTACTGATGTAATAAATGGCATGCATACTCTCTCCTTCCTCTTTTTGTCCTAAAACAGCCCCAATGGATTCGTTTGAAGCATCAGTTTGTATGTGGAATGGTAAAGTCTAATTAGGTCCCCTTAAAACTGGTCTCACAGTAAGCTTCTCCTTCAAAGTTTCAAATGCTGATTGACAGTCTACTGTCCAGAGAAATTATATTTCCTTGTTAAGCAGGGTAAACAGGGGAGCGGCTATTCTGCTAAAATTTTCTATGAACCTCCTATAGTAGCCTGCATGACCTAGAAAACTCCTGACATCGGTCTGATTTTTGGGTGAAGGCAACTGTGTGATTACTTCTATCTTGTTCTGATCCACTCTGGTCCCTTTTTCTGAAATATGGTGTCCCAAAACAATTCCTTCTTCCACCATCATAAAATATTTCTCATGGCTAAGGGACAGTTGATTTTTATCACAACATTTTAGTACATTTCCAAGGTTTGTGAGAGCTTCCTTGAAGTTATTCCCATACACAGTAAAGTCATCCATGTAGACTTCCATGCATTCATTAGCCAATTCAACAAAAATAGCTAGAACCAGTCTCTGAAATGTAGTTGGGGCATTGCACAGCCCAAAAGGAAGAACTTTGTAAGCAAAGGTTCCCCAAGAGCATGTGAAGGTGGTTTTGTCTTGGTCTTCAGGTGCTACTTGAATTTGATTATACCCACTGAATCCATCTAAAAAAGAAAAATACTTTCTCCCAGCAAGGTTGTCCAGAACTTGGTCAATAAATGGTAAGGGAAAGTAGTCCTTTTTTGTGGCCTTATTGAGTTCTCTATAATCAATACACACCCTCCATTTCCCATTCTTTTTAGGCACAATGACAAGGGGTGAGACCCATTGACTGTCTGAGATTGGATATATGAACCCTGCCTGGAGTAATTTTTCTATTTCAGTTTTGACAATGTCCTTTAAAGTAGGATTTAATCTTCTTTGTGGTTGTCTGACAGGTTTAGTATCCTCAGTGTAGATGTGATGGGTACAGATTTCAGGAGGTATGCCTTTCATATCTTGGTATTCCCAGGCAAAAAAGGCTGAGTGGCAAACCAAAAGCTGAATGAGTTTTTCTTCCTGATCTACTGTCAACCGAGTATTTATATTAAGTGTTTTCCCTGGTAGAATCATGACCTATTTTGTAATTTGATCCATAGATGTGGTGGGTCCATACATTGGTGTCATGGCATTGAGAGGACAACAATGTGGGCGTAACATGTGGAAGGTGGCTAAGTCCCTGTAAAAGGTTTCCCCACAAGGAATAATGTTGGCAAGGGTACAATGAGAAGAAACAAGAAGTTCTCTTTGAGGATCTTGGGTGAGTTCCATCACATCTTTGTTGATTAGGATGTGAGTGAAGTCTTCCATTGTATCATAGTATACCTCTTCTTCTAATTCTCCCAAATGTTCCTTAATGGTTACCATAGCCAATGAGGCACTGTTGTTCATGTTATCTGGTTCATCCACCCATAGTCTTCCTGTGTAATGCACCGATGGTTTAGCTGGAGGATACAGAGATATTTTCTTTAAATCTATCCCATTAGAAATGACCATATCTCCAGTTCAACAATCAATAGATGCTGCTGTAGTAGCCAGCCATGGCCTTCCTAAGATCAGAGGATAAGCATTTCTCTGGTTTCTAGGTTCCAGTATTAAGAAATCCACTGGGAATTCCCATGAATCTATCACAATAGGTACATCAATGATCACTCCCTTTGGAATAGCTACTGACTGATCAGCAAGTTGAAGAATTGTAGTCATGGATTGGATACCTGACAGAGCTAACTTGTCCATTGTATGAACTGTCATCACATTAATTGCTGCTCCTAAGTCAACCAGAACATTTGAAATTTCTACCCCTGAGATGAAAACAGTTATGACAGGGTTCCTAGGGTCACCATATTTTGGGAGGAGAATTTCTCCCATCAATAGATCCATCACTTTTCCTTCCACCTGTATTGTGGAGGGAAAACTTTTCTTTCTGCCCTGAGTTCTGATGCAATACTGTTTGATGAATTGATTTAGTTCCGGTACATCTCTGATGGCCTGGAGGAGAGGAATTTCAATGTTTAGCTGCTTGAGCTCTTGTAAAAGTTCTGATTCCTGATTGGGTTGGATTTGTTTTTGTAAAACCTTTTTCTGGGGAGCATTTTGTTTAAGTCGTTCTGGGTAGGGTGCTAGTTTTTCCATCTCTAGAGCATCTCCGGAGCTCTTATCAGAATTGCGTTCTAGACTGTTCTCTAGAGCTGGCTTTTTAGGAGGAACTCCGGAGTTGTCTGTGGTTGATTTTTCTAGCACTTTTTCGTTAGTAATCTCCTTTGGGGGTTGATTGGATGGATTTTCAGGTTCCTCATCATTGGTTATTTCAACTATAGTTGGAGGAGAAGGTCTTGGGAATGCTTTCCCCGAACGCAGCTGGAGATTATTTGAATATATGGCATTAACTCCAGCCAGATTTTCCTGATCTGTCATATAGACAGCTGCTCCCTGTTTATTCCGTGGGTTTGGTATGAGCTGAGCTGGTAAAGGTGGTTGACTAACTGGTTCATTTTGTGTTTGACCCTGTGTGTTAGAGGGTCCAGTTAGTAAAGCTTGTTGTTGAGGTTGGAAACGTCTAGGTTGTCCCTGGTATTGTTCATGGTATCCCTATTGAGGACCCCATTGAGGTTGCATGCCTTGTGACCCAAACTGTGGTGGCCATTGTTGATTTCCCCAAGGCTTGTTTTGCCAGTTCTAGTTTTGCCAATTTTGGTTTTGCCAATCCTGCTGTCCCCAAGGAGGATTATTTTGAGGGCTATACCAAGCTGGATTCCACTGATTGTTTCCCCAATTAGTAGGACCCCTGTAAGAAGACTGGCTTGGGTACTGATTATAAGGGAAATTTCCACCTTATTTTTGTCCCACATAGTTCAACTCCTCCTCCATCACAGCATTCTTTTTACTCAATCTTTTCAAGGCTGGAAGTTGACTACACTGACTGGTAGGATGTTCCCTATCACAGATTTGACAGATCTCTGATTTGTCCAAGGGGCATTCTCTCAATAGGTGTTTGTTTCTACACCTAGGACAATAAATGGAAAGCGGTTCAGTTGCTCTACTTTGATCAGTTGTCCTGGTTTTTGCTTGAATCCCATCCAAAGTGGTATTTAGTTGGACCAGAATATCTGTTTTTAGATTTGCAATTTCCTCCATCAACTGTCCTATCTCATTCTTCCCCTTAAAAGTTTTGGATGACCTTACTCCATCTTGAGTTCTGGAATAATTCCTGCAGAGTTCCTCTATGTCAGGTATTTCCATTTTGTTAATGTTCCCTTTTCCCATTAGGTCCAGTGCCTGTTTTGATTCTTTATCCAATCCTTTTATAAACAGGGTTCTGGCCAAGGAGTGGTTTACCGGATTGCCATACCTTCTCAAGGCAAAATTAAACCTATCCACATAGTCTTCTAAGGATTCTTCCTCCCCCTGCCTAATTTTAAATAGTTCTTCATTTTTATTACTGGATCTACAATAATCTTGGTATTTTTCCAAAAACTCTGTTTCCATTTGATCCCAAGAACGGATAGAACCCTGGGGTAAACCCATAAACCATCTCATTGCAGAATCTTTTAGGGTTGAAGGGAACAGTTTAAGTTTCTGGTTATCTGATCCATAATCATAGGTTTGGCAGACTACTTTGAATTCAAACAAGAACTGATCTGGATCCTCAGAGGAAATCCTCTAAAATTTGGCAGATGTGCTGGTGAGATATTCTTCATGGGAGCATTGTCTCCAGCAGCCAAAACAATAGGATAAGAGAAGGTTTTTGGGGCCTGATTTTCCTCTTCCTCATGATTATCGTTTTCCATGTTTAATAATAACTCTTCTTCCTGAGGTTCTGAGGAAGTGGGTTCTACCAAAGGATCTGCCTCAACCTTTTTTTGTAATTCCTGGATATAATTGGCAAGTGGAATATCTGTAGGATCTAAGGGATTGTTGTTTTGAAATGTAGGTTCCAAATTAGGATCTAGGTTTCCTTCTTCAACAAGATTTTGTACCACCTCACTGCTTTCCCCTATGGTGTGTTGTTGGAGTGTCTGTTTAATATATCTTCCTTTAAGATCTCTAGCTCTAACCATACAGATCTATTCTAAAAACTATTTTTAACTCAGTGTCCCTAATTAACACAAACTAGTCTCCGGCAACGGCGCCAAAAATGACGAGCTGTCGCTGTACCTCATCATTTAATCTATTTTTAGATGTCAAAGAACCAGGGCTGTGTCCATGGCTGTCTGCAACTAGGGATTCTAAGTGACCAGTTTATAGCTAATCCTAAAGCTTAAAAGAATGACTAATCTACCTGCTGGTTGAATAAATGTAATGAATGCTGTAAAACAGAATAAAACAGGAAATGTACTCAAAGCAAAGAATGATAACATACATCTATCTACTAAAACAGGAAATGCTTTTATAAAAGAAACTTGAAACAGTAAAACAGAGATACTAGCCTCCTGCCTGATTGGTGAGAGTGGGCCCTTGCTCCGCACCTTTGAGGCTGAAGGCTATTGCAAGAAATCAACACTAAAGATGATCTAACCAAATTCAATCCAATTCATTCATTTTTATGTTCATGAGAGATGTATGGCTATGACAGAACTAAAATCTCTGAAAATTAGAATAATCTTATCATTGTTTCTATTACTGTTTCTGAGAGTATATATAAAAAGAGTGATGATATATCACTGAACTTATCTATCAGTCTTTCTAGGAGATGACACCATCTCTTATTTGTACTTAACTATCAAACTCATGAAAGATCATCATGCAAGAAAGGTAGACTTGACTGGAACAGAAGTCCACTCAGAGGCCTAAGTTTTAGGTCTTAATACACTTGGGCATCAAAGCCCTGAAAATTAGTTTAATTCATAACTCATGCAAAATCTTTGGAAAGATAAAACTTCAGCAGTTTAACTGATAGTCAACCCTTCACCACTCAGGTGATGATTTGAGTGAAGTGAGGGGGTATTAGGATTGCTGCTGAAGTGTCTGATTGGTGGCTCTGACTGGAACATGCTCTACTCTCGGGAGGCTCCGGAGATCGCTGTTCCCGTCTGCAGCTCCGGAGATATTCCAGACACTTGCAGAGCTCCGGAGATATTCCCCAAATCCTCAAACTCCAGGTGTCACTGTTCTTTGTCATGGTCTCCGGAAATCATGGAAGACGATCTCCGGAGATGCACAAAACTGCTGTTTCTGGTATTTACACCTGCGGACTCAAAAAGGAAGAGAAATTCTGCATTTTTTTTATTAATCCCACGCACATTAGTCACCAAATCAGAAATTCTAATCTCAAGTAATCTATCCTAATTAATCACAAAATAGAACTATCTTGCTTAACTAATTTGAGTGCAGACACAAGGAAGATGAACTAAATAGGGAAAAAGAGAGGCAAAAAGGGTGTATTTTATGAGTGCAATTTGACACTCATCAATATGTTCATAGCTTGGTAAAGAGAAATTGTACTGCATTAAAAGATAGAAATTTGTGTGAAAAAGTAGTGACTGTGTTGCCGTAAATCCTTGTTTAAAAGTTGCTTAGATATGAGGATATAGAAAACCTAGTTGACCGTGTGTTTGGTGTACATTCTCTAACACATTCAGGACCTTATGTCCTTGGGTGTTGTGTAGCAGATACTCCCTTTTTGTGGCTAAAATTAGCTACATCGTGATGTGGATTTGTTTGTAATTTGGTTATTTTGAAATTTTTGATGGTTGATTCATGTGTTGTTGGGGGTTAACAGTGAATTTGATTTCTTTTAACTCTCTTATGATAAGAGTGGCCACCAAAACTCTTTTCTTTATATTTAATTCATCGTTGAAAATTACCGGCATTTTGTGACTTAAGATTGGATTTGGTTATTTTCCCACTTGGGTTTGCACTTTCTTTAAATTTTTATGGTGGCTATTCCGAATGTTTGCTTCCACTGGCCCCGTTTGGTGTTAAGTGTTGTCTCTATCATGTTCATTTCGAACCTTTGATAGTATGTACAAGGGAGGACTCCGCAGAGAATTGTACTTTGCATATTTAACAATTAGTTGGAACTATAGTAGAAATAAGATATGAGATGTATTTTTCCTTGATAATACATAAATACAGTTCCCTAAATCGTATGAAATTCACAAAATATGTGTGTTTGGTTATAAGTAGACCACATGATACGTCTTAAAGGTGAGGAATTGATGTCTTATCTTTATTGAACGATTGTGTCTGTCTTATGAACAAATGCTTAAAATGGATGTTTATGTTGGCAATAGAAAATTGCAATACCAATATGTTATGTTTTCACCCTAGTCTGTGACTTCCAGGAGTAAGTCAAGTTTTAGGGGGGGAGGATGTAGTGCCCCTCCAGTTTCACCTTGGATGTACAGGTGTTTGAACTAAGGAGCGTGAGGATGAATGTAAATAATCAGAATACTTAGGCTAGTATATTTTATCAATGAACCTTGTTGCAATACTGATAATTCACATGCTCTTACATTGCCTTGCATTCTGATGATTATGATGTTGATTTTACTATGATTGTCATATGTTAGAATTAAGTTTTATGCGGCTGATTCTGTATCATAGGAGGTTATGATGTTTTGGGTGGATCAATCGTATTATGAGTATCATGCGACTATCTGATGATGGTTCTTACTTATTTGTTCAGTAACTAATTGATATGTGTGTTGTGATTACATGTTTTATGTGTGGGTGAAAGGAACATTGTCACATTACTCATGCATGTGTGGGTGAAAGGAACAATGGCAACTTTTTGTGCAATTATTAAAGATGTACAAAATGAGAGCTTTACTAAAGAAATTAAAGATTCGGTTAAACAAAGTGTCCGATCGGAATAAAATTATTGTTAGAAGCCTTTTCAATGCACTCAATTCTATTGGAAAGACTAGCAAGGAGAAAGATAAAAGAGCTTCCCATAGAGTAATAACAACCTCAATAGTAAGCAAACAATTAAGAAATGCTCGATTAATGAGGCAAACTTGTGCTGACTTAAGATTGAATCGTAAAACATTGTCAAAAGCACTAGCATTAAGATCAAGGCTAGATAGTCCTCTTGCCAATGATACTTGGGCTTTCAGTGGTAGGCTTCCACGAGTTGACAAGAAGCTAATTGATAGCACAAAGGAAGAAATTGAACTATTTTGGCACACTAACTCTAGGGTATCACCGAATGCAAAAGATGTTGTAAAGTTAAGAATTGGTTATAAAGACCGCACACCACATCCTAAACATTACTTGGAATGTAGACAAACAATATTGTGAAACTCACCCAGGTATGAGAATCTCACAAAGAGCATTTGAATCTCTTAATCCATTTTATTGTGTTCCTCTTAAAGTTCATAATACATGTTGTTGCAAATACCATGTAGAGTTTTCTATGTACCATGAATTATTATGCAATATTTGTTCTACTTTGCACACTAACGAAATGTTACAGGAGTGTGGTGCAATTCAACTACCAAAGTCATCTAGGGACTTAATGGATTTATTTCTATGTATTAGAGATGATGGTTGCATGTTCTACAAGAATGATTGTTTAAATGAAAAGTGTTTACAATGTGGTGGGTTATCAAAGTTTGTATCATGTTTTCATGAGGGCAATGAGCATGATTTTGGAAAGAGAATGGTTGAGAAAAAGAGATATGAGACAGTGAAATACAATTTGAAAAGTGGAGGTGAAGGTTCTAGATGTGAGTTGATTGTAAGAGAGGTAAGTATTGCTGATTTTATTGATGATTTTAAGAAAAATCTTTTCTACAAGTATGTCAGACATAGCCACAGGTCTCGATGGTTAGATCAACAGTTCAAGATGTGTAAAGACTCTTTCTCAATTGGAACTATTGTCTCTGTAGTTGATTTTGCAGAAAACTATACATTGCAACCCCAAAATGAAGTTCAGTCCCAGTACTACAATTCTATTCAGATTGCTATTTTTGTTCACATCACATACAGACATGCCCCCGAGAGTACAGAAGAGAACAGGAAGATTGTCAGAGAATACCATTTTTACATGAGTGATGATCGATCTCATTCAATAGAGTTTGTGCAATATTGTTTTCAACAATTTTATGGGTTCTTGCAAGAAAAAGATATTAGAATGGATCAACATCTCATTTGGTTAGATAATTGCACTGGTCAATTCAAGAATGCTCGTAATTTCTATTGGTTGAGCAAAATGCATGTAGAGAAGGGTATACCTCATATTTGGAATTTTTTTGAAGCCGGGCACGGAAAAGGTGAACATGATGGAGCAGGTGCATGCGTGAAGAGAGCTCTTTTTAAAGAACAACTAAAGATTAGAGGTGGTGCTACATTTAGTGATGCATATTCCATTGTTAAGTGGTGTAACTATGCATTGTCACGAGGAGTGGCTCTTGATTCTGAAGTGCACAAATTCTTTTGGTTGGTTGATGATGGGATAGCGATAGAGAAATTAGAATGTCAGAGAATTAGTGAATCATCAAAGATGTATTCATTTCAAAGCTCAAATGCAAGTACATGGACTATTTGGACACAAGAATTAGCTTATTTTTGTCAGAGTTGTATTAAATGTGATTGGAACAATTGAGTCAAGTGAGTGGGTAGATGCGTGGATTCCACAATATTTAATCCCTTTATATGAAGGTCAATCATCTTTCGTCAATGACATGGAGAGCTCATTTGAATATGAACATCTTTCAGACCTTGTACAGCTAGGTCATGTTTATGCAGTTGTTGCACCGCATGGAAATGAAGAGAGGTCAGACTATTGGTTGGCACGATGTGTACAGGGAAAACAAAAGCTAACACAACCTATGACAGATGATGATGGGTTCACATATCCTACAGGATCAGTTGTTATTGCTGGGACTTGGTTGCGAACATATATGATTAAAAAGAATGGCATCCCGACCTTTGAAGACTTTGAGAAGCATAAAACCATATTGATGTATTCTCACCTAGTTGTAGCAACAAATGTCAAGTTACTAAAGCATCGTGGAAAACCAAAATCAAAAGAACTATGGACAATTAGTAATGTTGATCATGAAGCAATATTGGATACTTTGAAGGTAAGAGATGACCCCTCAGGTACGCTTGACTAGCATTTAAACTTCCAAATGGATAGGTATGACATTTTTTATCTTAACTTGTTCTTGTTTTTTTCTATTTTTTAGAATTGTTTTATTAAAAATCTTGTTTCTTTAACTATAATGCATGTTTTTTACTATATATGACTATGAATAAAGTTATTTTACATGGCATTGTAGATTATTTTGCATGGCATCGTAAATTATTTTGTATGGCATTGTAGGTTATTTCGACTATACTCGAGGTATGATTTTTAGTTCTCATTTGTATTTCTTAATATTGCACATTTGTACATTTTTCTACATAAGGCATTCCATGAGATGACATGTATTTGATGTCTTTTGCTAAATAGTTCATATGCCTTGTCTATGCTTTCACATATTACATACATGTGTCACATGGCAATTGCAACTACATCTGACAAAATTCTCATTTCTTTGAGGTATTCCACCAAACAGTACATGTGCCTTGCCTATGCTTCCTTACTTTGCATTCTTATAAAAGTCCTATAATAGTCATAATTAATCTTCATACTAATCTTGATAGTAATCTTGCCATCATTATATTCCATGAGATGGCAGTCCTATAACAGTCCTATACATGTCTACTAGGATAGTTTTAACTACAATAGTCCTATAATAAGCGCAACATTTAATGTACATATTTATGATATTCATGTTTACTTAAATTTGCTTGTTCATGCTTCTCACAGGACGTCACCTCCCTTACCCATCCAGCTCTACAGAAGAAGAGAGACAACAAATGATCAAGAGGGATCACCAATTGGCAGTAAGTGATTGATTACTAATGTCATGTTATATATTTTGAATATTAAATTCTATATTAATGTGCACGTTGTTTGATTATATTAATAGGTGGAAATTCAAAAATCTCTGTCAAGGAGGTCTAGTCGATGAGCAATAGAGGATGAGTCATTAACTGGTTCACCATCTTCATGGCCTAGCAAGAGCCATAGATTATTTGATAGCAATCCATAGGAGATTTGATTTTGGGACATTTTGTTACATATGCCTATTTGGCTTTGTAAACATACTTTTGTATGTTATCGATGTAAATCATTGTATATACCCATATGATTTTATTTGTACATGCCTATTTGGCTTGATATATACACTATACATTATGTTCATGACATTATGCATATATGTATATAAATGATCCTAATTTGGCACAAGTAGGGAGAATGCTTGCAAAGGTTATGGAATTTGGTTTTAAACATTCTAATTGTATTTGCTTCAAAGTTTCTAAAGCCTTTTCAAAAAATCCATTTTGTGCATATCTTGCAATCATTGCATTCCATGAGATAGCATCTCTTTGAGGTGGCATGCCAAACTGTTCACATGCCTTGTCTATGCTTCCACACTTTAGATTTACACCCGCCAATTGCATTTTCTTAACATTTCCTTTCAATCCTTATCAAAAATTTTGTTTTGTGCACATATTACAATCATTGCATTCCTTCATTTACAACACATGATTAAATAAGAAGATGCATATTTACAACACTTAAGAATATGTAGTAGTGTTGCTCATGTCACCAATACTATGTTTACATCTTCACATACATGGCTTACAACATGTGACAATATGAATGATAGAGAATGTTTGCATCAACATGATGGCACAACATGAACAAATTGGATGTTTTCATCAATTTCATTGGGTCAATGATTGAGAATGTGTCAACTTGAACAATAATTTTTGTTCTTCTCATCAAGACCTTCATGAAATGATACATTGGTTTCTTGATATTCAATCATGCATTGAAGATCTTCAAAGTGTTAAAGATGTTTGAAGTGATGAAGAAACTTGTTATTTTGATGTATTTCAACTCCAAAATTGCACCTAGAAGTGAAGGCACTAATCCTTGATCAAACTAACCTAAAAGTGCACCTTGGTACTTAGGGCTCTAGATTATGATTGATCAACCTAAAATGTGCGCCTAAGGCTAGATAGTGAATTGGAAGAATAAAATACATCATCAAAGGAGTTTATAGTTATTGAAGGCATCAAATGATGACTTGGACACACATCTACCTCTCTACACCATCAAATGTGCACCTAGATTAGTGAGGTGCCACTTCATATCTCTATGACTTTGGATATGCGCCTTGATAATGAATACAAGGTGCCAATTATCGAATAAACAACCTAGAATGAGTGCCTTACTATTTGAGGTGCTAGTTCATGCTTCTAGAACACCAAAAGTATGCCTAGATGTTGAGGCACTAGCTATTGCTCAAGCAACCTTGAAAGTGTGCTTTCACAAGGAGGTTAAAATGTATTATCAAAGGATTAAGTTGAATCAAGGAATCATCATTAAAGACAAGTAAAACATGATCGTGAATGAGGCACACTTTTCATCATCTCTAACCTCACAATTGTGCCTTCCATTGGAAGCTCATATTGTGCCTAAAGGAATGGTACTGAGATATCATCCATGTCAATGATTGAGAATGTATCAACTGGAACAATATTTTTTGTTCTGCTCATTGTGGGGTTGAACGGACTGCGCCAACACGTCGGAGTGGGCTGGTAAATGCCAGGAGAGGTCTCATTTTGTGCGCCAAGCGTCCCAGTCATTTTAGGCAAGAGGCTACTGGCAAAGTCCCTTAAGATCCCTGAGACCAAAAAATTGCTAAACTTTGACAGAGTAGTTCTCAGAATTTGTGATAGCTGGGAATGTTTTGTTTGGACCTATAGGTGGGTAAGTGCAAGAAGATGGGGGGCCAAAAAGGGGTCTTAAGTGGCCACTTTTTTTCTGAAATCAGGAAATACTGGCCTTGGATGAGAAATTGAGCATAGTTACACTCAAAATTTAGAGATGCAACCAAAACAATGTTCGTAGTGCTCCGAGTCTACTTTCTAAACTACTATTTTGTTTTGAAAATGGCATAGATTAAGGGGTTCAAAAGAGGGAGCCACAGAAATTGGTGTTGTTTCTGTCAAAAAAACATAACATAGCATGTTTTGTGGCTCCCTCAAAAGGTCAACTTTTTTTTGGTATTTTTAAAATCGCTTCAGTGAGAAATTAGCTAATAGCATGTAGTTTATGCCCGATTTTTCTGATAATTTTTTGATGAATATTTGATTTTTTACTAATTTTTAAAGTGGACACATCCTAAAAAACAGAATTTTGGCCGTGCTACCCCTATAAATTTTGAAAACTAATTGAAAATCATTTTTTAATTTTTTTAATATTTGTAGAATGGAGTCTAGTTTCTAAATATGTAATTTTTTTGAAATTTGAATGAATAGTTATTTTACAATGAAAAAAAGACCAAACAGTGGTTTTTGCATAAAAACGGACACACAAACAAAAGAAATTAAAGATGAAAGGCTTAACATTGTTAAAATGTGAAAAAAATCACATCGTCAAATAGCTAAGAGAAAGCCTAACATTACCCATGTGTTCGATTTGTTCAACCTTGAAACACGTGCAAATCTGAGGGTTAGCACGAACGAAATTATGTGAAATTTTGAAGAATACAGAAAAACACGTCTGTGACTGTTCATAAGGCACTCCAAGCCTTTGGGTTGGAAATCCAAAGCAAATCCCAAGCCCAAGGCTTGGGATTCCCAAAGCAAGAAATAACGCGAGCGCGTTATAACGCGCTCGCGTTATTTATTGCCTTACATTTTTCCGCAAGCCTGTCTTTTCCCATGTTCGACATAACGCGAGCGCGTTATAACGCGCTCGCGTTATGTCCCACTCAAATTTTTTTACACTCAAGGCTATTCATCATAGGGTTAAGGCATAAAGGATAGAGTTGAAAGGTTTACGGATAAGGGATTAGCGTTTAAGGTATAGTATCGAGCCCGTTGAGGGTCTAGGAATAAGGATAGCGTTTAAGGTTTAGGGATGAGGGATGACAGATTACGGTTGAGGGTCGAGGGATCAAAGTTAAGGGTTGAGGGATTAGGGTTTGACATTAAGGGTTGAGGGTTGAGGTTCAAGGGTCAAGGGTTTAGGGATAGGGTTTAGGGTCGAGGGATTAGGGTTAAAGTAGAGTGTGGAGGGTGTAAGGATTAGGGATAGGGTTGGAGGGTTTAGGGATAAGGGATTAGGGTTTAAGGTATAGTATCAAGTCTGTTGAGAGTTTAGGAATAGGGATAGCATTTAGGGATTAGGGATGAGGGATTATAGTTGAGGGATGATGGATTAGGGTTGAGGGTTGAGGGATTAGGGTTTAGGGATAAGGTTTAGGGTTGAGGGTTTAGGATTAGGGTTTAGGGTTGACGGATTAGCATTTAATGTCGAGGTTAGGGTTAGAGTGTTGAGGGTAGAGGGATTAGGGATAGGGTTTAGGGTTTAAGGTTTAAGGATTGAGGGTTGAGGCTTTAGGGATGAGGGTTTAAGGCTTAAGATATAGTGTCAAGTGTTGAGGGTGTAGGGATAGGGTTTAAGTTTTAAGGGTTAAGGGTTGAGGGATATGGATTAGGGTTTAAGGTATAGTGTTGAGGGTCGAGGGATCAGAGTTAAGGGTTGAGGGATTAGGGTTTGACGTTGAGGGTTGAGGGTTGAGGTTCGAGGGTCAAGGGTTTAGGGATAGGGTTGAGGGTCGAGGAATTAGGGTTAAAGTAGAGTGTGGATGGTATAAGGATTAGGGATAGGGTTGGAGGGTTTATGGATAAGGGATTAGGGTTTAAGGTATAGTATTGATTCTGTTGAGGGTGTAGGAATAGGGATAGCATTTAGGGTTTAGGGATGAAGGATTAGAGTTGGGGGATGACAGATTAGGGTTGAGGGTTGAGGGATTAGGGTTTAGGGATAAGGTTTAGGGTTGAGGGATGAGGGATTAGGGTTTAAGGTATAGTGTTGAGGGTTTAGGGATAGGGTTTAGGGTTGAGGGATTAGGATTTGACGTTGAGGGTTGAGGGTTGAGGTTCGAGGGTCAAGGGTTTAGGGATAGGGTTGAGGGTCAAGGAATTAGGGTTAAAGTAGAGTGTGGAGGGATGACGGATGATAGATTAGGGTTGAGGGTTGAGGGATTAGGGTTTGACGTCGAGGGCTGAGGGTTTAGGGTTAGGGTTGAGAGATGAGGGATCAGAGTTAAGGGTTGAGGGATTAGGGTTTGACGTCGAGGGCTGAGGTTCGAGGGTCAAGGGTTTAGGGATAGGGTTGAGGTTGAAGGGATTAGGGTTTAGGGACAAGGTTTAGGGTTAGGGTTGAGGGATTAGGGTTTAAGGTATAGTGTTGAGGGTTTAGGGATAGGGTTTAGGGTTGAGGGATTAGAGTGAAGGGTTGAGGGATTAGAATTTGGCGTTGAGGGTTTAGGGTTTAGGATCAGGGTTGAAGGTCGAGGGATTAGAGTTAAGGGTTGAGGGATTAGGGTTTGATGTTGAGGGTTGAGGGTTGAGGTTTGAGGGTCAAGGGTTTAGGGATAGGGTTGAGGGTCGAGGAATTAGGGTTAAAGTAGAGTGTGGAGGGATGACGGATGATAGATTAGGGTTGAGGGTTGAGGGATTAGGGTTTGATGTTGAGGGTTGAGGGTTTAGGGTTAGGGTTGAGAGATGAGGGATCAGAGTTAAGGGTTGAGGGATTAGGGTTTGACGTCGAGGGCTGAGGTTCGAGGGTCAAGGGTTTAGGGATAGGGTTGAGGTTGAAGGGATTAGGGTTTAGGGACAAGGTTTAGGGTTAGGGTTGAGGGATTAGGGTTTAAGGTATAGTGCTGAGGGTTTAGGGATAGGGTTTAGGGTTGAGGGATTAGAGTGAAGGGTTGAGGGATTAGAATTTGGCGTTGAGGGTTTAGGGATAGGGTTTAGGGTTGAGGGATTAGGGTTTGACGTTGAGGGTTGAGGGTTGAGGTTCGAGGGTCAAGGGTTTAGGGATAGGGTTGAGGGTCGAGGAATTAGGGTTAAAGTAGATTGTGGAGGGATGACGGATGATAGATTAGGGTTGATGGTTGAGGGATTAGGGTTTGATGTTGAGGGTTGAGGGTTTAGGGTTAGGGTTGAGAGATGAGGGATCAGAGTTAAGGGTTGAGGGATTAGGGTTTGACGTCGAGGGCTGAGGTTCGAGGGTCAAGGGTTTAGGGATAGGGTTGAGGTTGAAGGGATTAGGGTTTAGGGACAAGGTTTAGGGTTAGGGTTGAGGGATTAGGGTTTAAGGTATAGTGTTGAGGGTTTAGGGATAGGGTTTAGGGTTGAGGGATTAGAGTGAAGGGTTGAGGGATTAGAATTTGGCATTGAGGGTTTAGGGTTTAGGATCAGGGTTGAAGGTCGAGGGATTAGAGTTAAGGGTTGAGGGATTAGGGTTTGATGTTGAGGGTTGAGGGTTGAGGTTTGAGGGTCAAGGGTTTAGGGATAGGGTTGAGGGTCGAGGAATTAGGGTTAAAGTAGAGTGTGGAGGGATGACGGATGATAGATTAGGGTTGATGGTTGAGGGATTAGGGTTTGATGTTGAGGGTTGAGGGTTTAGGGTTAGGGTTGAGAGATGAGGGATCAGAGTTAAGGGTTGAGGGATTAGGGTTTGACGTCGAGGGCTGAGGTTCGAGGGTCAAGGGTTTAGGGATAGGGTTGAGGTTGAAGGGATTAGGGTTTAGGGACAAGGTTTAGGGTTAGGGTTGAGGGATTAGGGTTTAAGGTATAGTGTTGAGGGTTTAGGGATAGGGTTTAGGGTTGAGGGATTAGAGTGAAGGGTTGAGGGATTAGAATTTGGCGTTGAGGGTTTAGGGTTTAAGGTATAGTGTTGAGGGTTTAGGGATAGGGTTTAGGGTTGAGGGATTAGGGTTTGACGTTGAGGGTTGAGGGTTGAGGTTCGAGGGTCAAGGGTTTAGGGATAGGGTTGAGGGTCAAGGAATTAGGGTTAAAGTAGAGTGTGGAGGGATGACGGATGATAGATTAGGGTTGAGGGTTGAGGGATTAGGGTTTGATGTTGAGGGTTGAGGGTTTAGGGTTAGGGTTGAGAGATGAGGGATCAGAGTTAAGGGTTGAGGGATTAGGGTTTGACGTCAAGGGCTGAGGTTCGAGGGTCAAGGGTTTAGGGATAGGGTTGAGGTTGAAGGGATTAGGGTTTAGGGACAAG
Source organism: Cunninghamia lanceolata (assembly GCA_027924645.1). Lineage (NCBI taxonomy): Eukaryota > Viridiplantae > Streptophyta > Pinopsida > Cupressales > Cupressaceae > Cunninghamia > Cunninghamia lanceolata. The sequence goes on along the minus strand of BSBN01000469.1, from coordinate 12,290,031 downwards.
GTTTAGGGTTAGGGTTGAGGGATTAGGGTTTAAGGTATAGTGTTGAGGGTTTAGGGATAGGGTTTAGGGTTGAGGGATTAGAGTGAAGGGTTGAGGGATTAGAATTTGGCGTTGAGGGTTTAGGGATAGGGTTTAGGGTTGAGGGATTAGGGTTTGACGTTGAGGGTTGAGGGTTGAGGTTCGAGGGTCAAGGGTTTAGGGATAGGGTTGAGGGTCGAAGAATTAGGGTTAAAGTAGAGTGTGGAGGGATGACGGATGATAGATTAGGGTTGATGGTTGAGGGATTAGGGTTTGATGTTGAGGGTTGAGGGTTTAGGGTTAGGGTTGAGAGATGAGGGATCAGAGTTAAGGGTTGAGGGATTAGGGTTTGACGTCGAGGGCTGAGGTTCGAGGGTCAAGGGTTTAGGGATAGGGTTGAGGTTGAAGGGATTAGGGTTTAGGGACAAGGTTTAGGGTTAGGGTTGAGGGATTAGGGTTTAAGGTATAGTGTTGAGGGTTTAGGGATAGGGTTTAGGGTTGAGGGATTAGAGTGAAGGGTTGAGGGATTAGAATTTGGCGTTGAGGGTTTAGGGTTTAGGATCAGGGTTGAAGGTCGAGGGATTAGAGTTAAGGGTTGAGGGATTAGGGTTTGATGTTAAGGGTTAAGGTTCGAGGGTTTGATGTTGAGGGTTGAGGGTTGAGGTACATTTCGGTGTGACATTTAAATTGTCTTGCCGATATACACTGTAAAGGTTATTTTGTGGACTTTCAAGGATTTTTTCACCTGTGTTAATGTTCAACTTGTTTCGCTCTGCATCAAGGGATTACGGTTTGACGTTGAGGGCCGAGGTTCGAGGGTCAAGGGTTTAGGGATAGGGTTGAGGTTGAAGGGATTAGGGTTTAGGGACAAGGTTGAGGTTGAGGGATTAGGATTTGACATTGAGGGTTGAGGGTTTAGGGATAGGGTTGAGGGATTAGGATTTGACATTGAGGGTTGAGGGTCAAGGGATCAGAGTTGAGGGTTTAGGGTTTAGAGATCTATAGGAGGACAAAACGCGAGCGCGTTATAGCGCGAGCGCGTTTTGTAATTCTACTAAAACGGTAAAAAAGTGGTTACCCCCGTGATCCAGGCCCACATGCTCTGTTTTCTTACTGATTCTGCGCGTGCTCCGACAAAAAAGAAGTGCTTTCATGCTATAGGGAAGTTCACATGCACATTTGACACATTGTACCACCTTTGCATGATCTTTCCACCACCTTTTCTGCTTTGCCAACTTGAGAAGGAGGAAATAACATAGTTTTCAAACCAAATTTGATATATATCTATACAAGTTTCAATTTTTGTAGTATTGCAATGTTAATTTTGATTCAATTTTAAGAATTTAACATTGAAAAGGAAGCAAGTGGTGAAAAACTCAAATTGTTGAGGAGTTTGATGCAAGAAGATAAAAACACTACATAATTGGGTACTCTCTCCATTCAAATCTTCATTTTTTAGGTATGTCAAGTCTTTACATGCATGTTCTTTACATTTTCCTTATTTCGGATTGAATTACTTTATCATGCATTATCATACATGTTTAAAATAGACACATTTCCAATCAAGAAAGCAACCTACAATCTCACATGATGCCATGTATATTTTCTACACTTGGGCTCTTTAATAATTATGTGTAATAAACAAACCTTAGTTCATACCATGATGTCAAACTATACAAGAATAAATCCTTACAACATAAAAAAAATACAATCCCACTATTATCATGTATTCATTTCTTAAGAACTAATATTGGTCTCTTTATCATGCTACAGACAAATTCTCCGTCATGCCGAGGAAACGATCAAGAATTAAACCAACACAGGAAGAGATAGAAGCTAAGAATGCAAAGAAAGCAATGGCTATGAGGGAACTTCGTGAGAAGAGGAAATTGGACACGATAAATGAAGACATACCAATTGAAGAGGAACCACAACCATCACAAAGAGATATGGTATTGGCGGCACAAAGAGAACGAATGCAAAAACTTCGTGGTACGAGAGATTTAAATACCATAGTTGGAGACACATCCTTTATCGCAAGACAACATGTAGGGACACCATCTACCACATCTCAAGTTGAGAGTACATCATCACTCACATGTGATGAAGGAGGTACGCCATCGTTCCCACCTCAACCTCAAGGTATGTCATCTATTCCATCTTCGATCGAAGGTATGCCATCTAACCCATCTCATTTAAATATTGATGAAATTCCTAATGTTGAGATGAATTTACCTAACTTGACACCACCTAGAATTTTGCATAGAAAGCCAAAGTATTTGATTGATATTGATGAGAATATTTTGCGGCCAATGGAAGGTAAGATTCCAAAACGCACTTGTAGAAGATATGCTAATAAGATTTGGAGATTGTTCTTTGAAAAGTTAAATGAGACTGCAAGATGTCAACTATTCGTTGAAATGATGCGAAGTATAAAGTATAGGTCTATCATGAAGATTCTTGGGTTGAGAACATCAGAGGCTTCAAGTGAAAAATCTATTGTCAAGAATCTAATGAGTGCGTATGAGAGTGTGGGTAACACCTCACGCACAAAAGATAGTAATGCAACACGGCGTGTGATTACATCGACTATAGTAAGTAGTCAAACGAGGAAAGCTCGTCTTATTAGAAAGACAAGTCAAAAATTGAGAATTAATAGGAAAACTTTATCAAGAGCCGTTGGAAGATGCCAAAGAATTAAGGACACTAATGCCAATGAATTATGGGCGTTCTCGAGGAGACTACCACGAAAAGATAAACCAATTGTTGAAGCATTGAGGTCACTAATTGAAGACTTTTGGAAGAATTACACAAGGGTATCTCCGAATCAAAGGGATGTGGTAAGAAGGAGAATTGGTAGTCAGAACCGCGAGCCACATCCAAAGCATTTTTTGGATGAGACTCAAACACAGTTTTATGGTAAATTTCTAGAGAAGTATCCTCAAATTAAAATTTGTCAAAGATATTTTGAAATGCTAAAACCTTTCTATGTTAAGATAAATCACACACGCACTACTTGTTGTTGTAGATTACATATTGAATTTTCTAACCATTTTGATGCTTATAGGTCTATATGTTTAGATATGTATACTAACAATGATTTGCAGGGTTGTGCCATATGTGCCCCACCAACATCTTCAAGAGATTTCATATCAAGAATTTTATGTGAAAGAGAGGAAGGTCAAATATTCTACAAGAAATTATGCTTGGATGGCACATGTCATCGTTGCGGTGGCTTGCAACATTTGCCAATATGTGAACATATGGAAATAACACATGCGGTTGGAAATGAACTAGTAGAATTTGGCAAGTATAAAACAGTGGCATACAATACAAAAGATGGTAAAGAAGCAAAGAGGTGTGAATTAGTTATTGAAAAGATTCCAGTGTATCAGTTTATGCCTATATTTCGTGACAGCATAGTGTATGAGTATGCAAGACATGCCCATAGAGCTCGATGGTTGGACTTGCAATTCAAGTTATGCAAGGACACATTTCCAGTTGGTAGCATTGTTTCAGTCGTCGACTTTGCAGAGAACTACAGTCTACAGCCACAGCGTGAGGTGCAATCACAATATTACAACTCCACACAGGTTTCTATATTTGTGCACATCGCATTCATTCATGCGAATGATAGTACAGAGGATGACAGAAAGATCATAAGGGAGTATCATTTCTATATTAGTGATGATCGCACGCATTCTACGGAGTTCGTGCAAGGTTGCTTTCAGGTGTTCTATAATGATTTGGCTAGAAGGGGCATATCGTTCAGTCAGCATATCATATGGTCGGATAATTGTGCATCACAATTCAAGAACTCGCAGAATTTCTATTGGCTGAGTAGGAGGCATAATTTTACAGGTATTCAACATATGTGGAACTTTTGTGAGGCCGGGCATGGAAAGGGGGAGCATGATGGTGCAGGAGCATGTATCAAAAGAGCCATAGCACGAGAAGAGTTAAAGTATAAAGACAATGCAAAGTTGACAGATGCAAAATCGATTGTCGAGTGGTGTAATGCTTCCATGGGTCCAGGTAATGAAGGTAAGTCTTTAGTTCGTAGATTTTTTTGGTTGATAGATGATACTAACATTGCACCATATGAGGATTGTTGTACACTGACAGGATCAAATGAGATGCACTCTTTCAGAAGTTCAATTGCAGGTTCATGGAGTATCCATACACGAAAGATGTCATGCTTTTGTTCTTCCTGTACAATTCAAGTCTGGGATGAGTGCGAGTCAAAGGAGTGGGTTGACGAATGGCAGTTAAGTTATCTTAGCCCACTTGACACGTATCGACCCCCGACGGCACTGGAACTAACACAGATGGAATCGTCAGTTGACTTTGACCACATATCAGATTTAGTTCAACCAGGTAATATAGGGCACATATATGCATCTAATTTCATCTAGTTCAACCAGGTAATGTCATCTTACTTTGTAGTGTTTTTGTAATGTTGACTAATTTCATCTAATTTGCTACACATATCAATGTAGGACACGTATATGCAGTTATTGCAGATGAAGATAATGAAGAGGGAACAGATTATTACTTATGCCGTTGTGTTGAGGCCAAAAAGAAATTGGAGGCCCCTGTTACAGATGGAGAAAACATCGAATACCCTACAGGATCAGTGGTTATTACTGGAACATGGCTTAGAAGGTACCCACATAAGAGTGTTAATATTTGGCTATTTCAGGACTTTGACATGCATCGAAAGATTCTTCATTACTCGAACCTTGTCGTGGCATCCAACGTTCATTTGATAAAGTATCGGGGTAGACCTTTGAACAAAATATTGTGGAAGGTGCGTGAGTTTGACCATGAAGCAATACTTGACACAATAAAGAGTAGAGCAGATCCAGATGGTTCATTGGATTAATTTGTAAGTATTCACGTTGATTTTGTAAAGTTATGTTACATTGAGTTGTAAGTATGCACATTAATTTGTAAGGTTTGTCTTTTTTTATTTCCTCCTGCATTTTTACACATATGTACACATTTTTCCATCATCATGTTATGCATTTTTGGTGTCCTGCTCCTGATGCGACCAAACTCATAACTCACCCTACTAGACACCATTTGATGATCTCTCCAACACTCTGGATCCAGGGCGCCCAATCATGATGATGACCTATATACCATTCTCCCAAGGCGCTCATAATGAATGAATGATAAGGAGCGCCTTGACCTCTATAATCAAGGTGATTTTAAGTCACTTTGAGTCATTTGGGGTCAGTTTGAGTCTTTGAGTCATGTTGCAAAAAAGTGTCAATGTTGTCAAGTTGCACAAAGCAACCTTTGCATTTTTGGTGTCTTGCTCGTGATGCGACCAAACTGACTGTTCCAACGCGTCCGAATGGGTACATTTATGCTAGGCATGGTCCTATTTCTCACCCAAACATGTCGAAACAGTCGGAGCTACATTGTACCAACGATATCCCTGAAGAGTCCAAAGTGCAAAAAGGCAGCAATCTTTGACGAGATGTTACTCAAAAATCATGTCACTTAGAAACATTCCGTCTGAGGCAACGGGATCACGTAGAGTGCCTCTACAATAACCTCTCTCAATTTTTTATAGCTCTGAGGCATTTGCCCGTGGTGAAAGGTTTTCTGCTGCCCCAAAAATCGTCAGAAGGAGGCAGTGTAAAGTTGCAAAGGGGTGTAACTTTCGTCCTGCTCCTGATGCGACCAAACTGACTGTTCCAACGCGTCCGAATGGGTACATTTATGCTAGGCATGGTCCTATTTCTCACCCAAACATGTCGAAACAGTCGGAGCTACATTGTACCGACGATATCCCTGAAGAGTCCAAAGTGCAAAAAGGCAGCAATCTTTGACGAGATGTTACTCAAAAACCGTGTCACTTAGAAACATTCCGTCTGAGGCAACGGGATCACGTAGAGTGCCTCTACAATAACCTCTCTCAGTTTTTTATAGCTCTGAGGCATTTGCCCGTGGTGAAAGGTTTTCTGTTGCCCTAAAAATCGTCAGAAGGAGGCAGTGTAAAGTTCCAAAGGGGTGTAACTTTCGTCCTGCTCCTGATGCGACCAAACTGACTGTTCCAACGCGTCCGAATGGGTACATTTATGCTAGGCATGGTCCTATTTCTCACCCAAACATGTCGAAACAGTCGGAGCTACATTGTACCGACGATATCCCTGAAGAGTCCAAAGTGCAAAAAGGCAGCAATCTTTGACGAGATGTTACTCAAAAACCGTGTCACTTAGAAACATTCCGTCTGAGGCAACGGGATCACGTAGAGTGCCTCTACAATAACCTCTCTCGGTTTTTTATAGCTCTGAGGCATTTGCCCGTGGTGAAAGGTTTTCTGTTGCCCTAAAAATCGTCAGAAGGAGGCAGTGTAAAGTTGCAAAGGGGTGTAACTTTCGTCCTGCTCCTGATGCGACCAAACTGACTGTTCCAACGCGTCCGAATGGGTACATTTATGCTAGGCATGGTCCTATTTCTCACCCAAACATGTCGAAACAGTCGGAGCTACATTGTACCGACGATATCCCTGAAGAGTCCAAAGTGCAAAAAGGCAGCAATCTTTGACGAGATGTTACTCGAAAATCGTGTCACTTAGAAACATTCCGTCTGAGGCAACGGGATCACGTAGAGTGCCTCTACAATAACCTCTCTCGGTTTTTTATAGCTCTGAGGCATTTGCCCGTGGTGAAAGGTTTTCTGTTGCCCTAAAAATCATCAGAAGGAGGCAGTGTAAAGTTGCAAAGGGGTGTAACTTTCGTCCTGCTCCTGATGCGACCAAACTGACTGTTCCAACGCGTCCGAATGGGTACATTTATGCTAGGCATGGTCCTATTTCTCACCCAAACATGTCGAAACAGTCGGAGCTACATTGTACCGACGATATCCCTGAAGAGTCCAAAGTGCAAAAAGGCAGCAATCTTTGACGAGATGTTACTCAAAAACCGTGTCACTTAGAAACATTCCGTCTGAGGCAACGGGATCACGTAGAGTGCCTCTACAATAACCTCTCTCAGTTTTTTATAGCTCTGAGGCATTTGCCCGTGGTGAAAGGTTTTCTGTTGCCCTAAAAATCGTCAGAAGGAGGCAGTGTAAAGTTGCAAAGGGGTGTAACTTTCGTCCTGCTCCTGATGCGACCAAACTGACTGTTCCAACGCGTCCGAATGGGTACATTTATGCTAGGCATGGTCCTATTTCTCACCCAAACATGTCGAAACAGTCGGAGCTACATTGTACCGACGATATCCCTGAAGAGTCCAAAGTGCAAAAAGGCAGCAATCTTTGACGAGATGTTACTCAAAAACCGTGTCACTTAGAAACATTCCGTCTGAGGCAACGGGATCACGTAGAGTGCCTCTACAATAACCTCTCTCGGTTTTTTATAGCTCTGAGGCATTTGCCCGTGGTGAAAGGTTTTCTGCTGCCCCAAAAATCGTCAGAAGGAGGCAGTGTAAAGTTGCAAAGGGGTGTAACTTTCGTCCTGCTCCTGATGCGACCAAACTGACTGTTCCAACGCGTCCGAATGGGTACATTTATGCTAGGCATGGTCCTATTTCTCACCCAAACATGTCGAAACAGTCGGAGCTACATTGTACCGACGATATCCCTGAAGAGTCCAAAGTGCAAAAAGGCAGCAATCTTTGACGAGATGTTACTCGAAAATCGTGTCACTTAGAAACATTCCGTCTGAGGCAACGGGATCACGTAGAGTGCCTCTACAATAACCTCTCTCGATTTTTTATAGCTCTGAGGCATTTGCCCGTGGTGAAAGGTTTTCTGCTGCCCCAAAAATCGTCAGGAGGCAGTGTAAAGTTGCAAAGGGGTGTAACTTTCGTCCTGCTCCTGATGCGACCAAACTGACTGTTCCAACGCGTCCGAATGGGTACATTTATGCTAGGCATGGTCCTATTTCTCACCCAAACATGTCGAAACAGTCGGAGCTACATTGTACCGACGATATCCCTGAAGAGTCCAAAGTGCAAAAAGGCAGCAATCTTTGACGAGATGTTACTCGAAAATCGTGTCACTTAGAAACATTCCGTCTGAGGCAACGGGATCACGTAGAGTGCCTCTACAATAACCTCTCTCGGTTTTTTATAGCTCTGAGGCATTTGCCCGTGGTGAAAGGTTTTCTGTTGCCCTAAAAATCGTCAGAAGGAGGCAGTGTAAAGTTGCAAAGGGGTGTAACTTTCGTCCTGCTCCTGATGCGACCAAACTGACTGTTCCAACGCGTCTGAATGGGTACATTTATGCTAGGCATGGTCCTATTTCTCACCCAAACATGTCGAAACAGTCGGAGCTACATTGTACCGACGATATCCCTGAAGAGTCCAAAGTGCAAAAAGGCAGCAATCTTTGACGAGATGTTACTCAAAAACTGTGTCACTTAGAAACATTCCGTCTGAGGCAACGGGATCACGTAGAGTGCCTCTACAATAACCTCTCTCAGTTTTTTATAGCTCTGAGGCATTTGCCCGTGGTGAAAGGTTTTCTGCTGCCCCAAAAATCGTCAGAAGGAGGCAGTGTATTAAGTCAGGATGAAAGCCTATTCACTCTAGGCGCCTGTTTTTGACCAAATCACACATGCGCCTTGAACAACTCTGTCTTCAAGGCGCTTTTCTCTAATCTCTGTAACTCTCCAAATCCACTAAGGCGCAAATTTTACCTCTTGGGCTCAAGATATAGGTTCTTCATCCAAGGCGCCAGAATGGTCCAAAGGCGCATTTCACCTCTAACCTCACCTCTGACCTTACTTGGAGGCGCTAAACCTCATCTCATTGCTCTCCTCCATTACAAGCGCTCACTTACCTCAATCTTGGGCGCATACCAACATCCCAACATCCAAATCACCTAGGCGCTCAAAACCTTCAAGACTCAAGGTGCATTTTATGATCAAACAAGGTATCTCCTGAACAAGGCGCTCATAGTCTCATCAGGGCGTTAATCATCATCATGAGCACTCATATTGTTCTAGGCGCACAATTATCTCTGGAATGCTCAAGGCGCACATACCCTTCTCTAGGCTAGTTTACACTTATTCAAGGCGCTCATTCCAAACTTACATGAACTACTCATTATAAGACGCACAAACTAGATGATCCTAGGGCATAAGGGCGCTCATAGGAGTTGTTATGTGTCATTTTGGCCAAGGTTTTCTGGAGCAGTGAAGACATTAGGAAGGGGATGATCGTTTGGATAGTTTTGAATGCTTTATTTCTCCTTGTTTAAACTAGGCGCTCACTGAGGATTGGAGTAGCCTTTGCACCCTCACATCACGTTAATCGGCGTTTCAAAGGCAATCATAGTATAGGAAGATTTGCGCCTTGAAGAAGAGAGTTATCTGGTGAGTGCTTAGGAGTTCTGGCGCCTAGGGGAAAGGTCTAGGTAGAGCGCCTTCAGACTTTCACAGTGAAGTGCCTTAAGGAGTTGGATGATGTTTTTAGCGCCTTAAGGATGATGATGGAGCGCTTTGGAGTCAGGTTAGTCTGGAGCACCTTAAGAAGGTAAAGCACTTCAAATGTAAACACAAGTGTTTTGAGCACCCTAATGAGAAGTTGTCTTGGCACCATAAGTTGTTCAAACGAAGATATGCGCCTTGGATAGTTGCAAAGACCTAATTTAGCGCCCAAGGTTGGAAGACTCTTTGTGAGCGCCCAGTGTTTGAAAGCTCTTTGTGTTTGGTGCATTAAAATGAATTTGGCACCTAAATAGTATTGAAACACTCAACTGAGCGCCTAAAGCCCATGAGAGAAGTGATATGCGCCTTGATAGGAATATCATGGAAGATGAGTTTACTGAATGGCGCCTTGAATGACTTGGTTGATTAAGTGTTTTAGCACCTAGATATGGGATGAATCATTGAGCGCCTTTGGTTGAGATGATGTCAGCACCTTTGAGATTATAACACCTTGGAGTCAAGTTCGAAGGAGCACCTTGAGAAGGTAAAACACTTCAAATGTTTTCAAGGAATTGGAGAAGTCACTTAGTGCCTAAAAGGAATTCCAGAGCAAGAGGGTTGGAGCGCCTTGAGCTTCAAGTCAGATATGCGCCTAGACCTCTACCCTTTAGCAAGTTGAAGCCCTCTGAGCCTTGACAACGTGAGAATGCCTTATAGTGAATATGCGCCTTGGGCAAGGTTGAATACAAAGTTGAGGAGTATATCATAATGAGTAAGTGCACTGTAGGGTTAGATGATAAAGACTAGTGCCTTGAGTGTCTTGGTCAAAATTTTGACGTGAGAAGTCTTGCAAGATCAAACCCTGGAGTGCGCCTTAGAGAGAACCTATTGATCCTTTGCTTTGACAAGATTTGGGCGCCAGAATGATCCTTAATAAATGGAATGTATCTACACCAATTTTGCGCCTTTAGGGAAGTGATGGTGGCCAGAATGATCCTTAATCTCATATTTGTGCGCCTAGGTCTAGAAGCAAGATTTGAGCGCCTTAGGATAGGGTTTTTTGCACCTTGTCTTGGAGAGTGAATTTGCGCCTTGGATGATGTTGAAGCGCCTTGGGATGAAATGCGCCCAAACTTATAGAGGGCCTTCAGTGAGGGAGTTGAAGAGAGTGCTTAGAGGAAGGATAGCCTTAAGATCAAACTAAATACTTAGAAACCTAAGATTAGCGCCTTATTTGAAGTTATACACCTATTCTGGCGCCAGAGAGTGAGTTTGAGTGTGAAGAAGTGAATGTCTGCGCCTTGAAGGGGATACAAAGGGAAGATGATGTACCTTGATGGGTTGATGATGGAAATTTGCGTTTTGGAGCTAAATGTGCGCCTTGAAGGAGATAGTGCATAGAGGTACAATGAATCTTCCGGAGAACATGGATAGACAACTAAGTCTCCAACTTGAGTCTTCTAAGTGAATTGGATAATGAAGAGAGTCTAGTCATTTTGGGCGCTAGTATCAGGATGAATCATCCAAAATGGGTGCCTAGAACTAGAAGGCGCCAATGCATGAGTTCAAGGATCCTCCATTGGAGCGCCTAGCCCAGATGGCTATAGATTGAAAGTTTTAAAGCTAAGTGATGTCTCTTACGTGAATTCCTAGCCCAGGTGCATGTGTTGGGAAAAACTCTTTGGCTCTGGCGCCTAGAATTGGGAGCTTTGTAAGATGCACCAATTGATGAAACATTTCCATTTTGCGCCTAGAATAGAACTCTCTCACATAGTTGAAATTGACTTGATAGAAGGAGATAAGTCTTAAGGACTAGTTTGGCGCCTCACTTGCCTATCTCACCTTTGAAATGTGCTTTGGTTGATGATCATCATTGATGGAACCTAGTGAAATGTAAAGCTATTTGCATCTCCAGAGGATCAAAATTGGATTAGGAGATCATCCTTGCAGTTGAGATTGACAGAGAAGTGTTAAAGGAATCACTTCAAATGGGCGCCTAAGCTAGTTGAGGCGCATATCAATTCCACTGTAACTCCAGACTGACGCTTAGGATCCAGTCATCTCCTAAGGCGCAGTTCCATTCACCCATGACCTCGCTTGGCGTCTAAAACTTGGAAACTCCTTTGGAAAGCTCCTGTTGCGCCTAGAAGATGAGTTTGGGATATCAACTTGCAAAAGGCTTAGAAACTCTTCAAAGATGTTAGGCACAATCCCATGGCACTGGAGCTCAGTTTTGGCGCCTTCAAGGAATAGCACATGAAGGAACTTGGGAGGTCAAGTGCTTGTAAAAGGGAACACCTTGGAACATCTTCCAGGGGTTGAAGTAGTAAGAAAACATCAAGTGAGTCTAGGCGCACTCCCTTGTGTGAACAGTTTAGCTCTGGCGCCTAGCCACAGAGTGAGCCAGAAGAAGTAGTTTGGACATTAGAAGATAGGCGCTCATTCTACAATGAAGCATTCCACCTTCCTAATCAACAAAGACTTGCAAGAATTGACAAAGGAAGCTAAGGCGCACCTTCTACTTGTTTCCACCTCCAGAATGCGCCTAACCTTGAAAGGGGGTTCAAAGATGTTTGTTAGACCTTTTCACTCAAGGCACTCACCTTAGGCGCACTTTCTAAGTCCTTGTCACCTCAAGGAAACACCTAGTTTGGAAGGCGCTTGCCCTGTTCTCCACTCCTTTCAATTGGCGCCTAGAACACAGAATGCATGAAAGGAGCGCCTAGACTCCAGAGGGCTGATTTGGGCGCCTAGCATTTAAAACACTTTCATAATGATGATGTTTTGGCGCCTACTCTTGGAAACAATCCAGAGCATCCATAAACTCTAATTGGCACCTAATGTTGACAAGGCGCAACTTCAGGAGGAGGTCACCTCAACTTGGCGCCCAAGTCAGAAAAACCTGTAAATCCTTCAAATATGCGCCTACCTTGTGAGGTGATGAGTTGAACATTCTAAATCTTCAAATGTTGCTCAAATAAGGAAGACATTGTAACATCAAGGCTTCAAGGCCTGTCCTTGTATTTCCATTGAATGAGTTGTACTTCATGCTATTGAAAGCATTTTCCATGTAATAAGACATTGCAAGTTGATTGAATCAAGTAACAAGACAAGTACCCAACTCTAATGTTGTTTCATTCAAATAGTTATCTTGATGTATATCTTTATGTTATTGAAGTAGTTGATGAATTGTTAGCAAGTAAAAGTGTTTAAGTAAGGAAAATTTTTCGTAGAACTAGTTGGGTATCTTACACTTACACCATGCCTATCCATCAAACATCACAATGCAATCAAAATCCTAACAACATGCCCATGATCCAAGATCAAGTGCAATCATGCAAAGATATTATCAATCACAAGCCTATTAAGAATGAACTAGAGTCTTCTAGTACCATACTTTTCCATCAAACACCATCATGTAATCCATGGCCTATCAAGCCTATCAAAGAAAATGCAAACATCCTATGTAATACAATCAGACTTTAAATATTTGAAGTAGCCATCTACAAATATCCATTCAAAAGTGGATTTATAATGCAAGTATGGACGCCATCAATAAAAAAGATTTGTATTAACCAAATATCCATATACGCATACATCAATATCTGTCGATATAAGTATAACATATATACAAAATAGCCATATAGGCTTACAAGAATGCCATATAGGCATACAATGTCAACTATGTACAATACAAAATATATGTCCACAAATGCCATATAGGCATACAACAGAGGAACACAATAAAAAGTCATTCCCCTCTAGCTGGTGAAGAGAATAAATCACGAGCAGCCTTTGATCTTCTAGGGGATGGAGACATGCATGTGGGTGGTCTACTACGAACCCGAGGGCTACTTCTCCTATTTAGTTCTTCCTGCACCTTTACCTGTTACAAAAAAAAGTATAGATATTAATATATAGAAATTACATGTTATAAAAAAATGAAACATTTAACAAAATAATCACTTACCGCTAACATATAATCTGTCTGCTCGCTTGCCTCAGTAGAAGGAAAAGGCCCTGGTGATGTCATGTCCTATAGAAACCATCCAGATAGAAATTAAACTTCAAATCAATAATCTTTTGATTTTTCAAAAATAGACAACTATAACAATGAATGTAAATTGAAATTTACTAATCTGCCTCATACCCCTGTCAATGCCATAGAGCTATGAATTGCAGAGGCCACACCCTGCTCCATTGCCCTATGAACATGGGGAGGTGTATCCGCAGCCTGCATCATCTGGAAATAAAACAACATTATTCAATTACGAAAACTATAATAGTGATGCAAATCATGGCTCCTAACATACACACACGCTCATCTAAACATGGAAGTACACACAATAAAACACACAAATCACATACAAAAATTTAGTAAGTACAATTCATTCATTAAACTATTTATTTTATTACCTCCGTAAAGCTTTGAAGTCCACCACCGCTGGCAGGTGTTGCCATGAAATCTACAGTGTTAACCTATTCAACATCCAAAATCAGAAATTAGAATACCATTCATATAACGATGCTATTCACATGTAATATTTATAATTGTTTATTAGTTACATACCTCGACAGTAGATGATCTAGTGAAAAATGTAGGTGGAGAACCACTGAAAACTGCATCGACGCTATGACCCTGAAATTTCATTAAAATCATCAATTTAAATTAGTTAATCTTGTATTTCAAAAATAAAATTTAATAAATTAAATTCAATAAACTTGCTAATATTTACCTGAGTATCAAGGCCGAAAGTCTCACTCAGGAGGGTATCTGTCATCGCCATCTGCTCAGCTGCAGATGTAGCCTGTGCACCTGCGTCCTGACTGTCCATGGGGTCATAACCACAGGCTGACCCGCAAGCCTGGCAAGTATGCGGTGGGACCCTACTCCTCGCACTATCTCCCAACCCACTCTGTGTTGCAGGATCGGCATGCTCTATGATGCTCTGGGTCAAGGCACTAATCGACCTCAGTGTATCGACCTCAACACTCTCCTTCACAATGGAAGGAATAGAAACATGCTCGTGGGCTGGTCTGCTGATTACTCGTCTCACTACCCGCTGTGGGTCAAGACGTGCCCCTGGTCTATCCTGTGATGAGCCCCCACCTCTACCCTGGAAGTCCCGCATATCAAAATAGTTTGGCACTTTATTGAGGACAAACTCGGAGTAGAGTTTCCTCAAAAAGTATTGCGGGACCTCATTGTTATTGCATGGAGGATGGTCAAAAACCATCCACCACCTCTGCCCAAAATTGTCCCTTATCGCTTGGTTGTTGCACCAATGGATAGGGAACCTCTTGCATGTAATGGGTGGAGGTTGATTTGTTTGTGGGTTTGTGAAAATTGAACACAAGTCTACTTTTGTAATTTGTAATTTTTTGACATCTTGATATGACAATTTATCTGCATAGTAATCTCTAAACTCTCTCTTTTTATCGGTCCAACTAGTTATTTGCTTGCTAATTGAATTTACATTTGATAACATAGACTCAAGAGATTCGGCAAGCGTGGACCTATGCAAGGTTGAAGTGGAAGGATCTTTCAACCTTGCAATTATATCTTCAATTTGTTTTTTGTTGTTTTCAATTTCCCCCATTATATTATCTTGTGTTCCAGGGGCATGTCGAGGAATGAATGGAGGAGGTTGTTGTTCTGCAGGTATTTCTTCCTCAAGATTTTGTGGATTTTGAGGATTTTGAGGAGGAGGAGGAGGTGCATTAACATTTCCTACAATTAATAAAATATGCATCAAAAATCAACACAAAACCTACCTATTTAGGAAGAAATTCAAACAAAAAAACAAAGATAACTCACCCCTTTGGCGTGCTCGACGTCGCGGCGGCATTTCGGCGATGAATCGACAAATCTTTTGTGTTGAACGGTGTTTTGTAGAACGCGAGCGCGTTTTTGAAGGGTTTTAAGCCGCGGGCGGAGGAAAAACTCACAATGAAATGAACTAAAATGAAATGACAGCGTTTTTTTTTTATATATGAAGCGCTTTATAACGCGCTCGCGTTATGGCTCGGCAATGACGAGCCTTAGGCTTGTCATTGCCAAGCCATAACGCGAGCGCGTTATAACGCGCTCGCGTTATGCCTAAATTTTTTTTCAAAATTTTTTGGCCACTTTTTGGCCCCCCATCTTTTTGCACTTACCCAGGTGCACGTGGGGTCCATCCACAATAACCTCTCTCATTTTTGTTCAACTACTGATGCAGGAGCATCCAGAGGTGTAAGGGAAATCTTATATCACCCAAAAAGAAGTTAATTCAAAACCATTGTAGTTGTTCTCATTTCTTCCCATAATTAGTGTTTTTGGTTCCATAATATCCAGAATAATAATGTAGGACTTTCAGTTTTTCTAAACTGCTAAAAATAGCAACCTGCCTATTTAGGAAAGTGTACCTGCTATTTTTTGAAAGTTTGCATTTGGGCATGTAATGAAGCAAAAACTTCTAGAAATTTACATAACGGAAATATAAGACCTTTGGCGAAGGAATCAAGCAAAGATAATTTGTGAGCTAAAAGATATTAAAGTTTT
This sequence comes from Cunninghamia lanceolata, assembly GCA_027924645.1. Classification (NCBI taxonomy): domain Eukaryota; kingdom Viridiplantae; phylum Streptophyta; class Pinopsida; order Cupressales; family Cupressaceae; genus Cunninghamia; species Cunninghamia lanceolata. The sequence continues at coordinate 12,274,078 of BSBN01000469.1, read as the reverse complement.
TGTTTTCTGAAAAGCCCTTGAAAATTTTCAGAACGAGATATGAGGCACTAAAACTTCCCATAACATCCCAAAAAGTTGATGAAAATCCATTTACAAATTTCTGGCATGATAGTTCACATCACGAGCTTTCCGGCGCTTAAAACGGTTCATCAATCAGACACCTGGATCAAAAGTTATGCTTCCCGGAAGTTGACCTACTTTTGGAGGGAGTTGCAAATTTTGAAATTTGGCTAGAGGCCACCAAAAAGTGCTATTTATGACTATTTTAGGAACCCTGGGCAGGAGTAGAGTTAAGGGGGGCCAGTGCAGAGTCAATAATAGGTGGGAAAATAGAAACCCTAGCTGATTTGGAGTTACAGAAGGCTAAAGATTCTAGAGTCTTGAGGTTGGGAAAGCTGTAATGTGTTGCAGCTAGTAGAGGATTCATCCTCTAATTGTAATTGAGCTTCTGTAATGTAATGAGTTGCCCAGTTCAATAAAAGAAAGTTCTATTTGATGTGTTCAATATCTATTATTGTGTGTTTTATGATTTACCCCCTTCATCAAGTGGTATCAGAGCCAGGTTCCTGAGTGTGTAGACAGATCGCCGACCGTGAGGCAGTTTGCACCAGGACCTAAGGTTGTGGGTTTGTTGCGGAGACCAAGATGCCTCCACGAAGAAATCGTGTTGGGAGGAATGCTTTGACGGAAGAGGGTTTTAGAGCCCTACAAAGGCAAATCGATGCATTGCAAGAGGAGCTACGAAGAGGGTTTGAGTCGAGGACAAGAGAAGAAAGTGAAGATGAAGTTGAAGAAGAGCTATCTGAGGAAGAACAAGAAGCTACCGAAGATGCTGCAGAAGTAAGGTTGTTGAGGGTCATTTTGAAGATCGGAAAGAGGCCCAAGATTGAAGTTTCTACATATTCTAGAGATTTGAATCCATAACATCTTATTGATTGGATCAATGACATGGAGGAGTATTTTGAGTATGAAGATGTGGAGGACCCAGATCGGGTTAAGTTTGCAAAAACAAAGTTGAAGGGCCATGCCAATATTTGGTGGAAGGAGGTCCAAGTAGAGAGGAATAGAAGAGGAAAAGCAAAGATCACCAGATGCAATCGGATGGTGGAGAAACTGAAAAAGTAGTTCATTCCTGTGGACTATGAGATGGAGTTGCTGAAGAAGTTGCAAAGACTGAAGCAAGGTAACAAGTCTGTTAAGAAGTATACAGAAGAGTTTTATAAAATTACTATCAGGACAGGCCATGTAGAGCCCAACAAGGAGAAGGTAGCCCGTTACATTAATGGGTTGAGGCCGAGTATTCAAGAGGAGTTGAGCCTAGTCAGAATGACCACCATAGAAGATGCGTACCAGTTTTCCCTGAAGGTGGAAAAGAAGATGAACAAAAGATTTGATAGCAAGCAAAGGGGAAGAGGTCAAGGTGGAAGGACTGGTGGAAGACCCTATGGAGGCCGTAATGAAGATCAAAAGAAAAGTGAAGAAACAGGCACCAGTCGAAATCAAAGAGGGGATAATACCTACCGCCCTCGTGACCAGAACAATGGTGATCAAAGAGGAAGAGGAAGAGGCAGACCTGGGCAAGGACCTGGAAGAGGAGGTTTTAGAGGAACCTATTTCCAATGTGGAGAAGAAGGGCATCGAGCATATGAGTGTCTGTAACATCAAGGAAGGACAAATAGAAGACTTGAAGGTAATGCACGAGTTGCACATGTAGATGAAGATGCACATTCTGAGCATTCTGAAGATGCTGAAAGGGGAGAAACCCTAGTTGTCAGGAGAACCTTGCTGAATGAGGAGAAAGAACCCAATCAGAGGAAGAGTTTATTCCACACAAGGTGTAAATGTGAGGGTAAGTGTTGTCATATTATTATTGATAGTGGAAGCACTGATAATCTTGTTTTAGAGGAGATGGTTGACAAGTTGAAGTTGAAAAGAAGAAAGCATTTGCATCCATATCGGATTGCATGGTTGCAGAAGGACCATAGAGCTTTGGTCAATGAGCAGTGTTTAGTGAAGTTCAAGATTGGTGACTACCATGATGAGGTGCTGTGTGATATCATATTGATGGATGCATGTCATATGCTGTTGGGGAGGCCGTGGCAGTATGATAGGAGCGCTGTCCATGATGGCCGTGCAAACACATATTCCCTAACAAAGGATGGAGTTCGTCATAAGTTGAAGCCCTTGAAGGAGGTGGAAGAAAAGGTATGTAGTACTGCCAGAATTTGTTTGGTAGATAGTAAGAAATTTTTGGAGGGTATGAAGCATGAACGTCATTGCTTTGCATTGATTCCTAAGATTAGTCAAGAGAAATGTGAAGATGTACCAGCAGAAGTTTCAGATATGTTGGAAGAGCTCTAGGACATTATCTCTGATAATGTACCAGAAGGTTTGCCACCAGTAAGGAAGATAAGTCATCAAACGGATTTGATACCAAGAGCCAGTTTGCCAAACAAGGCAGCCCATAGAATGACCCCTGCAGAGAATGAAGAATTGAACAGACAAGTTTAGGAGCTATTGAGGAAGGGCCTAATAAGGGAGAGCCTAAGTCCATGTGCGGTACCTACAGTACTAGCACCAAAGAAAGATGGAGAATGGAGGATGTGTACAGACTCTCGAGCCATCAATAAGATAACGATCAAGTATAGATTTCCATTGCCAAGAATAGATGACATCATGGATTGTTTGAGTGGAGCCAAGTACTTCACGAAAATTGACTTGAAGAGTGCGTATCACCAAATCCATATCAGAGAAGGGGATGAATGGAAGACAGCCTTCAAGACAAAGGAAGGTTTGTATGAGTGGTTAGTCATGCCATTTGGGCTAACCAATGCACCGAGCACATTCATGCGGCTCATGAATGAGGTACTAAAAGAATTTTTGGGAAGTTTTGTTATTGTTTATTTGGATGATATTTTAATTTTCAGTAAGACTTGGGATGAGCATTTGATGCATATCAGAAGAGTTCTAGAGAAGCTAAGGGAGGAGAAGCTGCTGATAATCTAAAGAAATGTAGTTTTGCAAAGAAGGAGTTAGTATACCTAGGATTTGTTGTCTCAGAGGAAGGTCTTAAGATGGACCCAGAAAAAGTAAGGGCTATCATTGAGTGGCCTACACCAAGGAGTGCAACGGAGGTAAGATCTTTTCATGGTTTGGCAAGTTTTTACAGAAAGTTTATCAGGAATTTCAGTAGCATTTGTGCACCGCTAACTGAAACAATGAGAGGGGATAGAAAAGAGTTTAGATGGACTAAAGGAGCTGACAAGAGGTTTGATACATTGAAGCAGAAAGTTGTAGAACAACCTGTTTTGGCACTTCCAGATTTCAATAAGGTATTTCAGGTAGATTGTGATGCTAGTGGTAGTGGTATAGGAGCTGTTTTGAGCCAAGAAGGTAAGCCCATTGCCTATTTTAGTGAGAAGCTTAATGATGCCAAGAAAAAGTATTATGTTTATGATCAGGAATTTTATGCAATAGTTCAGGCTTTGAAGAAATGGAGACATTATTTGTTGCCAAAAGAGTTTGTTTTATATACTGATCATCAGGCTTTGCAGTATATTAATAGTCAAGGAAAGTTGAACCAAAGGCACTTAAAATGGGTTGAGTTTTTGCAGAGTTATACCTTTGTTTTGAAGCACAGGAGTGGGAAGTCCAACAAAGTTGCAGATGCCTTGAACAGAAGGCAAAATTTGTTGACAGAAATGAGGATAGAGGTTGTTGGGTTTGATGAGCTCAAAAGTTTGTATCCTGAAGATCTAGATTTTGCAGAGGCTTGGAAATCTTGTCTGGAGCCTGTTACTTTGGACAGGACAAAATGGTTGGATTTCATAATCCAAGACAGCATGTTGTTTAGAGGAAGCCAGTTGTGCATTCCGAGGAGTTCCTTGAGAGAGAACCTGATTAAAGAGAAGCATAGTGGAGGACTGGCTGGACACTTTGGTCGAGATAAGACCATTTCTATTGTTGGTGAAAATTATTATTGGCCACAGTTACAGCAGGATGTGAGGAAGTTTGTGCAGAGTTGCAGAGTATGTCAGTTGTCAAAAGGAACAAGTCAAAATACAGGGTTGTATCAACCATTACCTGTACCAAAGAAGCCATGGGATGATATTAGTATGGATTTTGTTCTTGGTTTACCAAGGACACAGAGAGGGCATGATTCTATTTTTGTGGTGGTGGACAGATTCTCAAAGATGGCACATTTTATTCCTTGTAAGAAGACTAATGATGCTATTCATATTGCAGAGTTATTTTTTAAGGAAGTGGTGAGACTACATGGTCTACCAAAGAGCATAGTTTCAGATCGAGATACCAAGTTTGTTGGTTATTTCTGGAGGACATTGTGAAAGAAGTTGAAGACAGATTTGAAGTTTAGTTCTGCACACCATCCATAGACTAATGGACAAACTGAAGTGGTGAATAGGAGTTTGGGTAACCTGCTACGATGCTTAGTAGGAGATAAGCCTAAGGGATGGGATTTGATTTTACCACAGGCAGAATTTGCTTACAACAATTCTATTAATAGGAGTACTGGTAAATCACCATTCCAGATTGTATATGGCAATAGCCTAAGAAATGCTTCTGAGTTAAGGAAGCTGGACAACAGAGAAAAGACAAGTGCTGAAGCTGAAGACTTTGCAGAACATCTAAAGAATTTGCATGAAGAGGTGAGAAAGCACATTAATAAAATGAATATTCAGTACAAGGCTAAGGCAGATCAGAAGAGGAGATATAAGGATTTCCAGGTAGGAGATGAAGTCATGGTTCACTTGAGAAAAGAAAGGTTCCCAATTGGAACATACAATAAGTTAAAAATGAAGAAATTTGGACCATGCAAAATTTTAAAGAAACATGATTCAAGAAATGCATATGAGGTAGAGCTGCCGAGTGGGATCAATATTTCCCCTGTTTTCAACATTGCTGATTTATCAGAATATCATGAAGGTGGAATAGAGGATGGACCAACAGAAGTGCAGTGGAGTATTCTGGCATCTACTTCAACAAAGGAGATAGAAGAGATTTTGGATAGCCGTGTGGGAAGGAGCACTCGGAACAATCAATACGAAGAATATCTAGTGAAATGGAAAGGAAGGCCTGTTGAAGATTCTTCTTGGTTGTCTAAGGCAGAGGTTGACCATTTGGGTTTTCCTCACACAAACACCTGAGACGTGACAGGGTCACTTCTCAAATTACCCTGGGAGTCTGATGCAGGAGCATCCAGAGGTGTAAGGGCAATCTTGCATCACCCAAAAAGAAGTTAATTTAAAACCATTGTAGTTGTTCTCATTTCTTCCCATAATTAGTGTTTTTGGTTCCATAATATCCAGAATAATAATGTAGGACTTTCAGTTTTTCCAAAACTGCTAAAAATAACGACCTGCCTATTTAGGAAAGTGTACCTGCTATTTTTAGAAAGTTTGCATTTGGGCACGTAATGAAGCAAAAACTTCTAGAAAGTTACATAACAGAAATATAAGACCTTTAGCAAAGGAATCAGGCAAGGATCATTTGTGAGCTGAAAGATATTAAAGTTTTTGTTTTCTGAAAAGCCCCTGAAAATTTTTGGAACGAGATATGAGGCACTAAAACTTCCCATAACATCCCAAAAAGTTGATAGAAATCTATTTACAAATTTTTGGCATGATAGTTCACATCGCGAGCTTTCCGGCGCTTAAAACGGTTCGTCAATCAGACACCCGGATCAAAAGTTATGCTTCCCGGAAGTTGACCTACTTTTGGAGGGAGTTGCAAATTTTGAAATTTGGCTGGAGGCCGCCAAAAAGTGCTATTTATGACTATTTTAGGAACCCTAGGCAAGAGTAGAGTTAAGGGGAGCCAGTGTAGAGTCAAGAATAGGTGGGCAAACAGAAACCCTAGCTGATTTGGGGTTACAGAAGGCTGAAGACTCTAGAGTCTTAAGGTTGGGAAAGCTGTAATGTGTTGCAGCCAGTAGAGGATTCATCCTCTTATTGTAATTGAGCTTCTGTAATGTAATGAGTTGCCCAGTTCAATAAAAGAAAGTTCTATTTGATGTGTTCAATATCTGTTATTGTGTGTTTTGTGATTTACCCCCTTCATCAACTACATTCTGTTTGACTGTGCCGAAATCAAACACATTGTTGCAAAATGCTTCAATTTGATGCAGTGGAAAGGTGCTAGGTGTGACATTTTTCATTCCATAGCTCGTGGGGTCAAACAGACTATGCCAACGCATCGATGTGGGTGGTTAAATGCTAGTGGAGGTCTCATTTTGTGCACCAAGCATCCCAGTCATTCCGAGCAAGAGGCTACTGGCAAAGTCCCTTAAGATCCCTGAGACCAAAAAACTGCCAAACTTTCACGGAGCAATTCTCAGAATTCATGATAGCTGGGAATGTTATGTTTAGATTTACAGGTGCATGTGGGCTCCGTCCACAATAACCTCTCTCATTTTTGGTCAACTCCATTCCCTTTGACCGTGCCAAAATCAAACGCATTGTTGCAAAATGCTTCAATTTAATGCAGTGGAAAGGTGCTAGGTGTGACATTTTTCATTCCATAGCTCGTGGGGTCGAACAGACTGCGCCAATGTGTCGAGGTGGGTGGGTAAATGCCATTAGAGGTCTCTTTTTGTGCGCCAAGCCTCCCAGTCATTCCGGGCAAGAGGCTACCGGCAAAGTCCCTTAAGATCCCTGAGACCAAAAAACTACCAAACTTTGACAGAGCAGTTCTCAAAATTCATGATAGCTGGGAATGTTATGTTTGGACCTACAGGTGCATGTGGGGTCCATCCACAATAACCTCTCTCATTTTTGGTCAACTCCATTCCGTTTGACCGTGCCGAAATCAAACGCATTGTTGCAAAATGCTTCAATTTGATGCAATGGAAAGGTGCTAGGTGTCACATTTTTCATTCCATAGCTCGTGGGGTCGAACAGATTGCGCCAATGTGTCAGGGTGGGTGGGTAAATGCCATTAGAGGTCTCATTTCGTGTGCCAAGCGTCCCAATGGTTCCGAGCTGTAAGCTACCGACAAAGTCAAAAGTTGTTAGGATTGAAATTTTGCATTCTACAGGTCCTGGGGCCGAACAGATTGCGCCAACACGTCAGGGTGGGCAAGTAAATGCTAGGGGAGGTCTCGTTTTGTGTGCAAAACATCCCAATCCTTTCGAGCTGTAAGCTACCGGCAAAGTCACACTGTGCCAACGCGTCGGGGTGGGTGGGTAAATGCCATTGGAGGTCTCGTTTCGTGCGCCAAGCGTCCCAATGGTTCCGAGCTGTAAGCTACCGACAAAGTCAAAAGTTGCTAGGATTGAAATTTTGCATTCTACAGGTCCTGGGGCCGAAAACACGTCGGGGTGGGCGAGTAAATGCTAGGGGAGGTCTCGTTTTGTGTGCAAAGCATCCCAGTCCTTCTGAGCTGTAAGCTACCGGCAAATGACTTTGCCGGTAGCTTACAGCTCAGAAGGACTGGGATGCTTTGCACACAAAACGAGACCTCCCCTAGCATTTACTCGCCCACCCCGACGTGTTTTCGGCCCCAGGACCTGTAGAATGCAAAATTTCAATCCTAGCAACTTTTGACTTTGTCGGTAGCTTACAGCTCGGAACCATTGGGATGCTTGGCGCATGAAATGAGACCTCTAATGGCATTTACCCACCCACCCTGATGCGTTGGCATAGTCCATTTGACCCCACGATCTATGGAATGAAAAATGTCACACCTAGCACCTTTCCACTGCATCAAATTGAAGTATTTTACAATAATGCATTTGATTTCGGCACGGTCAAACGGAATGGAGTTGATGAAAAACAAGAGAGGTTATTGTGGATGGACCCCACGTACACCTATAGGTCCAAACAAAACATTCCCATCTATCACAAATTCTGAGAACTGCTCCATCAAAGTTTGGCAGTTTTTTGGTCTCAGGGATCTTAAGGGACTTTGTCGATAGCCTCTTGCTCGGAATGACTAGGATGCTTGGCGCACAAAACGAGACCTCCACTAGCATTTACCCACCCACCCTGATGTGTTGGTGTAGTCTGTTCAACCCCACGAGCTATGGAATGAAAAATGTCACACCTAGCACCTTTCCACTGCATCAAATTGAAGCATTTTGCAACAATGTGTTTGATTTTGGCACGGTCAAACAGAATGGAGTTGACCAAAAATGAGAGGTTATTGTGGATGGACCCCATGTGCACCAGTAGTTCCAAACAAAACATTCCCAGCTATCACGAATTCTAAGAACTGCCCCATCAAAGTTTGGTAATTTTTTGGTCTCAAGGATCTTAAGGGACTTTGTCGGTAGCCTCTTGCCCGGAATGACTAGGACGCTTGGCACACAAAATAAGCCCTCCCCTAGCATTTAGCCTCCTACCCTGACACGTTGGCGCAATCTATTCGACCCCACGAGCAATGGAATGAAAAATGTCACACCTAGCACCTTTCCACTGCATCAAATTGAAGCATTTTGCAACAATGTGTTTGATTTCGGCATGGTCAAATGGAATGGAGTTGACCAAAAATGAGAGAGGTTATTGTGGATGGACCCCATGTGCACCTGTAGGTCTAAACACAAAATCCCCAAATGTCACAAATTCTGAGAACTGCTCCGTCAAAATTTGGTAGTTTTTTGGTCTCAGGGATCTTAAGGGACTTTGCTAGTAGCCTCTTGCCTGGAATGACTGGGATGCTTGGCACACAAAACGAGACCTCCCCTAGCATTTACCTACCCACCCTGATGTCTTGGCGTAGTTCGTTCAGCCCCACGATGAGTAGAACAAAAAATATGGCACCTGGCAAGGTTTTTGCTCTTAGGATCTTAAGTGACTTTGCTCTTACGGAACAATGTATCAGTAAAGACCCTAGTTTTCATAAGGGGAGACATGTGATTTTAAGAGGTTTTTGGGAATGTGACTTTATCCTTCCACTCCTTATCCAATGACAATTTTAATCTCAGAGTTTGATGGCTTTTATGAGCATATACACGATGTTGTCTTAGGATAGTCATAAAGGGTAGTTTTTGGACAGCCATGTGTATCTTTTTAACAATCATAAAGGGCAAGTTGTACATGGACTGTGACAGTCCCAAAACTCATATAAATCATCCATTTTGGTGTTTGACAACCTTATAAATCCATTAGATCATTTATACAAACCCTAATGCAACTTATAAACCCTCTTTGCATAGTAATTTCATGAATGACTGTCTTGTATGATTGTTTTGTGCATTTTAATAGCCCAATGAGGATTGTATGGTGTTGTGATCTTCATGATTTTAACTTGATGCAGAGATAGGATCCAACTCAACATGATAGAGGCATCATTACAAATGGATTGAATTGCAATAGTCAGAGAGCCAACCTCCTATCAATGAGAGTTCAATGATAGTAAATAGAGAGCTACTTGACCATAAATAGGATTTACATACATATATATATATATATATATATGATCTCGTAGGCATCTAGGTTTCATACACAAATTGCAATAGTTGTAGATCCAACCTCCTATCAACGAGAGTTGAATAATAGTAAATAAAGAGCTTCTCGGCCATAAATGGGATTTGCATACACACACACACCCAACTAAAATAGTATCCTTATTGGCCTTATTGGCATCTCCCCCCAAGATGTAAGTTTTTTATGTTTATAATGTGTCCCCAGTGTCCTTATTGGCCTTATTGGCACCTAAAACACAAGAAAGTAGATTCCACCAGCTTTTAATTATAATTGCTCTCAGGCCCTAACACATCCATACAGGGCTGTACTAAACAAAGAAATAGCAGGAAAATTGTAAAATATGCAAAAACAGAGTTTCTTGACATTAATTTCATTCAAACTTGTCTTCAATTCATCTTCAAAATGTTTTCAATACATCTCTAATGCCTTTTCCATGAAGGTTTATGCATATTTATACATGATTTGAGGGAAACCAATAGTCTCCAACTGACTTTTGAGTACTTGATTGTTCATCTTCCATACTTTTGCATTTTTTTTACATTTTTCATATGACAACTTTGACATATTTACAAAATTTGACAAGATGAAGACTAAATACATGATGAAATGGTTTATCATGACCTTATTAGATTTCAAGCTACTATGCTTGATTAGGGCATATAAGGAATTTTGTCATATTGATTCTATTGATTCTATTGATCTAAAACCATTCTCAATGCTAAACATATCATCAATGGACTAAAGAACTATCATCATAATGTATGGCACCATGGGAAGTATCATGACATGCACATAAGGAATTTAAATTATATTGTATATCAAGGTGTATATATATTAAAATCTAGTCCATAATGGTAGACATATACAAAAAATTGGCAAATATGCCAACTCAAAACATTTTTTACAAAATGTGGCATATGCCATGTCTCAAAATCTATATACAATCTACATGCCAAATAGCTACATCAAATACTACAAGTCCACTTGACCCTCAATCTATGATGGATCCTCAATCTGTGATGGATCCTGAAAAAGTGTCCTCTTTGTACCAAAATGTCTAGTAATTGATGGAGGAGAAGTTTCCTGCATTAACAAGTCAAAACACAAATTTGATTAATCTCTTCAATGGTAAATAAAAATAAGTTAAAGTTAGTAAATAGATTCTTATCTACTACAATTAAGAACTTTCATTTATTAACATACATCTAAATCACTACAATCAACTATAAGACTGCTAGATAAACTATCAATTATTTAGAAAAATTCAATTCAATTACCTCGACTCTATGTTGTTGTTCGGACAATCGTTCTGCAAATGATTTTCTCTTAAGACGATCAGGTGTCCTAGTGAAGCATGATGGCAAAGGTGGCACATCACTCACATTCTCAAGAGACTACATAAAAGCAAAGTAACATTGAAATAAATTAATATATAATTATTAAACAAAATAGGAAATGCATACATTTAAAAAGGTTAGATGTGTTACACACAAACAATCTAGAGTGCACTACAGAAAAACTTATCTACTAGAAAACAAGCACATACCACCATCGAGGCCTTCTACATCAATTGAGAAGGACTCTGAATTATCAAAATGACAAGAATGTAAGACTACAATTAAATATTTAAGTATTCTAAATTATTAATTAAAGTACAATTCAATCAAATTACCTCCACCCTTTGTTGGCATTGAGAAAGTCGTTCTACAAATGATAGTCCCTTGGGTTGATCAGGAGTTCGAGAAAAGACTATTGGCAAAGATGCCACATCATTCACATTTTTGATTCACTATAAAATAAAATTAACATCAAGATATAAATTAATATATAATTACTCACAAAGAAATAAATGCATAAAAAAAAGTTGATGTGTAGAACAAATTATATCGGCAAGTCCAAGCCAAATTGGATGGCAGACAAAGTTCCATGATGAACTTCTGTTAGCTCCTCCTCTGTCATCAACTGTTATCCCACTTAGATACATTAGTACTAATAAATTTGTTTATATATTCAAATGGAATAGACCATAAAATTTAACTTTAAATTTTACCTGCATAAAAGATTGCTCATGCATTTCTCCTTCTCTATGGTTCACTGATCTGGTAGCTTCTACTCTTGTCCCTGACCCCTCAGCTTGAGTTCTGGACCCCATTGCCTCATCTCATGAATGGAGATCATACTCTGATGTGTTCAACGGTGGCTCACTACTCTCCATAATAGGACCTAAGCCTAAATGATTGCAAGAAAATGTAATGATGGGGCACACATACATATGTGGACGACGACGGTCTAGTAGAACCAGGTGATCCAATATCTGTTGCAAGTATGAGGATAATCAGTGTTGTCATTGATGTCAACATACTCATATTGCATTAATGAGAAGGATTGGATGAGCTGTGTGCTGAGGATATTGAGAGAATAAGTCTCAATCAGGAACAGTGAAGAACAGTGATGACAAGAAGGAAAAAGTCCTAAATAGGTTGAGGATCAGAGGATGCGGTTTAAAGGGTTTGTAGATATGAGTCTTGAGATGTTCCAGTCAAGATTTCAAAGGTCCATATGAAGATCTGAAGAAGTTATCATTGCTCAAGTAGAACCAGTTCTGGTAGGTGTTCAGAGGTGACAGAGGGTCACAGAAAGGTCCGGTGAGCTCCGGAATTGCATTATCTCACTCTGTGGATTGGAGGGAGTGTTGAAGAAGTCTATGTGAAGTGACAACTAGATTTGTTCATGGTTTGGAGGTCCAGAAGCACCTTTTTCATTATGACAGTGATGACAGACTGTGTTCTTGAAGTTCCGGATGAAGAAGAGAAGAATTCTAGTAAGCTGATAAAGTGCGGATGTTCTTGATGACTCAGGAAAGGTTTTGGTGATCTTTGGATCATGTATAATTCTTATTGGTGGTCCGCATTAAAGTTTGAGTTTGCATTTGAATAATAACCACGGATATTGGTGTTCTTCCTAAAACAGGCCGACCGGATGTATTACACGTCTTACGAATGATCTTATAGGTGTTTGCCGACTTAGATGATTGTTCCTAAGTCGATGCTTTGTATAAATAAGGGATTGTGAATTCATTTTGAAGTGTGTCTTGGTGTGGATAAATGTGGCATAGCGAAGAAGAAGAGCGAAAGGCAGAGCAAGAGTTTTCGAGCTTAAATGGAACTGATCCAGAGATGGTAAAGATGTCAATCTCCAGTTCAAGTTTGTAATACTTGTTACTTTGTAGACAGTGTGTCTCTTGTAGGCAGTGTACCTCTTGTGAGCAGTGTGCTCAGGCAGTGAGCCCTAATTGGCATGTGCCATCTATTTTTCTTATTCTTCTAATAGAGAATAATCCTTGGGTTAATCACCCCGTGGTTTTTCCCTTGACCGTGTTTTCCATGTCAAAATCTTGGTGTCTCATGTGTTGATGTGTATCTACTCTAGTGTTTATGCTTTATGCTTTCATGAGTGATTAACTGATATGCTATTAAATAACAAAGAGGATTTAAGTGTTTAAATTGGAAGCAAGTTTTTGTACAACTGATTCACCTCCCCCCTCTCAGTTGTGTGCCCTAGATCTAACAATTGGTATCAGAGCCAAGTTCTTCTAAAAGGAGCTTAACCGCTTGAGGAGATCCAGGATGTCATCATACAAGAAGGATAATCCGAAGTTTGATGGAACCAACTTCTCTCTTTGGAAAGGTCGCATGAAATGTCACTTGGAGTGTATGGGAAAGGCGTACTTGTCCATGGTCACAAAAGCATATACACCTCCACAAGATGGTCTAACAACTCTAAATGAAATCATAGATGTTGAAAACAATCTGCGGACCAAAGAGGCTCTTCTAAGCGCATTAACTAACTCAGAGCTCTCAAATGTTATTGACCTACCAACAGCCTATGAGATCTGGATTAAGCTGGAACTTCTGCATGAAGGAGATGAGTATGTTAAGAGTACAAGGTTGCAGAGTCTCAAAGGGAAATTTGAAAGACTAAAAATGAGAGATGATGAAAATATCACTACCTTTATGCCAAGAGTAAATGAGCTGGTGTGTGGAATTAGGAATGCTGGTGGAGTTTTGGATGAAAATGAGATTGTTGGCAAAATTCTTAGATCCCTTCCTGCTGTCTACAAAATCAAGGTTGCTGCCATTGATGAATTCAGAGCCTATACAACTATCACAAGAGACCAATTGGCTGGCAAACTAGCTGCATTTAAAATGACTGAGTTTGGAGATGATCCCCCCAAGACTGAATCTGCATTCAAAGCCAGTGCCTATGTGAAAGGTAAACAAAGTTTTGATCCGGGAGAAAACTCTTCAAGGAAGCTGTCATGGTATGATCAAACAAGAAGAGACATGGAAGTGGAAGAAGCAGAAATAGCTCAACTTGAAGCCCTCATTGCAAAGAGACTGCCAAGAGGATCCGGTAAGTATGAAGGAAAATTACCCTTTAAGTGCTTCAATTGCAATAAGATTGGTCATTTTGCCTCAAGATGTCTGGAAAGATCTACAAGGTCAAATTCTAACAGACAAAGGTTCCAAAAGAATTGTTATTATGTTCATGAAGAAGATGATAATGAAGGAGTAACAGATGATGAATCAGAGATAGGAAACAAATCCGAAAATGAATGGGTGTTTATTGCCATAAAGGAAGAAGATCCAATATCCTCTGAATCTATCAATCATAAGGTTGTAGAATGAGCTTTGGCTGCCCAAGTTGAAGAGAAGGATGATTGGGTTATTGACAGTGGATGCTCTCACCATATGACAGGTGACAAGAACAAGTTCTTAGATTTTGAAAGGTATGAAGGAGGAATGGTAAAGCTTGGTGATAATTCTGCTGGTAGAATCAGAGGAAGAGGAACTATTTCTTTTAATGGAAGAAAGAAAACTGGTAATGTGTTGTATGTTGAAGGTTTGAAGCACAATCTTCTCAGTGTTGGACAGTTGGTGGACAAAAGCTATGATCTCCGATTCAAGGATGGAAAATGCAAAATCTTTGAAAAACCCAGAACAGAGATTGCATCTGGTACTCAAACAAAAGGTAATATCTTCCACTTGGTTGGTGCTGGTAAAAGTTGTCTGTTTGTTCAAATAGATCAGAGTTGGTTATGGCATAGAAGGATGTGTCATGTAAATTTTGATAACATCATCAAGATAAGTAATACTCAGGCTGTAAGAGATCTTCCAAAATTGGTAAAACCTACAAACAGTTTGTGCAAAGAATGTCAAATGGGTAAACAGAGCAGAGTCTCATTCAAAAGCAAGGATCAGTCCTCTACCGGATCATTGGACTTAGTTCATACTGATCTATGTGGTCTGACAAGAATTAAGAGTATGCAAGGTGATAGATATTTCATGTTACTGATTGATGACCATTCCCAGATGATGTGGGTTACCTTTCTGAAAGAGAAATCAGAAGCTTTTGAGAAGTTCAAAATCTTCAAGGCTATGGTAGAGAATCAAACTAGATTAAAACTAAAATGTCTGAGGTCTGATAGAGGTGGTGAATTCACATCCGGTGAATTCATAGACTTTTGTGAGAAGCATGGTGTAAAAAGACAATTATCTGCTCCTAGGACTCCACAACAGAATGGAGTAGTAGAGAGAAAGAACCGGACCATCCAGGAAGCATCCAGGACAATGATGATGGAAGCAAATGTTCCCCAGATGTTTTGGAAAGAAGCTCTCAGCACTATAGTCTATACTCTCAATCAAGTTCAAATCAGAAGCAATATCGGTAAGACTCCTTATGACCTTTGGTTTGGCATCACTCCTACTATGAGATATTTCAGAGTATTTGGTAGAAAATGTTACATTAAAAGTGATGAAGATCTAGGAAAGTTTGATGCTAGAAGTGATGAAAGAATTTTCTTAGGTTACTCCACTCAAAGCAAAGCATACTGGTGTTACAATAAGAGACTGAGAAAGATGATAGAAAGTACAAATGTGAAGGTTGATGAAGGTATTGAGAAGCCCTCAAGATTTTATGAGTATGATGAAAATGATCAGAATGGTGTTCTGATTCAAGGAACTCGATCCTCTCCTGAAAGTCAGATTCAAACTGATCTGGTAAATCAGGAAGAAGAGATAGGTCTAAATGAGCCTGATCAAGAAGCAGAAGTAAGAAACTCACAAAGTTCTGAGGTATGTAAGACTGAACCACTCTAAAGATCAAATCATAGGTGACAAAAGTAAAGGTGTGCAAACTAGAAGGAATGTTGCTCAAAATTCAGATGAATGTTGTTTGACTTCAAAGATTGAACCTAAGACAATAAATGAAGCCTGCAATGATGAAAATTGGACCAAAGCAATGGAGGAAGAGTTGATACAAATTGAGAAAAATCACACTTGGGATCTTGTTTCTAGAGCTAGAAACAAGAATGTGATTGGAACCAAATGGGTCTTCCGGAACAAACTAAATGAAGCTGGTGAAGTAATCAGAAATGGTGACTTAGAAGAAGAGGTGTACATTGAACAACTGGATGGATTTCAGTTATCTGAGCATGGTGATATGGTCTGCAAATTAAAGAAGGCACTCTATGGTCTAAAGCAAGCTCCAAGAGCATGGTATGAAAGGCTGGACAAACATCTTTTGAAGATTGGTTTCAACAAAGGTACTGCTGATAGTAACCTATATTTCAAAATTGATCATGAAAACATCTTGATTGTTGAAGTATTTGTTGATGATATCATCTTTGGAGGAAGAGACAGTATGTGTAAAACCTTTGCAAATCAAATGAAAAGTGAGTTTGAAATGTCAATGCTCAGTGAAATAAATTTCTTCTTGGGTCTACAAATTACTCAGACAAAGAAAGGAATCTTTATCTCTCAGACCAAATATGTGAAAGAATTATTGAGGAAATTTGGAATGGAAGAATCAAAGCCAATGAACACTCCCATGGCTACTGGATGTAAGTTGAGCAAAGATGATGACTCTCCTAAGACAGATCAGACCAAGTACAGATCAATGATTGGAGGATTATTGTATCTTACTCAGACTAGACCAGATATAATGCAGGTTGTTGGTCTTGTGGTGAGATTCCACGCTGATCCCAGAGAATCTCATGTCATGGCAATCAAAAGAATTTTTAGGTACTTAAAAGGAACAATTGAGTATGGTCTATGGTATCCTAGAGATCATAATTTTTCTCTTCATGCATATACAGATGCAAATTGGGCAGGAGATGTGGATGATAGGAAAAGTACAAGTGGAGGAGCATTCTTTTTGGGAAAAAGGTTGGTTTCTTGGCTAAGAAAGAAACAAGAGGCAATATCCCTGTCTACAACTAAAGCAGAATACATTGCAGCAGCAAGAAGTTGCACTCAACTTTTGTGGATGAAGCAAATGCTAAGAGATATTCAAGTAGAATATGAGGAGCCTATCACAATTTTCTGTGATAATTCAAGTGCAATAAATATTTCTAAGAATCCGGTGTTGCATTCTAAGACTAAGCATATATCTATCAAGTTTCACTTTCTGAGAGAGCAAGTGAACAAGGGTGAAGTCAGATTGGAGTATGTGCCCTCCAAGGATCAGCTTGCAGATATTTTTACTAAACCTCTTCCCAAGGACTCTTTTGAGTATCTCAGGGAGAAGTTAGGGGTTATTGCCCCTCCGGTGATGAACTAGGATGCACTGATGTGCATCAGTCCGGTGGATATCACAGTCATATCTTGTGATCCGGATTGATGATGGGGAGCTGCTACTCAGGGGGAGCAGCTGGTATGATTCTGATGTGTTCAAGTTACAAGTATGAGTCCTTTGCCATTGATGTCAAAGGGGGAGAGAAGACATGTGAAAAAAAAGTGGTTGATGATCAAAGGGGGAGTAGTAAAGGAAGAGAAGACATGTCAAGGGTTGTTGCTAATAGGGGGAGCTGTGACAGAAAGGAGAAGTTCTTGTCTTGATGGTTTTTCACATCATATGTTGCCATCAATGACAAAGGGGGAGATTGTTGCAAGTATGAGGATAATCAGTGTTGTCATTGATGTCAATATACTCATATTGCATTAATGAGAAGGATTGGATGAGTTGTGTGCTGAGGATATTGAGAGAATAAGTCTCAATCAGGAACAGTGAAGAACAATGATGACAAGAAGGAAAAAGTCCTAAATAGGTTGAGGATCAGAGGATGCGGTTTAAAGGGTTTATAGATATGAGTCTTGAGATGTTCCAGTCAAGATTTCAGAGGTCCGCATGAAGATCTGATGAAGTTATCGTCGCTCAAGTAGAACCGGTTCTGACAGGTGTTCAGAGGTGACAGAGGGTCACAGAAAGGTCTAGTGAGCTCTAGAATTGCATTATCTCACTCTGCGGATTGGAGGGAGTGTTGAAGAAGTCTGTGTGAAGTGACAACTAGATTTGTTCATGGTTTGGAGGTCTGGAAGCACCTTTTTCATTATGACAGTGATGACAGACTGTGTTCTTGAAGTTATGGATGAAGAAGAGAAGAATTCCAGTAAGCTGATAAAGTGCGGATGTTCTTGATGACTCAGGAAAGGTTTTGGTGATCTTTGGATCATGTACAATTCTTATTGATAGTCCACATTAAAGTTTGAGTTTGCATTTGAAGAATAACCACAGATATTGGTGTTCTTCCTAAAACAGGCCGACCAGATGTATTACACGTCTTGCGAATGATCTTATAGGTGTTTGCCGACTTAGATGATTGTTCCTAAGTTGATGCCTTGTATAAATAAGGGATTGTGAATTCATTTTGAAGTGTGTCTTGGTGTGGATAAGTGTGGCATAGCGAAGAAGAAGAGCGAAAGGTAGAGCAGGAGTTTTTGGGCTTAAATGGAACTGATCCAGACATGGTAAAGATGTCAATCTCCAGTTCAAGTTTGTAATACTTGTTACTTTGTAGATAGTGTCTCTTGTAGGCAGTGTGCCTCTTGTGAGCAGTGTGCTCAGGCAGTGAGCCCTAATTGGCATGTGCCATCTATTTTTTGTATTCTTCTAATAGAGAATAATCCTTGGGTTAATCACCCCGTGGTTTTTCCCTTGACCGGGTTTTCCACGTCAAAATCTTGGTGTCTCATGTGTTGATGCGTATCTGCTCTAGTGTTTATGCTTTATGCTTTCATGAGTGATTAACTGATATGCTATTAAATAACAAAGAGGATTTAAGTGTTTGAATTGGAAGCAAGTTTTTGTACAACCGATTCACCCCCCCTCTCAGTTGTGTGCCCTAGATCTAACAATATCATCGCCTAAATCATGTGCTTGTGCAAACTGAGATGTCTATATAATCAAATGCTCGGTCAAAGAGTG
Source organism: Cunninghamia lanceolata (assembly GCA_027924645.1). Lineage (NCBI taxonomy): Eukaryota > Viridiplantae > Streptophyta > Pinopsida > Cupressales > Cupressaceae > Cunninghamia > Cunninghamia lanceolata. The sequence goes on along the minus strand of BSBN01000469.1, from coordinate 12,255,370 downwards.
TATGGCACTAAGGCCCTATTATGTTGCATTTGCAACAGCATCTCGGTGCTGCATTGGGGGTGGAGAACGGATAGCAGGAGGGGGAATATAGGGACCTTGTACTTGTCTAATTGCCTCAGGTCTATCTTGAGGCATTCCCTTACCCACTCCTTGAAACTCTCTAAAATCAAAATAATTAACATGTTGACCCATGACAAACTCTGCATAGAGTTTACGAAGGAAATACAAAGGTAGATCTAAATTGTTGTTGGGTGGTTTATCAAAAACCATCCACCAATGATCCCAAAAGTTCTAACTAATACCCTCATGAATACACCATTTGATTAAAAACTTGAGCTTATGGACATCAACATGCAACCCAGTTTTAGGATTGACAAAGTGTTGGGCTAACATAGTTTTTGTAATCTCTAATTCTTTGACTTCATCATATAACAAACCGTTAGCATATTTGTCCTTCTTGGCTTCTCGCCATTGCCTAAATGATTCGTGTTGGGTTGACAAGGTTTGAACATGATTAATGATTCCCTCTAAATTTGATGTCATTGTAGACAATAGAGGGTGGCGGCGATACATTTCTATGATCCTACTTATTTGATCAATATTTCTTTGAATATTCTCTTCTATTGTTGGAGGGGGAGGGTTTGGTGGTGGAGGGTTTGGGTTTTCATTTTGTGCATCCATTTTACCTAATTAAAATATAAAACATACCCAATTAGCATAAAAAACCAAAAAAATTGCTTGAATATACAAAACAAACAAAAAAAATGTGAAAGATCTTACCTTTTTGGATCGGATATTTGTTCTTCACCTTTGATATCCATTCTTCAAAGATGACACTACGTTTTGCAAGCCGCAGGATTGCAAAAATGCGACCCTTTTTCACTTTTTATGTTTTTCAAAACAGATACCTCTAATATCCGTTCTTCAAAGATGACACTGCATTTTGCAAGCCGCGGGTTTGCAAAAACGCGACCCTTTTTCACTTTTTATGTTTTTCAAAACGGATATCCGTTTTGAAAACTGATATCCGTTATCAAAATGGATATCCATTTTCTTTTTCTCAATTGTTTTCATTGTTTTTTATTTTAGTATTTTAGCATTTTAGCATTTTAGTATTTAGGCATTTTAGCTATAAAATACAATCCAAATTTTAGAAAGACTATATCAAATGAAAGGAGAGATTTTGGACAAACTATCAAAATTTATATAGGATTATGATGATGATGATGATGATATATATATATATATATATATATATATATATATATATATTATTTTTATATGATTTACTTATACTAAGGTATCTCATAGTATTTCAAAGGCACTTTTGAATAGATAATTGTCATAAAAAATTTGTAAAAGCAAGTAGTTTTGGTGTAAATTCTAACAAATCATTTCATGTTTAACTTACATATTAGATGATATTTGTGTCAACAATTGAGATCAAACTTGTTACACTCGGGATCGACCTCTCATTTTTCTATACCTATTCAAATTCCAAGACAATCATTGGATTGATGTCATTTATTTTCTAAAGGTGACAAATCAATTTAGCACATCATCGACATCATTGGATTGATGTCGATAGAGAGAGCAAGATAGAGAGAGGGAGATATCTATAGAGAGGTAGATACGGGTTAGGGGTTAGGGATTAGGGCCATTATTTAGGGTTTATGGATTTAGAGAGAGAGAGAGAGACTACTTTTGACATGCAACCGTAAACCCTAAATAATGCCCCTAAACCCAAGTAACCCTAAATAATTCCCCCAAATCCTAAACCCTAACCCCTAAACCATAAACCCTAAATAATTCTCCTAAGCCCTAAACCCTAAACCTGAGAAAGGGAGTCCTAGTTTTCTTGTTTCCATTTCCTTCATCAATAAGGGTGAGGGAAAGATAGAGGGGAGAGATAGGATATATAGGAATGATAGGAGGAGAGAGGCAAGAGATAGAGAGATTAGGAGAGATGGCTAGGTACAAAGAGATAGAGAGGAGACAGATAGGAAAAGATAGAGGAGACGAAGGGGATAGATAGGGAGATTGAGAGTTAGAGAGATGTCCAGAGAGACAGGGAGATAGACGAATGATAGGGGAGAGAGAGGCAAGAGATAGGGAGAGATAGATATAGGTAGAGAGAGAGGAGATAGATTGGGAGAGATAGAGGAGACAAAGGGAGAGATAGGGAGATAGAGAGTGAGTGAGATGTCTAGAGAGATAGGGATAGAGATTGAGACCTGTGGAGGGATGATAGAGAGAGGGAGATAAGGGAGAGATAGGCATATAGAGGTGGAGGGATATTAATTTTAATGACCTCCAAATTTTCCATAAATTCTTCTCCACTAAACCCTAGACCATCACCCAAATCCTTACTTTCCTAATAAAAGCCCTTCCCCAAACATCATTTGATCATGTGACTCCTTCCATCACTAGACAGGTGCCCAGGTACTTTCCATTATTCATCTAATACTATAATCCCAATGTCATAGCTCACATTCCCACACCTACATTCATAGACTCCATTCCCCCTATTGACACCATCATTGATAATCATTATATAAGGACACTCCCTTGAATAATAATTAAACCATGGATTATCCCATATCCCCATCTTACAATTTCCTCACCTTTGAACCCTTAGAAGATGACATTTATCTATCCCCACCATTACCAATCACACTTTCTAGCAATCCCACATAAGACACCTTACCCATCACTTCACCTAGGTCATCACCAATTAAATCACCTCATTACTCCATTCAACCATACCCATACCACCCCTTTCTCACTCCACAACCTGTATTAACGCATGATTAAATCTAACCCCTAACCCCTAACTGCTAACCCCTATTTCCTAACCCCTAAACCCTAAACTTGAGAAACTATAAACCCCTAAATCCTAAATACTAAACCCAAGAAACCCTATACCTCTATCTCTCTATCTCCCTATCTCACTATCTCCCCATCACTATCATTCCTCTACCTCTCAATCTCTCTCCCTATGCTTTGGCCATGTCCCTCACTCTATATCTCCCTATTGGTCCTCTCTCTCTAAACCCTAAACCTCTAAACCTTAACCCCTAAACCATAAACCCTAAACCCTAAATAATGCCCCTAAACCTTAACCTCTAACCCCTAACCCCTAAACCCTAAACCCTAAACGCGAGAAACCCTAAAGCCTATCTCGTATCTCTCCCTTATCTCCCTATCTCTATCATCCCTCTACCTCTCAATCCTTCTCCTTATTTCTCTGGACATCTCACTCACTCTCTATCTCCCTATCTCTCCCCTTTGTCACCTCTATCTCTCCCTATCTATCTCCTCTCTCTTTCTATCTAGCTATCTCCAAAACTGAGAAACCCTAAACCTAGGTACACCCTAAATCCAATCAACTCTAAATCTATATCTCCCTATCTCTCCCCTATCTCCCTATCTCTATCATTCCTCTACCTCTCGTGATCTCTCTCCCTATGTCCCTGGCCATGTGCCTCACTCTCTATCTCCTTATCTCTCTCCTCGGTCTCCTCTCTCTATCTCCCTATCATTCTTCTCTCTCTATAAACACTAAATCCAAAACCCTAAACCTCTAAACCTAACCCCTAACCCCTAAACAATTTAAATCCTAAACCCTAAATAATGCCCCTAAACTCTAACCCCTAACCCCTAAACCTGAGAAACCCTAAACCCCTAAACCCTAAACCCCAAACCCCTAAACCCTAAACCCAAGTAACCCTAAACCACTATCTCCCTATCTCTCCCCTATCTCCCTACCACCTTTGTCCCTCTACCTCTCAATCTCTCTCCCTATGTCTCTGGCCATGTCCCTCACTCTTTATCTCCCTATCTCTCCCCTCAGACTCCTCTATATCTCCCTATCATTCCTCTCTCTCTATAAACCCTAAACCTCTAAACCTAACCCCTAACCCCTAAACAATAAATCCTAAAACCTAAATTATAATGCCCCTAAACCCTAACCCCTAAACCTAAGAAACCCTAAACCCCAAACCCCTAAACCCTAAACCCAAGTAATCATAAACCATTATCTCCCTATCTCTCCCCTATCTCCCTATCACCTTTGTCCCTCTACCTCTCAATCTCTCTCGCTATGTCTCTTTCCATGTCCCTCACTCTTTATCTCCCTATCTCTCCCCTCGGACTCTTCTATATCTCCCTATTGGTCCTTTATCTCTCTCTAAACCCTAAACCTCTAAACCTTAACCCCTAACCCCAAAACCATAAACCCTAAACCCTAAATAATGCCCCTAAACCCAAGCAACCCTAAACCTCTATCTCCCTATCTCTATCATCCCTCTACCTCTCTCTCTCTGGACATGTCTCTCACTCTCTATCTCCCTATCTCTCCCCTTTGTCTCCTCTATCTCTCCCAAACTCTATCAGTCCCCTCTATCTCTCTTTAAACTGTAAACCCTAAACCCCTAAACCCAAGCAACCCTAAACCTATAAACCCTAAATAATTCCCCTAACCAACCTCTAAACCACTTCTCTATATAGGTGCAACTAATACCACTTTTTCATTGTTTTCCACATGTAATTATATTCTTTTCCATTTTCCAAGTCCTACATGTGTCCAAGTTGTATTGTTTGTCAAGTTTTTAGTCTAATTGTTAGTCCCAGCTCTCATGGTTATTAAAATGTTAGTATAGTTAGATTTATCCTTAAGTAACATTAATTTACACATTGTTGCACAAACAACCACACTGAAACATAACCTTACCTAATTAAGGCTAACCTTTAAGGTTCTTTCATAAATGGTGAGCTTAACATATCCAACTAGTTCAATGTTCTTAGAGTCCATGCTTACCCTTCCAAGAGAGTTCATGCCATGTTAACTTTGCATTATGTCCTAACATATCACATGAAGGACATCACCATCACAAGGAATAACAATGTCATGAAGGATTAACAAAGGTGTAGCTTCACCACATAAAGTATCATTCATTATTTTATCACTAGAGGGTAAGGGTATATCATGTGTATCCTTCTCAAACCAGTATCATGAATCAAATCATATGAAGGATTGGGTAAAGCAATTTAGGGCATGAAATCCAAAACGGATATCCATTTTGTATTTCTAGAAATGGATATCTGTTTTGGAATGAATATCCATTTTGGTTTGGTATCCAAACCAAAACAAATATCCATTTCAAAGTCAAACTTTGCCAAGTCGCGAATTTGGCTAAGAAAAAATGCAGTTTTTTTCCTATTGCCACTATTTGGCTCACGATGATCCTGCACATACCCTCATTTGGGAGTTCCCAATCTTTCCTACCATTTTTGTGGGAACTAGGAAACTCTCAAACACCTTTTCTAGTTTTGTCCTAAAGCCCAAGCAACTTAGAATTGGATCCATGACTTCTTCAATCCTTTTAGACCTAAGTCTTTTTCCTAGCATATGATACTTGTAGGAGATTGGCCTAGAATCTTTGCTAAATTTACTCATCTACATGTGACATGTTTTTAGAGTGGAAATCGTATTTAACATTTGGAAATATATGATTTGTGCTCCTCTTTTATGTGTATTGTTAGCAATTGTTTCTCCATGTATTTTAAATCTATGATATGTTACAACGTGTTAATGGTACAAAATAATAAAGTTGCACTTAAAGTGGCTCATCTCTAGGTGATTCTTGATTATTAGAATAATGTAGCTCATACACAGTTGTTAGAGTTTCCCTAACCTAACCTTTTCATTCTAATAAGGGTCAATCCCTACCATGAGGGCATCAACATGGAAAAAATTAGAATACCTGAGGGCCTGATAATTCTCGTACTTCTTAGTTTAGAGCCCATGGTCACAATGTTCAGGGTTGGTCCTAGTCAACTCATTAATGTTGCACTAGAGGAACCCCTAGATAGCAAGATAGTGTTAAATTCCCTTTCCTTAGCTAGCTATTTCTCCTATCAAGGCTGCCAATCAACCTCCCAATAAAGTGCAAATTAATGAGGATCAAGTTTATCATAGCAATAATGCTTGACAACACTAATGCCCATTGGGTGTAATGCCCCACCAAGGAACCCAGAGGATAACACAACTAAGCTTACAAAAAGGACAAATATTTTTTTTTAAAATGAAAGAAATATCAACAATCATATATTTATTCATAATATTTGAATTAAGCTTTATCTCCTTGGGTTCCATGGCTGTATTACTAACAAACTAAAACAAGATCTAACCAACATTATGAATTAACTAACAACAGTTCATTCTAAGTCTAATTGCATTAGATGAATAAACACATACAATTCTATATTATATCATCAGATAAGTAACATCAGGATCTTACACATAGGATCACAAGTACATAAACAAGTTCTTTTACAAGAGAGTACAACATTACATTGTTTACAATATCGCTATCCAGATTACATTGGAGTACATACATCAAGATAATAGTACACGATTCAATTGATATACAAGACTAGAACATGATCATAAGTATATGTATCCTCAGCTAGATCAAGATCTGAAATCTGTTACACAAGGTACGTCCTTCTCGCACATGAACAATAGCAAGAGAAACCAATGGAGATATAAGTACAAACACCCGACCATGTGGAACCCTAAGGTCCACCCCCGTGCTAGGAGATAACAATAAGGTCCCACAACATGAAACAATTAAGAAGACATGAACACAACATAAAAGGCTAACATGACTCCAACATATAAGTGCACATGACATTCACAATAGAGTCACTACTTCCTCCAACAGTCAAAAAGACAATAGACTAACAGGTGTAAGGACTACACATGACTCCAAAATAACACCAGTCAATAAGGACATCACAAGTAACTCAAACATCACTTACACACTTAACTGTACTTCCAGAGACACTCACACAACCAAAGGTGGAAATCCAACTAGGGAATGCTAGACTGCAATAGGGAGGAGTGTCATCACATAGCTTGTCATGGGTTGTCCTGGTAGGTCTTCCTAGGCCCCGGCCCCCATCCTGGGTTGTCCTGGAAACCTCTCCTGACCCCCCGGCCCCCATACAAACTCATGCAGAACCAACATACCTTTCATGAGGACAAGGCAGTTGATCTTGCCATTCTAGGCCTTCTCATCTCATCTCAAGCCTAAACGAACACTTGAGCCATGACTGAGGCATACTTTATCTTGATTAATGTGATTTCTACCCTTTCCCCCTAACTCATAATTAAGGTTATCACTAGATTAAGAAACCCTCCAATGGGTTGTCCTGGACACCTCTTTGGGTTCCGGCCCCCATTGAGAGCCACTCCCCCTACTTGCAACTAGTAAACCCTATACAAGGCAAGGCATTAACCATCTTGTATGATTATCATTAACATGTAAATCCATAAACAAAGCAAGGCATTACTCATCTTGCACATTTATCACAAGCACATAACACAGAGCAAGGCATTATCCATCTTGCATAGTCAACATAATCACATGAATAGGTACATTGAGCAAGGCATAAACCATCTTGCACATATATCATACCAACATGAATAGGAGGCAATATTTCAAGAATACATTTCATTCAACTCACATGATGCACACACAGCCAACCCCCACACAATCACACCCTCCTAGGCCTCTGGAAACTATTTCCCCAAATAATACAAACACTTGACACCATTAAAACACAATGGTCACACATCACATTCACTTTCTAATGCACATCATAAACCAAGATCCCACAAATGCAACATATGATCTGATGCACTAATAATAGGTCTTAAAGAATGCAACATTAATTCCAATCATGGTCAATCATCCAACAAACATAAAGTGAATCTATCTCAACAATGCAAAACAATATTATTCTAACTACTAATAGCAGTTACTAATATGATCAAATGATATAAGTGCCATAAGTAACAATATTTAATCCATTCCTATGCTATTGGTAGTCTTACTTAGACTAATTGCAAGGTTAACATTTAGTAGTTGAAAGTCATGGACTATTATCGACGACTCATCATTGAATGATTTATAATTAAAACCCAAAATTGATGCTTCTACCTTAAATTAGAACTAGTTTGATTCTATTCCCTTCAAACACAATAAGTCTCAAAAATTATCATCCAATTTAATTCATTTTCCTTCTACCATAATCTAATTTTCAAATAAAAGATATAACTTGATAAACGTTATGTATTTAAGAGAATATAATTCAATTCCAACATAAACATTTTCATAATCACTACCCCATGTATGATTTCCAAAATCTTTTAAGTTATGTTTCTATTATTAAATCCAGATTAGACTATATTGCTAATTTCAAATCCTAAGAAAAGAACTTAAAAATAAGAATCGGTCTTTAGATAACAAAATATCATGTTCAAAGGCACTAAAATAAACCACTAAGAAATAAACATACTAATATGATCGATTAAGATTGTAGACACCCAAAATTGTCCCAAAATTGTCCATCTCTTGCAACACCTAGTCAAATACATTACTTAGACATTATGTAGCATTTTGTCCTAAATCTCACTCCTAATTCCACTAATCCATTAGCTAATTAATTAAATAAATTTTATTTATTTAATTAAAATCTCATCTTAATCTCATCCTTATCCCACTTAGCCAATTAATTAAATAAATTTTATTTATTTAATTAATTTCACATTCATAATCCCACTTTCTAATTAATTAAATAAATTTTATTTAATTAATTAATTTCCACATCATATCCCAATCCTATCCTAATCATCTTCCTAATTAATTAAATAAATTTTAATTATTTAATTAATATCTCACATATCCCAACTAATTCAAATAAAGTATTTGACTTAAGTCCTCACCTCTCACCACATTTCGACACTTGTCCACCTCTTAATTAAATCATGTGTGGTAATACAACTTTCATTTAAAATCTTTCATATGTACAACTAATGGGACCTAATTTTAGTATTTGTGTACACAGTCACATATGAGTCTTATCTTCCCTTGTACACTTGTCACATGACTACAATTCCCTCAAAAAGTGGGATAACCGAATCAATCCTAGCCCTCCACATCAATCATTTAGCCTTTTAATCTCAACCATCCATTTGAACCAAGCCTTTCCTATAAATCAACCCCCTCATAAGCCATTAGCATGCATTGAGTCTTGAGTATCCTTATGTTGTTGTGTCACATCTTGTTTTTACGAACAATATTATTATTCTAGATTAGTGAACATTTACCATGATTGTTTTACTTCAATAAGTTACACATGTGTAAAGGTAATTATCATGTTCAGATATATTTACATAAATTAGAAAGTTGATTTAAATATTAAATATTATTGGTATGATTATAATGTTTTGCTTCGGCTATATTTTTGAGATATAACATATTGACGTCGAGATTGAGTGCAATTGGATGCAGATACTCGTCGAAGATGAGAGTATGGCTGAGGTAGAAATGTTCTAGCCGCTTGGCAAGAACTAATGGAAGGGTTACCCTGATGGAATCACACACACCATGTAGTTGCATATGCATTATTGAATGGCTTTGATTGCATTAATGAGTGAATTCTAATTGTTTCAAATGTATGATGTGATTATTTTGACTTAATATCTTTTTAGAAATATATTTGTATTATGTGTAATTAAATAAATAATAAAATATTGTTATAATGGATGTTTGGAAGACAATGTCTTTAAAATAAATAAATAGATTAAATTATTTATAAGTTGTGCAAATTGTAATGCAATTCTCTTTGTGATTATTTAAATAGTTGTGTTTAAAATAAAATAGTTTAATAATATTATAAATAGCAATATTATAATTAGAAAAAGAATGAAGGAATTAAGATATAACTTTCTGTCATTCATGCATCAGTAATCTGAAAAAGATAATATTTTATTGTAAAATAACATTATTTCCTTAAATTCCATTGGGCAATGAAGCATGCAAATAGAAATTGAACTTCAGTTAGAAACCTAAATTTTGGATTGCTGAAAATATAGACTTTAGTTCCAAAACCTAAAAGAGGGTCGCCAAAAATTAAATTGGGGGTTTTTCTTTTGAAAAAAAAAAAAGAGAAAAAGGCGTTTTAAAAGCCAGTCAGGAACAGCAATAACTTTCTCATATCAAAACAAAATTTGAAACCAAAAAATGTTCCAGAAATTTGGAGAAGAGAAGAACAAAACCCAGAAATACTTTCAATAAATTTGCAGTTTTGGTTAAGTGTTTTTATAGAGGAATATGACGTGTTCGGATGGGGCAGCGAATGGAACAAAATGTGAGCAACCAAGGCAGAATCACCATCTTCTTTTAGGAATAAACTCCGGGTATTTTCTTATGCTTACATTCCTTAATAGACTGTTAAATGACTGATAAAATGATTCACCTCATATATCTTCTTTGTATGATCGCTGAGATCAAACTTAAACAAAACTGTAGGTTCATGTAGCATGATCTTATTACTGTATTTTATTATCATGCTGGCCAGAATGAGAGAAAAACTAAGTAAATCAACCTCCTTTGTGTTAGTTAAATCGAACCTCTAGAATAGAGCTTGATGTTGTTCTAGTAAACTTACATTATGACTATATTTTATTGCATGCTGGTAAAAGATCATGATTGTATTTTGATTTCATGATCGCTGAAATGAGCATTAGTTTACATAAATCGATCCTCTGTGTAAAGACATAACCATAGTTTATGTGTTATCCCCAAATCTAGACTTTTAATCTAGTTAAAAACTTATGAAAACTCTATATTGCTGTTAGTAAATGACTGGTAATTATGATATATCTACTTTCCTTCTATGTATGCTGGTTGAATCAGCGACAGAAGGGTAGGAAATCGACCTTTGTTCTAATTGAACAATAGATCTCTGAATTTTATATCAAAATATAAACTTCCTGTAGCTTCTATGCAAATGATTATTGTTGTTGTCAATTTCCTAAGTTCAAACTGGAAAACCAATGTCTTGCTGTAGCTAAAAAGAATGGTAATGAAACTATTTAACTGATAATCAGCACATTGACAAAGTCTGAGGCCATAGTTTAATAAGACTTATTTACTTAGAATGTTGTTATTAAGTTATTTTCGATCTCATTTTCACTGTTTCTCTTCCTGAAGCACCGTATAATGATTGTAGCAAGTATGATGAAAACACAATATCGAAGATATTAGACAACCATTTAATTATGTTGAATGATTATACCTATTATCATTATGACTAAAAGACTGAATATAACTTGTTTTTCGTTTTGTTTTGAGCCATTATCTTGAATGATATATGTCTATTTTCATAACTCTTTATTAATCATTTTACCAATCTACAACAATTCATGTCGCAGTTGCGACAGGAGGATTGTAATCTTTAAGTTGAAGTTCTTGTTGCAATTTAGACAGTACAAATATTTTCAATTGAAACTTAGAAAATAACTAGATAGCTCGTGTCACTAAAATGACAGTAAGGTAGAAACTATAATTTAAATAACTTCTTTTGAATGAATTAAAAGATTTGAAACTATATACTTTATTTAAACTTTTGAATGCAATTGTATGTAAAAGTTAGATTATTGGTTGTTGAAAGTGAATGTTTTTTTTCTTATTTGATACCTTGGAAAAGGGATGGGTTTTGATTTATTATAAAACTTGAATTTGTGATTATTAATTTATTCATTTCTTGCTTCTTGGAAAAAGAGGTAGATTTTCATAGGAATGTATCGGGTTGCTTTCTGGTCTTGGATGCCAATGTGGATATATCAGAGATGGTTTTTTCCTCTTTTCAGGAATTGACCAGGCTACTTGAAATAATTAGATCTAATTGGAATGCCATTGAGAAAGATGTTTATTTTGTCTAGCAAAACTTATTATATATATCTCTGCCACATCTTGTTGTGAATCAATTTGCTTTTCATTATTAGAATTGCACTTTTAGACATCAGGCTTGCATTGGGTATTCCCTCCTGCAGTTGTTACCAGGTAGCTAGATATTTCGTGCAGGGTTGGGTTTCCTTCATTTTATGAAGGGATCCGGGGAAGTGTAAATACTTCATGGTTGGGTGGAAAAGCACCTGAGCCATGTTCTCGTCTCTCAGTTTGCATGTGGTGGACCACTTGGTTCGTGCGACTGGAGAGTGTTGATTTGTTATTCATTGATGTACTTGTTATTGTACCTTTTTAGATGTATTAAGGCATGTTGCCAAAGGGTTTTTGTATTTTGATTCATATTGCTTATTACCTGGATTTGGCACGTGAATATGTAAGATTTAAAGACTTATTTGATTTATATCGATGAGATTTTCTTTGTGAAGATTTATTGACTCTATTGATTCTTCTTGATGAAGTTATTGTTTATGATTAAATATTGTAATTAAGCAGATTATATAAATCATTTTACTTTTGTTTCTTGTGATGTTGTATTTAAGTGAATTATTACTTCATTTTACTTTGTTTTACTTTTGTGATAGATTGAGGGCTTTTACATATTGAAATATCATTAGAGCCTTTGCATCTATCATCTATTATCATCATCTTCCATCTATCAATCATTCATCTATCATCTTTATTTTATTGTTATGCTGTAGAAGTGAGCACCCAACATTCATCCAACAATCATCCTTCAAAATCTTGCATGCTCATGTGAGGTGGAGAAGAGCAATGAAAATAAATCAAGCATAGCATGGAGATCGGTTTGCATTTACATTTGTTATTTTAATTTTTATGTTGTATTATGCTTCATTATGCATTGTTAGGGTTTGATCATTGTTGTTTATTCATTTGTCATGTTTCTAATTTTACTCTAACTACAATTGGCACACCTGGTGGAACTAACCCTCACTTTGCAAGTTTATGCACTTTAATTTGTAGGTTGAAGATATTTTATATTGTTGATTTTCTTTATTTAGGATCAGATCTATTGCAGAGGGTTTTCTATTTTACACACGTCCTGGAAAAAGGAGATCTTAGATTCATTGGAAATAGGACTTCGAGAGCTTTCTGTAAAGTGGTTACATTAAAGATTTGTCTTAGTATTCAAGGAGTTATGACGATTTGAAGTTGACCCTGCGATTCTGATTTTTCAGAATTTTTTTACGTGCGACTTTTAGAAAAAATTTAATATCTTCCAATCTATCTAACCAAATCACATTCTATTTTTTACAGGTGGCTAGAAATATTTAAATCCATTTTTCTATATCATTATGTTTTAGATCTATGGTATAAATGGATTTTTTGTGAAAAAAAAAAATTCAAAGCCTAGTTTGTGACATAACTTTTGCATATGGAGTCCAATTTGAGCAAAAAAAATTTTGATATTGATTAGAAAATAATAAGGGATCTCATGGCCATATCTATTTTACTGTTGGATGACATTATTTGTTGATTTTTTTGCAGGGTTTATTTTTTAATCTTAACACTCATTACAAGTTTCAAACAAGCATAACTTTTACATTTTTGATCTTTTTTTAACGAATTTTTCTTTTAAAGTGCATGAAATTTTCTAAATTTTTTGTTTATACAATCCATTCAGGTGTATTAGGTCATTTTAATCAGTTTATCAGATTCTTCATTTTTACCATAACGGTTTCTTGTGCAAGTTTATTTGGTCATTTTTCGATTTTGTGACTTGTGGGTGAATCAAAGGAGCTAAAGAAGCATTTGGATCAGTCACAATAGCAAGTGGAAAATGAAAATAATTAGGTGCACTCATTCTAATCTTTCATCTCTTAATCATTGTTTGTAAACACATTTCGATTTTGGGCTTAAAACGAACATTGTTTGCTTTCATATAATTGAAATTGGGTTAAAACGAACAAGTGTCTTCCTACGCATTTGGATTTGGAATCTAAAAAGAACAAGTGCTTGAATTGTCTTCCACACATCTCATTTTCTAAAGAGTCAATTAACAACTACGAGTGTGAATCAACTGACAACTCACTTGGTTTACTTTTGTCACCCTATCTAGGAGGCTTGCTTGGATACACACCATTCCAAGGGATGACCTCAATCAAGGCTGAATCAAAAGACACCCTCATTGGGAGTTGTAAATCTTGTCACTCTTGGCTAAGCCCCAAAGAACTTTATACCTTTAGGAAGTGAAGGTGAATGGTGGGTTACCCCTTTCTCCCGGCTGTACGGTAGGATTTCACTTTCAATTCCTTAGTCAACCTTGTGCAATCTAGCCTAAGACTTAATTGGTTATACCCACTTGACTAGACATTAGCCTTGTGATGTGTTTTCAAGTGCTTGCTTAGTAATCATCACATTTCATTTTCAAAGTCAAAAATTGCTTATGTGTCTTGCGTGAGTGATTCATGTGTGTATATGCATAATCATTTATTTGAATATTGTCAAATCAATCTCTAAACACCAAACACATAAACAAGTCATCAAATCCATCTAAACTTTCATCTTAGTCACCTTCATCCTAATCATCAAATCATCATCCCAACAATCCACATCATCATCCAAATTATAACCAAGCACTTGCCAAAAAGGTCTTAAGACTTAAACACTTGTCTGACACCATGCCAACATTTGAAAACCAAGTACTAAAAATCATGCTCCAACTTCACAAATCTCAAGCAAGTCAATCACCTCTAATCCAACAAACCATTCAAGAGGCCAATGACATGATCCAACAACTTCAACAAGCAAGCCAATCACCTCAAATGCGACAACTCATAGCATACGCACAACACCTCATGGCCACTTGTCAATCACAAACTCAACGAGCACATCATCCTCTATCCATTCACTATCAACAACCAATGCCACCTCAACCTTACATGCCATCACCCTTAACTTCATACCAACCATTACCCTATGCAATCCCTCCACCACAACACCATCAACCAATTCAACAATTTCAACCATCACATCAACACATTCAACTACAACAACCCATTCAACAATTCTGACAACAACAAATCATATCACAACAACAAATCCAAACACCATCTCAACCTCAACAAATTCCACCTCAATCATATGTGTCATTCGCCTCAACTTCATACCACCCTAATCCATCCATCTATCATGTCAATGCCACATCAACATATCCACCCACATCACAACAAGAACATGTAATCCCAAATCCACCTTGGCAACAAGATCAAATGCCCTCAACTTCATACCAACCCCAAGACCTTTTATCTACATATCCCACCATTTCACCTAACCACCAAAACTATCAATGGCCTCCAAAACAAGTACAAATGAGCCTAAGTCCACCTTTGCAACAAGAATCATATCCAAGTCCTAGTGGCCTCTTGTACATAAACCAAATGAGTCCAAGTTATCCTATCCAAGACTTAATTACCTTTGACAAGGGAGATACCAATCTAGAGTGGCCTCCACCATCCAATCCCATGCCAACACATGAGCCAACAAGTCCTATCCCAACACCACCATGTGATCCTACCCCTAGTCCATTAATCCATCAACCTTCATTACCTTCATCACCATCTCATTTTAATCCTTCACCAAAGGTTGTGACTGAGATAGTTTTACAAAGGATACTTGAAGCAAAACTCATTGAACTTCCCAAAGTCAAACCATGTGAAGAAAGTCCATATGATGAACATGATTATTGTGCATACCATAGGACCAAAGGCCATAATACAAATAAATGCCCAATATTTGTCCCATTTTTTTACAAGGTGTATTGACATACAATAAGAGAGCAATATATATCTAATCTCATTATCCCCCCATCCAATCCTAATCCTAATCCATCCAACCCAATTAGCCCTCAACCAAATCCTAATCATAAGCTTACAACACCATCTACCCTTATCATCCATCCAATATATTATCCTTATACCCATACACTTGCAAAGGATGTGATCCATTGGCTACTAGCACATAATAGAACACCCCCATGTCAAACACCCATCCATGCGCCTACCAAAGAACTTCCAAATGTCATGTCCAATCCTACAACTCCTTTACATAGCCCACATATCCTTGAGCCTCTTCAAGAGCCCTCAATTAACATGCCTAGCCCTTCATGTGGTCCACAATCCATTAAGCCTATTTAAGGACCTCCCATAAGTCTAAGTCAAGAGTCATCATGTTCTCATGTTGTTGACCAAGAGCCTATCCAAGAGTCATCCAATTCATTTCGAGCAACTCAAGAGGTATGTCAAGAGTTTAATCTTAAGCATGTGGAAATATTAAGCCCTAGTCTAACTCAAGATCAAATAACTTTCATTCAACTTATCCATAACATATATATTTTCCATGATCAAGATGATATCCATAATGATGAATCTATCCATGAGCCACTTGATCCTATCCATCTCCCAATAACCATTCATAAGCAAGCTATCCAAATTCAACCTATCCATAACATTTACCTTCTTTATGATCAAGATGATACCTATGAAGAAGCTATCCGTGAGCACATTGATCCTATCCATAATCCTATATCTATACATGAGCAAGATATCCAAATTTCTCCTAGTCATCCGCCATCTAACCCTATCCATAATGAGCAAACATCCACTTGTCATGATGAGACACTTGTCCCCCAAGTAAGCATAAAAGATCAAACAAATAACTTGGATCTTAGTGAACACAATGCTAATCAAGCTCCTAATGATCCTCCTTCCACATCCACCATCAACTCTACTTCAAATCCACTACCATGTCCTAGTGGTCTTACCACCTTTCTCCATGAATGTTCCTCCTTAGGACAACAACAATGACCTTTATCCACTTCACCTTATCCATCCAATAATAAGCTCAAGTCTAGTTCCCAAACTACACCAAGTCCCATTGTCCATAGCATACTCCAAAACATGAACTACCAAGGTATAGGCCTAGGCCTTTATGAACAAGGTATTTTGGAGCCAAACCATGTCAATATTCCTCCATGCTCATATGGCCTTGAATACACACCCCAAGGTAAACAAGCTAAAGATGTTGGTAATTCCTCCATCCATCCTAAGTCTACTTTCCATCACAAATTCCATCACACCCCCAAAACATATGTTGCTTCAACCTACAAATGTCAAAAGCATGTGACCGTACACCTTCCACCATCTACTTTACCTCCACTCCTTCCAACTCCTAATATCCCTCCATCCATTTTACCACCATTACTCCCAACACCTAATATCCCTATCCTCCAATCCCCTTATCCATTTATCCATAAACCCACTTTTAATCCACTTATCCATAAGTACCCTTATAACCCTAATCATGACCAACAAATGCACATGTTGTCTAAACATGAAACTTCCCTTCATTCCACCAACCCCACTTCCATCATGTCCATGGGATTCAAAAGCAAAAGTTTGGATGCCTATACCCATAAAGCCAAAAATCCTAAAGATCCTCATGCCCTAGGGCACCAATGCAAAAAATCAAAGCAAAATACATCCAAAAAGCTACCTAAGTCCAAACCTTCACAAGAAAAGTCCAAGACCAAAATGGTTTGGGTCCCTAAGAAAAATGAAGTCAACTCAAATGAGGCATCCTATTCTACATCTCAAAAATCCCAACCATCCCCTTCCATTCAAAAATCACAAAAATCCCACAAGTCAAACAAAAATCATAAAATTACTAAGTCTATGTGGGTCCCTAAAGCACTTCATCACCCATCTCCTAAGAAAACATCTCCATTACTTCCTACACCACCATCCCATCAAAAGTTTCAATGCTTATCATGGTGTGTGCAACCGTTGGTCATGATTCCCTTCCATTCTGCAACATTCTCACATACCTCCATCTCCCCATCCTTCATTCATTATCCTACATATTTTCCTCGTCACCTTCCTATGGTCCATGCTTTTGCATAAACCTTTCATCCATCCTTTTACATATGTCCTACATAATCCACATCATAATCCACTATCCTTCCATGCATCAACCGTTCATAATCCACATCATGATCCACTATCTACCTCATCCATCTCCCATCCATGCAAACACCCCTTACCAAGATTTATGAGCATAATGACATGGTCCATGCAACGACATCCCTCTCTATTGGGACACTATCACCTTTCATAGCACAAGCCACTTGAGTCCCTCCTATCCATTACCATGATGAAAACCTAGCAAATAGGTGCCATGTGTAATTGTCATGCTATCCCATCAAAATAAATAAATAAATAAAGAGAAATCCCTTCATCCAATGGTGAAAACCTAGTAAACAGGCGCCTTGGATAAGTACCATGATGAAAACCTAGCAAACAGGCATCATGTGTAGGTTGATCTTCGATGTCACTTACACTTGGGGGCACATTGTCTCATCCAACCTATCATTTTCCATCTTATCATGTCCTATCTTGCCATATCCTATCCTACCATCCTTAGCCATTACACCCACATATCTATCATATTGATTCTATTCATCCTCCCTTCTCCCTTTTGATCTTGATAAAGATATGGGGGCAAAATGTTGAAATATGCTTTGATATCTCTTGATATACCTCATCCTTTCCAAACAATCCTATAATTATCCACCTATCATAAGCTTTATCATAATCCATCCTTTTGTCATAAACCTTGTAATGTGAAAAACCTATCTATCATGTCATCCTATCATCATAAGCCTTGTCATGTAAAATCCATCATGTCATCCTTTCATCATAAGTTTTGTTATGCAAAATCTTAAGTCTTCTACCTAGAATGGGGCATGTTGTTCCTATGCGACATAGTCTTTGGAGATCACATCCTAGCTCCATTATGAGGCATACATCCATCCACTATAGCCTATCCTTATATCTATCTATTTATCATGAGCTTCCCATTCCACCATGGTGTATCCCTTTATCCACCCATTTATCATGAGCCTTCCATCCCATTTACTATCACCCATCCTTTTATCCATCCAATCCCATGCATCCACCCTTGCATCTAGACTTGGTTTCTTCCCTTGTCATTGGTATCAAGCACAAAGGCTACCCCAATTGTAAATCCATTGGCATTTTCCAAAATATTTCAAAAAAAATCAAATATCCCAAAAAATCCAAAAAAATCAAATATCCCAAAAAATCCAAAAAAATAAATATTCCAAAAATACAAAAAAAATCTAAACATTCAAAAAATCTAAACAAATTAAATATTCCCAAAAATCCAAAAAAATCAAATATCCATAAAAATCCAAGCAATAAAACCAACCCTCAAATCAAATCCATCACTTCATCAAAAACCAAAACCAATCAAATCATCAAATCAAATCAAATTCATCAACAATCAATCATCATCAAACCTCAAATCCATCAAAGCAAATCAAATATTCAATCAAATCATCAAATCAAGCCAATCTATCAATTCATCAAATCACTTCATCCATTCATTCTTCAACTCAAATCATTATGAATCAATCATTTCATCCAATCAAATCAATTCCAAGCAATAATCCAAATGCAAATCACCCTTAATCCATACCAATCAAGTCAATCAATTTTGTCAAATTATCCAAACACATCAGTGGTCTTGATCCTAATCTTGACGTAAACCAAATCATCATCATCAAACATCCTTGTGTTGATCTAGGGATATAGCTTTCCCCGCAATGACAACACTATCATCATCAATCATCAAACAATTAATCATTGGTTTACAGCTTGACAAAGGCAATACTTTGTTTATTTTTGTATCATTTGTGCATGCTTGCTTGTCTGTGTGTTATCATTTTATCTTGCATTTATATCAAAATTTGTATCTTTCCAACTAATATTCATATCTTGTGTATGTTGGAATAGCTTTTTTGCATTATCCTTTGCATCTAAGGTCATCATACCTTTTGCGCATTAGGACTTCAATGCTCTAAGTTTTATTCCTCATATGTTAGACAAGGTTGTATTATGCTGGTGCACAAGACACATCATCACCTTGGTCTTCTATACCTTGGTGCATAACGTCCAGTGTTATATCAAACATCATAGTTGCTCACTTTCATTATAGCATAACACCTTTCTTTTTTAGCTATTCCTTTCATTTCGAGAGCATACCCGTGTTTGTCCAACCTGCCTATCCTCTCGACTAGGCATCCTCATCATATTTTTCCATCACCATCCTATCTTTCCATTTTATTATCCTTTTTCTCTATCCATACCTTAGCTTCTTTGAAATCATGTTATTTGATATAAAGCTCATCATCTCGAGCATCATCTCAAAGAGGGGCAAAATGTAGACACCAAAATTGTCCATGTCTTGCAACACCTAGTCAAATACATTACTTAGACATTATGTAGCATTTTGTCTTAAATCACACTCCTAATTCCACTAATCCATTAGTCAATTAATTAAATAAATTTTATTTATTTAATTAATTTCACATTCATAATCCCACTTTCCAATTAATTAAATAAATTTTTAAATAATTTCCACATCATATCCCAATCCTATCCTAATCATCTTCCTAATTAATTAAATAAATTTTAATTATTTAATTAATATCCCTCACATATCCCAACTAATTCAAATAAAGTATTTGAATTAAGTCCTCACCTCTCACCACATTTTGACACTTGTCCACTTCTTAATTAAATTATGTGTGGTAGTACAACTTTCATTTAAAATCTTTCACATGTACAACTAATGGGACCTAATTTTAGTATTTGCATACACGGTCACATATAAGCCTTATCTTCCCTTGTACACTTGTCACATGACTACAATTCCCTCAAAGAGTGGGATAACCGAATCAATCCTAACCGTCTACGTCAATCATTTAGCCTTTTAATTTCAACCATCCATTTGAACCAAGTCTTTCCTATAAATCAACCCCCTCATAAGCCATTAGCATGCATTGAGTCTTAAGTATCCTTATGCTGCTGAAATATCATTAGAGCCTTTGCATCTATCATCTATTAACATCATCTTCCATCTATCATCTTTATTTTATCGTTATGCTGTAGAATTGAGCACCCAACATTCCTCCAACAATCATCCTTCAAAATCTTGCATGCTCATGCGAGGTGGAGAAGAGCAATGAAGATAAATTGAGCATAGCATGGAGATCGGTTTGCATTTACATTTGTTATTTTGATTTTCATGTTGTCTTGTGCTTCATTGTGCATTGTTAGGGTTTGATTATTGTTGTTTATTCATTTACCCTATTTGCAATTTTACCCTAACTTCAAAGATATGCAAGAATAGATAGTATATCAGAAAAAAAATATAAATATAGAATGTTTTGATAATGATAAGAGATTTCGAAAAGGAAATGCTCTAGTAGACATGTATGCAAAAGTGAGAGCACAGACAAAGTGCATTGATTGTTCAACAAATTGCCTCAAAGAGATGTCAAATTATGGAATGCAATGATTAAAGGATATGCACAGAATGGATTTGTAGATTTAATAACAACAACAAAGGTGGCATAAGAATGTCTGTCACTAATTGATACATATCTCAGAATTGACAAACTAGGTATTGCTAATTTTTGGATATGATTTTCATAGATAAGAGTTGAATCTTATATAAAAATTTCAGAGAAACCCAATTCCAAAATATGGAGCTATTGGTGACGCAACTAACTGTTTTAACAGAGATGAAACGGGTGACAGGTAGACAGTCACAAACTATTCATATCTCTAAAATGACAAACTAATTAAGGTTGATTTTCGTATATGATTTAGATAACTAGGTCGTACACCATATATAAAAATTCTAGAGGAACTCAGTTCGTAAAAATAAAGTTATGGCTAACACAACAGATTGTTAAAACAGAGACAAAATAGGTGAGAGATAGATAGTCACAAAATATTCATATCTCCAAAATGACAAACTCGGTAACACTGATTTTCGGATATGGTTTAGATAACTAGGTCGTGCACCATATATAAAAATTTAGAGGAACCCAGTTTGTAAAAATAAAGTTATGGCTAACACAACAGACTGCTAAAACAGAGACGAAATAGGTGAGAGATAGATAGTCAAAAAATATTCATATCTCCAAAATGACAAAGTGAGTAAAGTTGATTTTCGGATATGATTTAGATAACTAGGTCGTGCACCATATATAAAAAATTTAGAGGAAACCAATTTGTAAAAATAAAGTTATGGCTAACGCAACAAACTATAAAAACACAGATAAAATCGGTGAGAAATAGAGATAGTCACAAAATATTCATATCTTCAAAATAACAAACTGGGTAAGGCTAATTTTCGGATATGATTTAGATAACTAGGTCATGCACCATATATAAAAATTTTAGAGGAACCTAGTTCGTAAAAAAAAAGTTATGACTAACGCAACAAACTGGGTTCAGAATATGTAGAAAATAATTCACAGAATAATATAAACCTTGCATATTAAAAATCCATTTCACTAAATTTAATTCAACAATAAATCAGATTCATATCTCAGTCCATACCTAGAATATTACTTCTATCAAATCTTCACAAAATTCTGAGTTCGCATCCATTTTTCCCCAAGGATCTCGAAGCTATGGTTTATGGTGCCAAAAAAAAAAAACTTCCTGTGAGAGAGAGAGAGAGAGATCCCCAAAACATAGAACATATTCTACTATTTGAAATGCACGCTTCTTCCCCCAAATTATGTCTTGAGATTTCTAAAAATAAGGTTGAGCATGCATAACCACCCCCATCATTTCTTCCAGAAGATTCTCCTTATTAAAGGCAATAAATTCCGCCTTTATTACTTTCTTACAATTTGCTATTTTTAACCATACAATAATTTCTCTCTGATTTTATCTATTTTAGAATTTGCTATATATATAAGTTTTTATGACAACTAATAAATATTATAAATTTATTTTTATTGCTACTAACAAAACATTTACTTGTTTATAAAATATTTTCATTTTAATTTTATCAATTATATTCCCATTTTAATAACACTTTATTTTTCTCATTATAATTATTATTATTTATTGACCTTAGATTACAATATAATATAATTTCCCATAACTTAAATTTACATAAAAGCATCTATATTTATTTATTTATTAAAAGTGCCTTCTTAACTTAATGATTTTATTTTAATGCAACAACTAACCAAAGCACTAATCAAACAATTTCAAACTCAATAATCTAATTGCTGAACAATACCTGACACTATGCATAATTGAAAAGCATGACCACAACAACAACGACTAGCTATTATGCCCAAACAGACAACACTGACTGGGTGCAAAACTGGATGCTCATCCTTTTCAAGGATGATGGCTAACTAGGGGACCATATGTTATCTTCGTTCAGCAATTTCCATTGGCTTTAAGGCACACTCAAACTTGTCAATTCAAGTGGAGTCGATGCTTGATACCTACAACCTGTAGCACACAACATGGTCTATGCACAAGTATAATAAATATAAAACAGTCACAGAGTGAAAGAGAATCGCAATGTCGTCGGACGCTCATGAATGAGTGGTACGACATTGTCTCTTTTCACACCACACAATAATCAGATCATCAGTCACATAAAAATCAATTCTAACATATGACAATCATAGTATGATCAACATCATAATCACCTGAATGTAAAACAATGTCAAAGCATATGAATTATCAGTATCGCAACAAGGATTATCAATAAAACATGCTAATTGACATATGAAACCACACATGAGGATAATCAAGAATGTCACCAATATGAATGTAGCATCTACCAATATCATATAATGTACAACAATTGTCTAACATACCCTAAATATTCCTATTATTTTACCTTCATCTTCATGCTCCTTAGCCAGACTATCTACACATCCAAGATGAGAATGGAGGGGCACTACATTGGGCTTATTAATGTTGCAGCTACCTTTCTTAACTTTGTTCTATGCAATTAGTATTGTACTTGAGTTATTAGTGATTATGGTTGTGTGCCATAATGGTCATCTGTATTTTGAACCTCTATATAATAGATTCCCTACCTCTTCTTCTATTAAGGCAATTTTCAGATTTTGCTTAATTGTTTGTTTTGTGATCAATAGATCACCATTGTTGTCTTGTTTTCCTTCATTTAGTATCAGAGCCAATCATTTGAATGAGATATTGAGTTCCTCTAGTTGTTAGAAACTATGAGGTTTGTGTTAGGCTATGTAGAAGCTTTGTTCTTGCAATAATAGAGAGATCTCAAAAGATTGATTTTTACATTTCAAATCTTTAGAAAGGCATTACAAATCAGAGCAACAAAAGAAATGGATGAGCATCTAAGAGAAGTGCAGCATCAGACATTGTAAGTTGTAATCTTCAACAATAACAGACTTGTGCAATAGAGTTGTAACCATCTTGGCTAGCAAGCAGAGAGGTGTTGACTTCTGTTCAAAGAGGCATCATTCAAAGTCTTAAAAAAAGAGATTTATTGTGTGAAGAGGTGTATAGGCTATGGAAAGAGAAACAATGTATGTGTTAGGACAGTAAAAATTTAAAAATTTTACTATCTTCTCACTCCATCATATTTGAACAAAATCCTAAAAAATATCCAAAAAAAAAAATCATAATAAAAATTTAATTCATCTTAGAAGGTGTCTATAGATGAGCAGTGTTAAATTTCTTCAAGGTCAATCTATCGGCAAGATATTGTTTTGTCTACACCGATACATAAGGAATCATTTCAAAATAACCATTGGCGTGAGAATAGAGATCAGAAAGAGATTTATAGAAGTTACCAATTGAATAAGTAATACCGATGACTTTACATCGGCAAGATAACCAAGTAGTCATACCGATCAGTATGACTAATAACTATCGGAGGATCCTTCGAAAAAAAATATATCATACCGATGAAGTCTTTCGGCAACAGTTTCACCGAACATCCTGCGGGGGTAATGAAACAAATAGCCATCGGCAAGAAATAAGTTATCAGGATAAGATACAAAGAAGTTTCCGATACTAAATGTCTTGGCGATAAGAGAGCTTTCGGCAAGACTCACAGCGATATTATTATCTGTCGGGATGACTCAACATATCGGGACAAGGGAATTAGGTCTCGCCGATTCACAAGTCATGGCGATCAAAAGGTATCGGTGATACTTTGACATACTTTGCCCGATAAAGAATATGAAAGAACCATCGGTGAGATGATTTGGATCGGGTTATCTTTTGAAAGCTATCCCGATAGTATGTTTCACTCCGATGGGTATACTCTAGCAGCAAGACATTAAAACAGTCATTCCGATCCAAAGTAATATGACTATCGGTGGGACAACAAGAGGCGGGGAAACATTATTATGTTATCCCGATAGTATTAATCACCCCGATAAACAAATCATATCAGTAAGACTCATTACTTCGGAGTGAAATCTAAATCATATGGCGATGAAGAAAGTCATGCCAATGGTCGCGCCCACTTGAAGATATGACATTACATAGCCTCGGGAATACAATTGAGGGGTCACGCTGATTGACTGTTCGCGCCATAAAAGCATTAAGGTCGCCCAGACATTTCAAAAATTCACGTCGATAAGAGGAGTTATGGTGATGTGACATTTCACAACGATGAACATTGAATTGATCAGATGATTAAATACAAACGGCTACGAAATTTCTATGATCATTATAGTTGCAAAAAACCGTCCGAGAAAAGAATATAGAAGAACTCTTAAGGCGAAAGCAGAGGATTCCAATTCCAGCCACCAAATGACAGGTACATATACCCAAACCACTGTATAGCCTGTATTTAAATTCTCTGCCAAAGTTTTAAAATGGAAACTCCGAGAAAGGGAAAAGGCAGAAAGTTACAAGGGGAAACCAGTAAGCCCAAGAAACAAAAAACTGAACAAACCCCTAAGGAGAAAGTAAAAGAAAGAAAACTGAACCAGGACCTAATTGACCAATTGCCTGGGTCAACTCCCAAGGCCAGAAGGTCTACCCAACTCAGGGCAGAAGTGGAGAAATTAGAAGATAAACACAAACGCCTGGGAGATATCTAGACCCCAATTCGGGGATATGAACTTTTCAAATTCCACTACAATAGAAGGTTTAGGAATGCTCCTGTGTCAAACCCATGGCACATGAATTTAGGAAAACTGGTTGTACCCAATGTATTCCTGAATGTGGAACTCCTTCAATTGCTTGCCAGACATTATAATTCAAACCTTAAAGCCATCTGCAACCCACAGGGAGAACCAATTGTGCATTTGTCAAAAAATGCTATTTGTGAGGTTTTTGATTTAGATGATTTATGCACTATCCCTATCATTTATGAAGATCTGGATAAGGAATATTGGAGAATGGACACAACTTACAATGGATGGAGGTTGCCCATTCATAGGCCCAGGGTTGGAGGAGAAGTGATGCCCTTAACTGAAAATGATGGCCCTCCATTTCATGTGGCCATATTTGAACCATATATACAGTATACCTATTTCTCTGTAGGCCAAATCCTGGGTTCAGAGGTCCCTGAGTTCATGACTATTCCTCTGATGGTCATAGCCTCTGACATTCAGTGTCATAATGCAAGGCAATTTGACTATGCTTCCTATATTGCTAATAGAATGGACTCTGGTCTATCTGCCAACTGAGTTTCAAGTTGTTGCTGCAGATAAGAAAGGGGAAAAGATACCTGTACAACTGTGGACCAGAATTTGGGAAAGTAGATATGCCCATTCCAGCTATGCTCAATTTGAAGAGCATTGTGTAAAAGTACTGTATAGGTATTTTAATCACCCCTGTGAATATTCAATTTCAACTGAAATAAAAAGATTCCTCAGACCAAAAGATTTTGGTGGCCCCCCTACTGTCACTCATAATTGGGGAGACTGGTATTGCTTTGAGAATGCTACTATGATCAGAGTTTATGGTTTTGAAGATGCTCCATTCATATTGCCCAAGACTGTCCCTAACAGGCTTGCATATCTGGAGATAATCAGGCAAATGCATTGTTCAAATGTGATGCATTTGAGTTCACATGACAAACAATCGTTTATGCCCAGCACCTTATGTTTTGGAGATTTTACTGTAGTTTCAAAAGAAGGTTACAATCTCATTCTGGATAAATTGATGCATTATAACATGATGACTGCTGAGATGAGAAAAGGATTTGACCCTGAAGGCTTTATTGACTCTACAAGAAGAAAACACAATCTCAGTGGATACATGCACATACATTATCCACATGATGATGTCATTAGAAATTTAGAAGAAGCAGAAGTCGAATTGGTGGTAGAAAAATATAACAGGGATCTAAATGAAAAGAAAAAGCAGTTAGCAGAAATTGAGGTTGTGTCCTCTGAAGATGAAGAGCTGGCAAAGCAAGAACAACCACTAGATAAAAAGGTAGAGGTGTCCAAGAGGAAAATGCAACAATATCAACCTCCTGTTGTACTACATGATGAGGAGGGGTCTGCTGATGAGGATCCACGTCAAACAGCCTATGATTCTTTCATTTCAGATGATAAGTTTATTCAATCAAAGGAATTTAAATCATTTTTGTATAAATACAAAGGGAAAGAAATCAGAGAGTCAGTAGATGATGTCTCTGCTGATAATGAAAAACAACTATTAGACATGCTGAAGGAAACAATAGATAAAGAGATGCAAGACATGACACCTAGCAAGGGTAGACAGTTACTTAAAGATGCAGGGGTCATGATTTTTCCTGGTCTGGATTTAAATTTTGCTTTGGTTTTTGATAGTTTTCTGAACAACACAGATGATAAGTATAAACTTACTCCAGAAGGAGTTAATGAAGTATATATGGGAACAAGGTATAACAATGATGAAAATTCCTTGATGATATGGGCGTTATACCCTCCCCATAAGAAGACGGCCATCATTGATACTGAAAAGACTTTTGGCCACGTTATGACTTTGAAAGCAGGGGAAACTGACCCTATAATTACAGCAGACATTGGTATCAATGTTGCAAAATTGAATAAAGCGCAAGCTCAAATGTTGATCAAAGAAAGAGATGCATACAAATTGAACTGTGAAAGACTGACAAAAGAAAATGATTACTTGAAGGATGCTGTTAAGAGTACTTTTGGCCAGTCCACAAAAAGAATAACTCAAGGTGAGAGCTCACAAGGCATTCAAGTGTTATCCCCTGATCAGGCAACCCAAATTCAGATGGATGCATTTGTTACAATACTGCAGAGCAGGTATGCAAACATGGTGCGGTGGTTAAACCAGTTTTTGGATAACTTCTCAGAGAATCATAAAGCAGTTCAAGAACATGAAAGACTTGAAAAAAGAATACAAGAAAAATTGACTGAGATACAAAACAGAAGTACTGCTGATAGTACAGATATCTCTGATGAAAAAGCATTTCTCAAACAGCATCAGAATTACTACGACAAACTTAAAGCTGATGCTAAGGAAGGAAATGATGCCTCAAACTCAGGAGTGCCCAGGATATTCAAAGACAATGGAGAGGTGAAGAGCAAGGAAGAATGGATTATTGATTGTCAAAGTATATTACACAAAGCCACAGGAGCTCTGAAAGACAAAGCCTCTGCGTCTAAAGAAGTTTGCAAACAATTGGAGAGCATGATTACACTTGACATAATTACCAGAAGTGTTGTTCACCTTATTGATTCTCATCGTGAGCAAGATTACTTGGATTACTTGGCAAAAGTCTACTTGTGGCTAAATAGAGCCTAATCATAATTATGTTATAATTGTTAATGTTTGTTAAAGTTCCCTAAAGACTTATTGAAGAGTTATGACTCTTCATAGAAATATCTATATAAGTCCAAACAATTGATGCTGAGAGGGCATCAGCAGTAGAATATATTCAGATACATCATATATACAATGTTTCAAAATGACTAAGTTGCATATTTTATTTGAAGAAGAAGTTTGAAGTTCTCTGATTCAGTGGTTCTGCTTTGGTATCAGTTGTTTGTTAAGATTATCAAATTGTGTGGCTGTCTCCATTTCTGCATTTCCTTGATATTCAGATTAAACATATCAAGTATATATTTGATCTGTCAATACACATTTGATGTATCTGTGTGATTAAATAGGTTGGTATCCATTTGAGGAATTAAACCCTTCTGATTTAATTACAGTAGCCTGGAAGTATTAAGCTTGGATTACTAAGTAGGGCCATACAATTAGATTGCCATTCTGTCTCCAGTAAATATTATCTGTTAATCTTGTCTATTCATTTCATTTGGTTCCTTCAAGTAAGGATTAAAGTACCTTCTGGTGAATTATAAGATATCTAATTTTATTTGGTTGGATTATCAAGGAGAGTTTGTCAGTCATTTACTTGCACGTTTATACAAGTTATAAACCAAAACTGTGCCGAACAACTAGAATTAAGAAACCATTAAGAAACCATTAGTCCTGGTCCTTCAAACTGACTCTGTTACCCAACAAGGCACTAGTCTTACTTTACTTAAAACCTTTTACCTTGATATTGCTTATACAATTTCTACTAATTACTCATTAGACATTAAACCTAAAGTCAGTTAGCAAGTATTTCATCTATCCTACATCTTGTGCCACTGTAGATAGATTTAGTTAGTCCACACATTCACATTCAATCTGCTTTAATTTTCCAAGGTTTACCCACCTAGGTGTAGCAGGACCTAAAGCGAAGGAAATCAACTACCCTTGAAGGTTGATTTCGTCAAGTTAGTTCAGAAACATTGCCAATCTAAACATAGAGCTTGGCACCCCCTTAGGATTGACAACCTGCATTTCTGAGACCTAACAGTATGAAAGTTTCCTTGTGGTTGAATTTCATGACAAAGCTTATGATTACATTTTTAGAACTTTATGTTTTAGAACCTTATGTTTATCTTTTAAAAGCCATGTATTAAAAACATCCTTTATTCCTTGTAAGGTGGGTCCCTCCCCTCTTTAAAAGGTATGGTATTTAAAATCATGGTTATATGTTAAGAGGGAGGTTGCAAGAAAATCCTGTCTTAAATTATATTAAGGAAATTTGTATTGTTTGAAGGCATTTTTCAAAGCTTGAATTTATAGAGACAAATTGTAAATTTTATGATTTTAAATTGTATGAGAGCTATTCATGATCAAGGTAATCTAATATAAAAATATTTTTGTGTGTGGGTCTCATTTGAAGGGATAAGGGGAGTATCCATTTGCAGAGATCTCTGTGTTGAGACTTTGAGTCATTCTGGACATTTCTTTTATGACAAGTATGGGAGGAAATGTAATATCTAACATGCTAATTCCCATCTTTGAAGGAGACAATTTTACATATTGGTGTATTAGGATGCAAACCCTACTCAAATACAAATATTTGTGGGAAATTGTACAAGGTATGTAGAACTAACAGATAAAAATGCATTTAACGCATTAAGTGATCAACATAAAAGAGAGTATAAATTAAATGTAAAGAAAGACAATGAAGTCTTATTTTATTCAAAGTGCAATTAATCAAGCAATTTTTCCTAGGATAAGTGGTGGTCTTCATTCTAAGCAAGCATGGAAAATACTCAATAATGCCTATCAAGGTGTACAAACCACAAAATTGCAGACAATGAGGAGATTTTTTGAAAATGTAAAAATGACCATTAGTAAAATTGTGAATGATTATCTAACAAAGGTAGAAGATCTAGTTAGTCAAATGAAAGTTTTAGGGGATGATGTGGATGACAAGCATGTCATTGAAAAAAATTTAAGGAGCTTGATTCCTAAATTTGATGGTGTGGTTTCTATAGTTGAAATTTTTAAAGATCTCATGATTATGAAAATAGATGAATTGAGTAGAATTTTGTTGACTGCTAAAAAAATGATGAAAAGTAATGAAGAAATCTTAGAACAAGCATTTTCCTCTAAAGCAAGCATAAGAGGAAAAAGAAACACATTCTTCAGGAATCAAAATAAAAATGAATCTAGTCATAAAAATAAATGCAAAGGTGAATCCAACAATTTTAGAGGAAGAGGTAATAATTTCAGAGGAAGAAGTAGCAACTTCAGAGGAAGAGGAAGAGGAAGAGGTAGAAATAATGGGAGAAACAATAATAAAATAAATATCTAATGCTTTCGTTGCAATAAGTTTGGACACTATGCATCAGAATGTTGGAGTAAACAAGGTGAAACTGAAAAAAGAAATACTCACAATATTGTTGAAGATAAACAAAATTTATTTATTTATTGCTTCAATACAAATGTCGGTGAGAATAATGTATGGTACATTGATTTTGGATGTACTTCACATAGAACATCTAATGAAAATTTGTTTATCTATTTTGATGAAAAACATCACATTACAGTGGTATTAGGAGATAACTAATCTCACAGAACCAAAGGCAAAGGTACTATTACAGTTGCAAGAGAATACAATAAGGTAAAACATATCAATGAAACACTATTGGTTCTAGCACTCAAAAATAATTTGTTGTCTACTAGACAAATGTTAGAGCGAAAAATTATCAAGTGACTTTTGATGAAGATGAGTGCATAACAAGAGACAAATTAAAAAAATGCAATTATTGCAAGAGCAAAGATGACAACTAATAGGATGTTTCCTCTCTATTTCACTTATGGAAACCAAGCATTAAAGTCTAGTGAAATGAATGAAAGTATAATCTAACACCAAAGATATGGTCACCTCAATTTTAGTGGGTTAATTTTAATCAAGAGAGTAAAAATGGTTGAAGGTCTACCTTTCATTAAAGATACAAAAGAAATGTGTGAAGAATGTATTGTTGAAAAACAACATAGTGTTAGCTTTCCAATTGATAAATTCAATAAAGTTAAGCAACATCTTGAGATAATCTATACGAATTTATGTGGTCCTATGGAAACACCTTCTTTGAATAAATCAAAGTATTTTCTAACCTTCATTAATGATTACTCAAGAAAACTTAAGTATATTGCTTGGCTGTAAAATCAAAAGTGTTTTACAAATTTGTAGAATTCAAGAGGTTGGTTCAAAAACAAAGTGGTAAGTATATCAAAGTGATAAGGTCAAATAATAGAGGTGAGAACAAATCAAATCAATTTCTAGATTTCTACAAAAAATATGGAATCAAGAGAGAGTTCACTACTTCCTACACTCCATAGCAAAATGGAGTTGTTGAAAGGAAGAATAGGACCATTGTTGAAATGGCAAGGAGTATGATGAAAGAGAAGAATTTGGATAAGAGTTTTTGGGCAGAAGCAGTATACATAATAGTATATCTTCTCAACAAGAGTCCTACAAAAGCAATTGAAGGAATGACTCATAAACAAGCATGGTCTAGGATTAAACCAAGTGTTGATCATTTGAGGGTATTTGGGTGTGAACTTGCTTATGCACACATAAAAAAGGGAAAAAGGTATAAGCTAGATGATAAAGGCTCTAAGCTAGATGATAAAGGCCTAAAATACATTTTTATTGGTTATAGATTAGAAAATAAAGCATATCAGTTGTATGACCTAGTAGGAAATAAGCCTATTATAAGTAGATGTGGTATTAAATGAAGTAACAGAATATACCAAAGAAAATGAAACAAAGGGAAAAAAGACAGTGATTGATGAAGTTGAAGGAGGAGTAAAAATAAATAAAATGAACCTGAATCCTCTAGTACATGAACAAGAAAGTATCAAAAATATCAAAGGAGGACATAAAAGAATCATCTATCAAATCTTATGTTGGATTCAAATTTTGAGAAAATAATAGCAAGATCACAAGCAAAAGTGAACTAGGCATTGATGACTCAAACCATAGAAAGTAATGAGCCACAAACATCTGAATAAGATCAAAAAACGAAGAGTGGATTGAAGTGATGAATAGTGAGATAGAAACAACTGAAAGGAATGACACATGGGATTTGATTCAACTACCTCCTAGTAAGAAAATTGATGCTACAAGGTGGGTGTACAAAACTAAGTATAAATATGATGGAAGCATTGATAAGCATAAGGCTAGATTGATAGCCAAAGACTACACGCAACAAGAAGGTATTGATCATTACACTGAAACATTTACACTTAAAGCACGAATGGATACTATCAAATTGGTTTTGGCTTTGGCAACTCATTAGAATTGGACAGTTTATCAAATGGATGTAAAGAGTCATTTTTAATGGATATATTGATTAAGAAGTGTATGTTTCACAACCTAGAGGTTT
The DNA here is from genome assembly GCA_027924645.1 of Cunninghamia lanceolata. NCBI lineage: Eukaryota > Viridiplantae > Streptophyta > Pinopsida > Cupressales > Cupressaceae > Cunninghamia > Cunninghamia lanceolata. The sequence goes on along the minus strand of BSBN01000469.1, from coordinate 12,222,472 downwards.
TGAAATAACTTCTAAAGAACATTATGTTTATAGATTTAAGAAGGCCTTGTATGGCCTTAAGTAGACACCAAGAGCATGGTATTCAAGGATAGACTCATACCTACAACAAAAACAAATTTAAGGAATCAATTAGATCCAAATCTTTATATTAGGAGATCAACTAAGGATATTTTTATCTTAGTTATCGACATTGGGAACAATTCAACTTTATTTGTAGATTTTAGAGTAGCTATGATTATTGAATTAAGTTGGACTTAAGTTGTGCAACTTGGATGTGTCAAATCTAGTGGACCCCACTTTATGCAGATAATTGATTGACAATTTGATCTACTTAAATTGTACTACTCAACCAAATATCACATATGCAGTGAGCTTGGTATCTAGGTTTATGTTAGAACCTAAGTAAACACATTGGAGTGCACCTAAGAGGATTCTCATATTTGTTAGAGGGACATTGAGTTATGGTCTCAAATTTCAACATTCAAGGAATAACAAATTGATTGGCTATACACATTCAGACTGGGTAGGTTCCATATATGATCAATAGTGTACTTCTAGTTATGTGCTTTTAGTCTTGGTTTTGTAGTAATCTCTTGCAAAACTAAGAAAAAATTGTCTGTATCACTTTCTACAGCAAAGGTAAAGTACAAAGTTGCAACATCAATAGCTTGCCAAATAGTGTGGTTGAGATGACTATTGGAGGATTTGCACCAAATACAAAATGGACCTACGTTGTTCTACTATGACAACAAAACTATTATACAAATTACAAAAAATTCAGTGTTTCATAGTAGGACCAAACATATGGAGATTCAACATAACTTCATCAGAGAGTTGGTTCAACAGGGATTGATCAAGATTGTGTAAGTTGTAGTACAAAGGATCATATAGCAATTATCTTCATGAAGCCTCTAGCTTGTGAAAGGTTCCAGATGCTTAGAGATCTACTTCAAATTCTTCCCAATGGTCATTATGGAAGAGAGTGATAACAACTACACCATTAATAAGCCCAATGGACATTATGGAGGAGAATGATAGCAATATGCTTGACAACACTAATGTCCATTGGGCTTGTTAATGTTGTAGTTGTCTTTCTTGACTTTATTGTATATAATTAGTATTGTAGTTAAGTTATTGGTGAATATAGTTGTGTGTCATAATGATCATCTATATTTTGAACCTCTATATAATAGATGTCCCACCTCTTCTTCTATTAAGGCAATTTGGAGCTTTTGCATAATTGTTTGTTTTGTGATTAGGAGACACCGTTGTTGTCTTGTTTGCCTTTAGTTTAGGTTACTCTCAATGGTTGGGAGCTTATTTGTGATGATTAGGTTAACCTAAATGTGTGGAAATTAGATGACTATGATCCACCTCCTATTATGGTGTTTTAGCTCTTGTGGCTTACTAACTTTTTTTTTTTTGAATATGATGTTTAAGGCTCTGTCTTGCTTAAGCTTTAGGGTGTGATTATCTCCACCCACCACTTTTTGTGGTATAATATATTTTTAAAAACTTCTATAATTAATATAAATTCCTATTTCATTTTTTTTTTAAATAAAAAATAAAATTAAAAATTAAAAAAAATGGCTGTTATGCATATATATATATATATCAAATCCACATGATTGATAAGCCCGAATCATGCAATTCTTAGAAGAAAATCGTTATTGCTAAACGAGATGTACGAATTGCCTAAAGTTGCGCAGATTTCCTGTCTGAAATATTGTATGGGACAGTGTACATGCACTCCAAGCTATCTGGACTGAATCTGCACCTTTCCCGTTTGGAAATATTTTGGTGGTAAGGCAATGATGTCTTGGCACCTTTTCGTCCAGGCTTGTCTAAATGATAAGCTCGGAATTTAACAGACCCATTTCCGCGTGAGCTACGGAGGAATAATTAATTAAAATTCCAAAACACTTTGAATTTATTTAATTAACTGTTATTTTACAAAAATGTGCTGATAGACCCGGGCTATATTCCAATTTCCCTGCTATCTGGCATTAACTCTGCTTTTCTACAGATATTATTTTTGTATGTGTACAGTCCGAATTCATAAATTAATGGCAGAGAAACGAGAGGAGGAAACCCAAAAATGCCTATCTAGATTGTAGATATTATAAGTGCCTTTGTTTTTTCAGGCGAATGTGGGCTCAAAGTGCACCCAAATCTCTAAACGAGACCAATACTTATGGATCTCTCAATGGTGTTTATAGTCCCCTGGCGATTAATACAGTTTTGGCAAGAAAGAAAAGAGCTGTCCAAATCGGAGTCAGAAGATTAAAGCTGTTCAGTTCATCTGTATGCCTTGGTAGGACACCATTCATGAAGGATTATGCAGCTGCTCCAACACAGAGGGAGATCAAGGACAAGCCCAGCTCGGCCGAATATATGAGTAATCTGGTACAAACTTTTGGATAAGATAAAATGCAAATAAGTTATTTTCAGCCACATGTTTCATTTTTTTCAAAAAATGTTTTACTTTACCTAAAGACAGTAGAGGCCTAACTGGTGTATCAAAGGCATAAATCTTCTTCTTGTTAACTTGTATAATTCCTGCTATGGGTGTCAGTTTATAAAAGCAATGAAATTGTTTAAACTTTTTTTCATTGTGTATGAAGGTGGCCAGATTATTTGGGCCTGCAAAATTTGAAGCATCCAAGCTGAATGTGCTGTTTTTGGGGGTGGATGAAGAGAAGCATCTTCCAAGAACTTACACTCTAACCCACAGTGATATTACTGCTCACTTAACATTGGCAATTTCTCAAACCATCAACAAGGCACAGGTTTTGGTTTTGTAATTACATGCCCATCATGATAAAAGCTATGCATTGTGATAGTCTCTAAGGTTTTCGATCACTGCTTTATGTTTGCAATTTTGTGCTTTGGGTTTGGAAGGTTAATAAGAATTGTGAAGCTAATTTATCCAAGATTTACAGTTACAAGGCTGGTATAGCAGATTGCAGAGAGATGAAGTGGTAGCAGAATGGAGAAAAGCTCAAGGCAAAATGTCATTGCATGTACATTGCCATATCAGTGGGGGACATTGGCTTCTTGATGTTATGGCAAAGCTTAGATTGTCCATATTTCGCAAGGAGTTGCCTGTGGTACAAAACTTTCACCCTTACCTACTTTGTAGCCCTTGTATAGTCCTTTAGGCCAAAATGGTTCTGTAAAAGAGTATCAATTTGCTTGGATGGGTGTCATAAAAAAAATCTGGCTGCTTTGATTTATTCTAGTCATACCTACCTATTGTTATTAAGCACTCAATTCATCAAATTGAAGTGTAGCTGAATTTACTTCATTCAACCTTACAAAGTCTTAGAAAAATCTCTGTTCCATCCTAAATATTTAGTGAAATATTTTTATGGACTAATGAATTATGGGTAATGAAATGTGCAGGTTTTGGAGGCTTTCAGGTATGGAGATGAAGCACTTTTCAACAGCTGTCCAGGTTTTCCCACCCTTCAAAATCTAAAGCTTCATTGTTCTGCAACATAAATTATCCATGTAATGATGATTAGTTAGCTGAATCAGACTAAATCAGATCAAATATGATAACATGAAGAGAAAATGTGTGGCAGAGTTGGAGGAGGCATTGGTTTGGGTGTACTTCCATTCAAATGTAGAGGAATACAACCGTGTGGAATGCTGGGGTCAACTTGTTGAGGCAGCCAATGTGTTTCTCTCTTCCTCAATCTTTTATTTCCTATTACACGTTAATGATAGGCTATTCTTAAATCCATTTTAAGAGTCAAAAATCAATTTTGACCAATAAAAATAGAACAAATATTTGTCATTTTTTATTGTGAATGAGGTGTAAAATTGCTATTAACTGTAAAATTGCTATTAACTGTTTGACCATTTCAAATAATATTTAAATAGAGTGTTAATATAAACTATCTAACATAGTAAAAATATACATAAACTTTAAAGTGATCTAATGATTTATTTTCTTTTGTATCAAAAATCCAGGGAGAAGCAGGGGAAGTGGATGTCGTGATGGGAAAGGAGAGGCCAAGGAGATGTCCTTATCCATGTGAATGCTGCTACCCACCGCTAGAAGGACATCATCATCTTCATCCATCTTGTTCCTCGTCTTAAAATGAACTGTTGTGCCAAATAAAGAACTCCCCTTGGCCATATGTATAGAGTGTGCTTCCCAATACACTATTGACTTCTTTTTTTGGAGCATCCATCCATTTTATGGAAGATAAATGCTCATATTCAATTCATTCGAATGATACATTTGGCCCACTCAATTTATTTTTCAAGGATGAGTTCGATCAATTTGCCACTTACATTTAGCAAGTTCATAATTTTAACAAGGCCGCGTTGCAGCGTAGTTCCTGCCAAATGCTGGTAGGGCTGTTTTGGTAGGGCTGTTTTGTCCTTTGCAGTAGTTCATTTAGCGTCTTCTTTGAAGTTGGTTAGCTTTTGCAAATATAAATAGTTGGAATTTGTAACTATGCCTGATTGTCCACGTACATTTTCTTTTTTGTTTTAGGCATCGAACCAAACATGTCCTTCATATTAAACATTCCTCATTGTTGAATGCCTCTTTAAATTAGACATACTACCTACACGCTCAAGCAGCTTCAAACAATTTGAAATGAATCAAAACAATTTAAATTAGACATAATACCTACACGCTCAAGCAGCTTCAAACAATTTGAAATGAATCAAAACTCAACATGAGTATTTATCATCATATTTTTGACGAAATATCAGCATATTTGATTACAAGAGTTATTGCTAAGATTGGCATAGTTAGTGTTTGACGAAATATCAGCATATTTGATTACAAGAGTTATTGCTAAGATTGGCATAGTTAGTGTTTGGAATGTATTCTCTATCAAAGTTTAATTCTAATAAAAAAAATGTTTGTCATACTGACCTGTATAGTGCTTCAAGTTTGTTTTCTTTATGAAATCATGGCATGCATATGCCATCTTTTTGTGTAAAGTTGATGTGTGTATAAGCACTATCCCTTCAAATATTTCAATCAAGTAGCTTTTAGACAGCCTGTAATAACTTATCACAGTCAATAGTTTCACAGCCACAAGGGGGAAAATGTTATGAGGAACAAAAACCAAACAGGTCATAAATAGAATGACCAGTTAATTTCATAAACAGCAGGCAGCATGCTTTAATTTGAGGTTGAGCATGTTTTTAAGGCATGTTAGAGAGTATACCAACTAAACAAACTCGAATTATGTCCATATCAGGTTATTTTGAAAACAATGTATTTTTCATCACTGTTTCACAGTACCCAAATCGTAAGGGTATTTTAGAGAGATCAAAAAGTAGTAACGTACCCATAAAAAAGAAAAACAAAACTATGTCATGTGAGAAAGCACATAATAATATGCCTCTAAATGAGCAACCTCTAAATGTCATTATTTTTGCATGAATTCTCTGCCTCTAGTCACCATTTGAATTGCCATATACAATGTGCCATTGTTAGTGTGTTGACAAATTGAGATGTAGACAACTACAATTGGGAAGATTGTTAGGATGCATGTTATTATTGGATGCAATCCATTGGTGAAGAGGAGTTTTGACAGAAAGACTAGGAATAATATGATGCCTTACTTAAAATTTTAGATGTTTACCGGTGTTTGTAGATGCTGGAATAGAATGATAAAAGAGAGAGTGAAGTGCCAATCTAAAGCCGATAGGGAAGAGAAATGATTGAGAAACATTACACGCCCTGCCCATCTTCAATTTTTATGAAACACTACAAAATTGACCAAAAGTTTGCAAAGAATGAAAAACAACAAATGATGAATTAACGACGAAAGCAACAAGAACCACAGGAGTTTTCAATATAAAAGAAAACAGAGGGGATAGGATCCCAAGAAATTTGTCCTACATAGTTTCAGGATACGTCTGTCTCAAATAAAGGAGTTTCTACAATGACATTAACCCAATTGGTACATGGAGAAAGAACTCTCAAATCTTTTGTTTTTTTTTTTTGTTTTTTTGGTCAGAGTTCTTATTACTTGTACCCACTAGGATCGTTTCGAATTAAAAAAACGATTGAAAAGAACAGCTTGAAGTGATCTGGAGGGCTCAAATGAACGAGATAAAACTTGATCAACTCAAATGTAACAACACACTTTCAACCTGTGCAAAATGGAGATAAAAATTTCATAGTGTAAACAATTAAGCCTAATGCCCAACTGAGTAGTTCTAGCTTGCTTACAATTAAAAAAGACATTTTAATTTGCAAAAGTAAATGGCAAATAGATTTTGAACATGATGAAGGATGAGATTTGTAGTAAAAATCATTTTAAAACAACATTCAAAAGAGATGAAATGGAAATACAAAATTGTTTAACCTTATAAAATATCCAAGACTAAAATAAACCCTACAATACCCTCAACAAGTCGAACACCTTCTCAGCAACATATTTCTGTTGGATAGTTGTACCCTTCTGCTGCACTTTATCTGGATGCACACATAGTGTGGCTTTCCTCTAAACTTTTTTAACAGCAGCAGCAGTGATTATATCTGTTAGTGATAGGGGCTGCCAACCACTCTCTGGCCAAAGGATCTGAACATGCAGCAAATAATTAATACATAGTTAAATCACTAATGGCTGATGCAACTGAATAAAATAATGAATGACAATAGTGTATAATGAAATAATACAATTAATCAGAAAATAATTATCTGCTTAAAACAACAATACATCATCGAAGAGAAACACACAAAGCACAAAGGTAAATTGAAACAACGTATAGCTGGTCTTGTTTAATAGGCTATATCAAAATTGAGTGCCAGAAATTTCTGATCAAACCATGCACTATCCAAAGAAACCTCTTCGGAAAATTCTTCCAGTTAAACTTTGGAATGGGTTATGTTTAATCTGCATGACATTAGTAATGTTTGAAGCAGTATGATTTGACAAGCCCTTCTAGACCAAATAATCACCATGGACAAAAATATGTGCTTAAATACATCCATAGCTTTCTATCATCCTGAGCTTCAATGCAAGATATTGTATGAGAACGTAAATGCTACAGCTATAATTAGAAGATGCAGAATATCAATGAATTATTTATTCTAAATATAAGTAAATCAAGCAAATTCAATGACAATAAGCTCACTCTTGGTTCCTGAAGGAAAAAAGACACTGACTGTCAAGTTTCACATGGATGAGACTACCCTCGATTGGTGGTTGAATCTTTAAAATATGTTTATCATGGATGACAATGAAGACATTGCCTCATTTAAAGAGGTATTTTTATCAGCCTTCTATGAGGAAGCATCTGCAAGATTTTCTAGAATATACTCACTGTCTAGTAAATCTAAGACTTCAAATAGAAAACTTGGTTTGTACTAGCTAACTCCAGGGTACCTCCAAGCCTTGAGAATCCATCTCCATGGACTTTATTGGTGAATTATCACATACACACTTAGGAAGTATAAGTGCATATTTTTGTTTGTATGCAAAGTTTCTCAGATGGCCACATGCATTCCATGCAACCAGAATTGGACATTTCTAAAATTGTTGAGCTGTTCTTCGAGCATGTATGATGTCAGTTTGAGTTACCATTCACCATTATTCCATAACAATCAATAACATAACAATCAACTTATCAAGTGACAGAAAATAGAAGCTCCATTACCAATCAGCAAAATATCTGTTATGTCAGGTCAGTAGTATGAAATATACAAACAATTCATGTAACACTAAAAATAAATTTAGTAGAATACAGACTACCTTATCCTTTCTGATGAGCTTGCATCCTTCAAGTGGGCCAGTACTGGCAAAAACCTTTGTTTCTGTGACATTCACATGTATGTTACCCACATAACTGCAAAAACATTGGACGTTTCTAAAATTGTTGAGCTGTTCTCCGAGCATGCATGATGTCAGTTTGAGTTGCCATTCACCATTATTCCATAACAATCAATAACATAACAATCAACTTATCAAGTGACAAAAAATAGAAGCTCCATTACCAATCAGCAAAATATCTGTTATGTCAGGTCAGTAGTATGCAATATACAAACAATTCATGTAACACTAAAAATAAATAGTAGAATACAGACCACCTTATCCTTTCTGATGAGCTTGCATTCTTCAAGTGGGCCGATACTGGCAAAAACCTCTGTTTCTGTGACATTCACATGTATGTTACCCACATAACTGCAAAAACATTGGACGTTTCTAAAATTGTTGAGCTGTTCTCCGAGCATGCATGATGTCAGTTTGAGTTACCATTCACCATTATTCCATAACAATCAATAACATAACAATCAACTTATCAAGTGACAGAAAATAGAAGCTCCATTACCAATCAGCAAAATATCTGTTATGTCAGGTCAGTAGTATGCAATATACAAACAATTCATGTAACACTAAAAATAAATAGTAGAATACAGACTACCTTATCCTTTCTGATGAGCTTGCATCCTTCAAGTGGGCCAATACTGTCAAAAACCTCTGTTTCTGTGACATTCACATGTATGTTACCCACATAACTGCAAAAACATCTACGCTTCAGCAACATTATTGGGTAAAGAAAATGGCAAAGAAAAAACAAATGCCCTACAGAATGTTTTCTTGTTCCAAAAATAGAAATCTAGTAAAAATTAAAATAAAAACAAATATAAACTTTAAAAAAGATAGAAAAGAAATTATTTCAATCTTCACTGATATCATAATGATTTATGTTGTGCATGAGAAGAACAAAAAAGGTGGTCATAATACCTGGTGAGAGCAGCATAAGTAGAATAATAAAAGTGAACCAAAAAAGAAAAGTTGTAAATAATGAAAAAAACCACGGACAGTGGACTCACACACTGCGGCATGATCTTGAATCAAACCCGGGTGGCAGATTTCGACTTGGAAATGGTTCAATCTGCAAAACGTGAATGTAAAAAAAAGCAAAAAAAAAAGGGGGGGAAAAAGAAAATAACCTATCAAAAAGTTAAGCAAACTAAGCTAACATATAATTTATCTCCTAAAATAAAAATATTCCATAACAAAACCCAAGGAAACACTGATTCCAGTGCTTACTGTTGAACTGCTGTAAAAGACAAAAAATAAACTATTAAAAAATCTAGCTCTTTTGCAACAATTAAGCAGCATCCATCTGAATAGAAACAAAATCTACAAATACTATTGTTTTAAAAGACAAATGCCAATAATAAAAAGGTCAATTGCTACATCATGGATTGCCAAACAAACATAATAAGCAGAAATATTCCAATCTACACGGATTAATTATTCAGTGTAAATGAAAACAGTTGATGGTAAAAGATCTCAGAAGAATAATACGCATTCTGAGAGTACTAAGACTTCACTAAGGCTCCATCCAATTAGGATGGAACAAATACAATAATTTATGACAGTTTAAGTACAAAGTTGTTATTATAACCTTGTTTAGCTTAGATGATATTCTAGCCTGCAATCGTGTCATTCCATGAAACCAAATCTCTTTGAGGAATTCTACCAAATAATTCACGTGGCTTGTCACAAAACAAGATGGCCAAGAATAATTCAATGATAGTTGCAAATAATGTTATTGCTATCTTCTGCATTTACATGGGCCGAGGCAGAGTATGTTGTCAATCCATTACACCATTTCCTTGTCTGCATCATAACCGCAAGCATGAAGTCTGTTGTAGTTAACCCTTCACGGAAAAAAGTCACGAATCCATGCTGCTTCGACTGCTTCCACTGGTTTGGAGATGTAGAAACTTGAGGTCTTTCATGGCAGTGTCGGAGCAGGCTGTAGAAAATCTCTACTCCAAAAGCTCTTACCTACAGAGATCCTGCAAATGCTCCACCAGCATGATCCAGCAAAGAGCTCCTTCCCAAACCTAACTATTAATTTTATGAAACTTGTTGACTCCATTTCGATCGTGTAGCAGATCAGAGGTGCAATACACGATTATATTGAAAGAGAAGACGATACTACAAATGTTATGAAACAATAGAGTGGCAAATCAATGCACAAGCACGTAGACAACATTGGTAATGGGGCATGGTATAGGTGGCAAACAGACCCTTGAACGACGGGATGGTTGTCGTCAGGCCTCGAAAATATAATTCTTGATTACTACGCATTTCCTTGATTCCTACGCCTTCTCTTGCATTGAAAGTCGGGGGACAATCTGAAACCGAATTGATGCCCAGTGAAACTGTGGCAGAATTACTTTTTAAATTTTTGCCCTTAAAAAACATTCAGTTTCCTTGCAGAAACATTAGGATAAAATATGTATTGAAAAATTCGTCGTCTGATTGGCTGTAGAGAGGAAAATTAATCACAGTTTAAGTTTTACGCCGAGGCTATAGTTCCAAGCAGGAACTAAAAATTCATATGATAAAATTATATGGAGTGTGGGCAAATAATACAACCTGCTTTAATTTAGAGTTTTTTTATATAAGTGTTGAATAGTAGTTAGATTTAAATTAAGAGTTGAGATTGATAAGTATAAATAATAAAGAAAGGGTTTAATATGTTTAGTTTTATTTTGTTGTTTTTAGGTATTTAAAATTTTAAATGAAGTTTTAACTTTAAACTTAAGTTTGTCTTTATGTTTTTCTTAATAGTAATTTAGGTCAGAATATGAAGTAAAATTATATGAAGTTTCATTTGGAAAGAGATATTCACTCTACATACCCATAGCTCTCTTAATACTAAGTTTTCCTCTTTCCTTGCTATAGGGGTTTTGAAACTCTCACATTGAAGAAATCTATAAAAGTATCCACTATTGTACTTTGTCTAATCCTCCATTGGCAAATCTTTCCTCTCCATAGTTAGATATTCCTTGTCCCCCTTCCTTCTTGGTCTCGTTTCCATATATTCATTGCCCTCCTAAATTCCTTTCTAATAGCCTCCTAGAATCCCTATTCTCGTGCATCCGCATCCTCCTTATAGTCGTCCTATAAATCTCATCACAAATCCCCCTATATTCTTCCCTAAAGTAATACATTATTTTCATCACTTATCAACCCTTCCATCACTTGCACATGACACTATAAATAGATTTATTCCTAGATTTTTATTCTTTTAGGTTCAAATCTACACACACACCTCTCTCACCATAGTAGGGCTTTCACACGCTTACATATTTACAGGTTATAATTGAAGGTTGAAATGGACCACTTATGGGATTGACTAAAGTAGTCTCCCAAATAGCCAAACCCCTTTTCCTTTCCTCTCTTGGCTTCAAATCGAAATAATAGATGATTGTGGAGTTTTCTAAGTCAAATATAGGTGGAATAGGGATCAAAACACCTAGAAGAACAACTATGAAATTTTTAGAGCTATAAGAGACATAGACACCAATGCCCTAACCTCTCTACTAATCTACACCAATGCCCAGACAATGTATGTGACCAGCAAGAGTTCCTAGATTCAGTGTCAGTGTCCTACAAGGGCATCTAGGATAAAGGATCATGTCCTAGTTTTTGTCAATAGGCCAAAATTTTCCAAGCTCCCAATTCTAATGTTCTTTTCATTTCTTATATATGTTCTAGTATTCAAATATCCCAAGGATTTACTCTCTCAACTTTTTTATTTCCATTTTCCTATTTTCCTTTCCATGTTATATACATTAGTTTGATGTAGTTAAAAATTAGAAGTTATTATATTTATTTGTTGCAATATAAGTCTAGTATATCTCAAGTTTAATTAGATTAAACTAGTGCAAAGAAAGAAACCTAGGTTAATAATTAATGCATATACTAATTAAAAGCAACCTAGTGTTCATTTATAGTTCTTTCACCTGCTTGGCCACTTGAGGATTAATGAAGTTATGAGTGTTGTCTAAATTGATACGGATGGTTAATTGGTGTCATTTTAAGTAGCCTAACACCTTCATCATTTGGGGTGTGGTGATCTCAGCTAAGGCATGCACAAAAAATTTAGGGGTTGAATCATCACACAAACCTAGCTCTTTAAGTTATTCCTCAACTAGACTTTCTTCTAAGGCATCCAATGTGTCAAACGAAGAAGGTACCTCCAATCTAGGAGAGAAAGCTTATGTTCAATGCATTTATGCCCTAGAGCATATTTCTCATCGTGATTGTAGCACAATCCATTCACTTGGTGAGAGGCCATTTCTTTATGTATTGGGCACTTAATGGGTGGTGGTTAGGTACTTAGACTTAGTGTTGGACAATTGCCTTGATGTAGCATGGATTGGAATATCTTTTGAGTGTTAAGTTGTGGTGCTTTATAAGGATGGTCTTGAGTGGGAAATATATCCTCAACTAATTTAGCCAACTTGAGAGATTCCATCAATATGGAGGGCTTAAACACTCTGAGTTCTACATGGATATCGTCCTTCAGGCTATTGATAAAACAACTTTTAAAGAAATTATTAGCAAGCCCACTTGTTTGATTTTCTCTTTCCAAACTATGTCTAGTAGTCATGAACCAAATGAATTTATCATAATTCAGTTAATGCTCATGTGAAATCTTTGTACTCACTTAAACTAAAATGGGTGAGGAGGTGCTCGTAGAATTAATTCCATGTGAGGAAACCATATTTTTGTAAGTCATTGATACCATTGGATAGATTTATGTTCCAACTAGAATGAAGCAATCATGAAGTTTTTTTCTATGAGAATTTTATTGACTACAAAATATGACTCTACTCTATATAACCAACTTGAAAGGTTATCACCATCAAATTTTAGGAAGTCTACTTTAGGTGTACATTATGTCCTACCAAGAGTTTTCTAGTTTTGAAAAGTATTATGTCTAGTGTGAGAGCTTTGTCCCATATCTAATTTTCCACTTTGGTGGAATTATTAGCTCATGGAATTTTATTTCTTAGCCAATCAATCAATTGTTAAGGTCGTCAATTCAATCAAACATGGACAAGTGTTGGACTAGAGTGGATTGTATATTAATTACATGTTTTTTATTTCTTCATCCATCCTTTCTAAATAAAGGTCCGATGGGTCTTAACTATTTTGGTTATCTAAGGTTGCTAGAGGGGTAACCAAAAAAGTATACCAAACTATTTAGGAAGACAAAATTGTCAGTTTGAGATAATATGTAAATAGTTGAAAATAAGTCAACTGAGCGAAAGTTCAAAGTTGTGTCCCACTTCAGGGCAACTTATTAGCACAAATGAATTTAAGCATTTCCAAATAAATGTCAATTTTGGTCAAATATATGTTCTAGTTGAATTCATTATATAGCTAAATTAGATCTAGGCCACAACTTTTCCAACTAGAAGTGTCCACTAAATACATATGTAGCATCACTTTGGGGCTAATTTATCAAAAAATAAAATTATTTTAAAAAGTTGATGTTCTCACAACTCCTACTCATGTAAATAATATTTTTAAAAGAATTTAAAAGTAACCTTTTGTAGATCTAAAAGTGTAATTTTCAAAAAAGTAATTTTTAATATTTTAATTACTGCTTATATTTTATTTTTTATTTTTACTAAAAGTAGGTCATCAATACCAAAATATAAGATTGATTGTCTTCTCAAGAAAAATACTAAAGTTTATTTTAAAAAATGAAAAAATATGATGCACAAGAGGAGAGATTCCATGTTGAGATGATATGTTTTCTCTGTTTTGGATAAATAGTTAAGACAAAAGTTGCATCTCGTCGAAATAATTATGTTTTCAATACACACAACTTTCAAGATTTATTTAAAAATTATGATTTATGGAGATGGAAAAAAATTAATCTATGCACTAAAGTTTCAAGTTATAAATACCAAAAAAATTGAAGGAAACAAATGAAATTTACTAAGGGAGAGGGCCCGATCGTGGGCATAGGACCTATGGTGGGTATAGTATGTGACATCCTGGGGCCCACTTTTGGGCAATAAAAATGCCAGCTAAAATTCCAAATGTGTTTTTTAATATGATAGGACAAGTTCATATAAAATTTAAAATATGTCCCATCATAGGTAGACTATTTTTTTACCACCTTCTCAATATTAGGTGAATGCAATTTAACATTTATTTGCCACCATCCCAATATTAAGTGAATGCAAGTGGATAAACTTATTTCCACAATATAAATAGTCTTTGCCACCTTCCCAATAAAAGGTTATTGCAAATGGTATTTTTTTATCCAAAATATATGTCTTATTGCATTAAAAGTGAGTTGACACATACAAAGTCATTGTCAGACCAAGATGTAAATATATTGTAACAAAATACATTAAAACATGTTCCATTTCTCATCTTTTTTTTACAAACTACTGGTTCCACCATGTCCATAATCACCAATCTTCTTGTGAATTTACCTACAAAATGAAAAAAAAAAAACTCTCAAAGTCACTATGCATTGCAATTTTTCAATAAAACACATAATTATTATACTATTATTTCCAAATAAACATAAAATTAAAATAATAAAAAACAAAATATTAAAACTGGTTAGAAATATTTTTTTTTTAGTATCATTTCAAATTCTTCCTTTGCATTGAACCAAATCAGTGAGCATTGAACCAACACAATGATTAGTAAACAACATACAATTCTAACTCTTACAATTAAAAGAATGATACAAACTGAAACAACAAATTCATACATGTAAGAGTGAGTGTAATTGAAAACACATTTTAGCAATTTTTGGCAGTTTTTGAAAAACACACCGTAAACATTGATAAACGTGCTTAAAAAATGCCAGAAAAAAATGGGGGTTGCAGCTTGACTGCCAACAATGAAACAAGCAATGATCAAGGTATGTGTGCCATGAAACAAGCAATGCATGGTATACTATCATATCCCCAATTCTACCTTTTATAAACACTTGGGTGATCATGTTATACCCTTCCTCAAATAGCATAATGATACAAATATATATAAACTTGAAACAGTGGTATGATACAGATAAATCTTAAAACAACAATATGAAATAACTTGAAAGAGCAGTATGATACAGATAAATATTAAAACAACAATATGAAATATCTTGAAAGACCAGTATGATACAGATAAATCTTAAAACAACAATATGAAATAACTTGAAAGAGTAGTATGATACAGATAAATCTTAAAACAACAATATGAAATATCTTGAAAGACCAGTATGATACAGATAAATCTTAAAATAACAATATGAAATAACTTGAAAGAGCAGTATGATACAGGAAAGGGTTTGAAATATTTCTATCATACTGCTTATGTAAATGTTTCATAATGTTGTTTCAAAAATGGTTACCATACATGTTACAGTAATTGAAGAACAAACAAAGCATGCATCTAATTAAGTTCAATGTATCTATCTATCTCTGCAATATATGTGTGTGTGTGTGCTTTGTTTGTTCTTCAATTAAAGTTACTATAAATATCGGCCCCTCCCCCCTACAACCAACTGTGATAGTGGCTAGCTCCTACTTACGTTATAACCATTTTTTAAACAACATATATAACTTGAAACAACAGTATTATATATATATATATATATATATATATATATATATATATATATATATATATATATATATATATATATTATTGTAAATAATATTTTACAACAGTATTATATATAATACTGTTGTTTCAAGTTATAAATTATATTTTTTTTTTAAAATGGTTATAACATAAGTAGGAGTCAGCCACTATTATAGTTGGCTGTATCTAATTAAGTTCAATGTAAATACTATACCAGGACTGGGCCTCTTTAGTATGTGACATATGACATATGGTGGGCATAGTGTGACAACCTAGTATAGGAAACTATATCTAGATAGGAAACTTATGTAAGGGAGAGGGAGCGGTGGTGGGTAGGGCGATGTTTAGCGACGGGTCCACATCTGCAGTGGTCGAGTTAGAAATTTTTTTTGCCATGTCCCTTGACAGTCAAGCTGGCGCCCCCCATTTATATACATATCTGACTCAGCTATATGAAAACCTCTTAACTATCTATCTATATATCTGACTCTGCTATATCTATATATTTGACTATATCTATATATCAAATTATCTATATATATATATATATATATATATATATATATATATATATATATATATATATATATATCTAACTTAGCTATATCTATCTATATTTTCTGAGCTTTTACATTTATACTGTTACAGGAAAGGGTTTGAAATATTACTATCATTATGTTGTTTCAAGTTATGTAAATGTTTCATAATGTTGTTTCAGAAATGGTTACCATACATGTTACAGTAATTGAAGAACAAACAAAGCATACATCTAATTAAGTTGAATGTAAATGAAGAAGGGTATAGTAAACTTATGTATCTATCTATCTCTACAATATATATAGATTGAAAGGAGTCTTAAGTTAATAGAAATGAGCCCTTCTTTTGTAATAAGAGTGAGATTAATTGAAGAACAAACTAATCGTGCATCTAATTGAGTTGATTGCAAAAGATCAAGGGTGTGTGTACAATGAAACAAAAAAACATGGTATACTATCACATCCACAATTCTAACTCTTACAATTAAAAGAATGATACAAACTCAAACAGAAAATTAATAATGTAAGAGTGATTGTAATTGAAAACAAACTAACCATGCATCTTATTGAGTTGTTTGCAAATGATCAAGGATGTGTGTGCAATGAAACAAAAAATGCATGTTATACTATCATATCCCCAATTCTAACTCTTACAAAAAAAAATGATATAAACTAAAACAACAGATTCATACATGTAAGAGTGAGAGTAATTGAAGAACCAAATGATACAGCATTATGATACTCATATATAATTGTTCTCATGATTGGAGTTTTCATGAAGCTAAAGCAAGACTAAGCGAATGGTGTACATGCTGAGGTGATAGTGTAACGCCCCGCCACGAAACCCTAGAGAACAGTTCAACTATGCTATACAAAGGACCAAATATTTTTTTAAAGAAAGAAATAACAAGAAATGTAAATCATATTTAATAATACATCAAGTTAAATTGTATCCTTTAGGGATTCCACAGCTGCATTACTAACAACTATTAACATGATCTAACCAATAGTATGAATTAACTAACAACCTTGTTTCATACTAATTTAATTGCATCAAATGAATAAACACATACATTTCCATATTATATCATTAGATAAGTAATCATGAAGATCCTGCAACAAGGATACAAGTACATATATAATTTCCTTTACAAGAGAGTACAATATTACATTGTTTACAATATCACTTTCCTGATTACATTGGAGTACATACATCAAGATAACAGCACATGATTCAACTGATATACAAGACTGGAACATGAACATAAGTATCTATCTCCTCAAGCTAGAACAAGATCTGTAATCTGATAGAAGAGGTACATCCTTCTCGCACATGAACAACAGCATGGGAAACCAATGGAGATAAAAGCACAACCACTTGACCATGTGGAACCCTAAGGTCCACCCCCCATGCAAGGAGATAATAATAAGGTCCCACTAAGCAAACAGTCAAGAAGACAATAGGCTAACAAGTGCAACGACTACACATGACTCCAATACAACACTGGTCAATATGAACATCACAAGCAACTCAAACAACACTTCTAGAGGAAATCACACAATAAAAGAGGAAAACACACTTAGGGAATGCTAGGCTGCAGTAGGGAAGAGTGTCAATGCATGGTACTAACATGGGTTATCCTGACAGTCTCTCACTGGACGTTGGCCCCCATCTATGGGTTATCCTAGTCGTCCAGACACTGGACCCCATATATGGTTATCCTGGCAATCTCTCACTAGACACCGGCCCCATAGGGTGACACATGAGGAACCAACATTCCTTTCGTGAGGACAAGGAAGTTGATCTTGCCAACCACGGCCTTCTCATCCCATCCTTAGCCTGAACGAGCACTATAGGCATGGGTGAGGCATCCAATTATCTTATTTAGTGTGGAAACTACCCAACCCTCTAAATTTATTATTATGTTATCAGTAGATTAAAAACTTCCAATGGGTTATCCTAGCAGCCACTTTGGGCACTAACCCCACATTGAAAGCCAATCCCCTACATGCATCTAGAAGACCCTATCCATGAAGCAAGACAATTACCATCACAATGACAAGTAACATATACATTGCAAGGCATTTACCTTCTTGCATACAAAACATAATCAGAGGGACCAATTCTTATATCCTTCTCCCAAAACATAAACCAAGCATGAACTATCACATTCTCATCATGATGCATTTACAACACAAAATACACATCATTTCACATCACACAGAGTAAGGCATTATCCATCTTGCATAGTCATCATAACCACATGAATAGGTACACTGAGCAAGGCATTATCTATCTTGCACATGTATCATACCAACATGAATAGGAGGCAACATTTCAAGCATGCAGTTCATTCAACTCACATGATGCACACATAGCCAACCCCCACACAATCACACCCTCCCAGGCCTTTAGAAACAAATTCCCCAAATGATACAAACACTTGACACCACTAAACACAATGGTCTCACATCACATTCACTCTCAGATGCACATCATAAACTAAGATCCTTCATCAATGTTTTCATGATCAATCATCTAACAAATATAAAGTGAATCTATCTCAACAATACAGAACTGTAACTAATAATTCTCAAGACTTATTTTAATTTCATTTAATTAAAATGAATGCGAACAACATGCAAATAACCTTAAGACATACAAATTAAACACAACAATTACTTACACTATTTACAACTGATGTAGATTTCATTAATAATCTAGAAAATTTTGTAAATACTATTAAATATAATTGTATAAGCAAGACTAAAAGCTTATAATATTAGAATTCTATAAATCTCTTACACTAGTTAGAATCACAAGATACAAAACCTGAAACTACAATGAAAGAACCTTGTTCTAAGGTTAGCTTTAGAGGAAAGGAATACAGAACAACAAAACATTCCTATAGATCTAACATCTTCATCAAATCTACCACACTTTTAACCACATGCATATGATCATAACACATTTAAAGGATAGTTCAAACCAAGTAGAAGTATCATGGCTAAAGCAACTCAAGAGTGAACACTAATAGGGCACAAGTAAAAGAACAATCTTTTTCTAGGTTTTACCAAATTCCGTTCGACACATGAATAAGAAGAGAGAAGCTCAGGTTGCTATGGGAAAGCTTAAGTGTCAACTTGATCAATCTTCTATAAACCACTACTACATTGGTCCTATGAATACCAAAATGAACATACCTAATACATAGTTCTTCTAGAGGTGTCTACACCTCATAATGATTACCAAGCTTGTTAAAATCCCTTACCCAACACTAGTATTAAAGGAATAAACCAATACAAAGCATTCTAATCTGCTAACATACCAAGTCTGGGAAGAGGAAAGGGGTCGATTGAGTAAATATGATACAAACATTTTCTCAACAACAAGGTTAATAAGAACGTGACATTTCTTAAGCACAAGTAATAAACATGCTCTATACAACTAATGAACCACCACATCTATAAAAGACTTTATTATCACATCAAAATTCACTTACAACATCGCATACACAAGAAATCAGGACATACTAATTTATGGCTCAGGAAAACTAAACCTCAACAACATGACCCTATTACAACCACTGATACAATTTACACAAGTTCCATTTACCTTATACAATTCCACTCATAATCAACTAATTTCTAAAACAAACTTATAAATCAAATCTTAAATACATTGTTTACAAACCTAAATTCCAAACCTACTTATCATATTTAAATTAAATTTAAATTAATATCAATTTAAATTAAATTTATCAACATTAATATACAATCACTCTATCCAAATTAAATTCTTCTACTTCTATTCTATATAGATTTAATAGCCTTCTTATAACCTAACAAACAACCAAAATAAGTAGAGTTATTGGTGACGCAACTAACTATTTTAACAGAGACAAAACGAGTGAGAGGTAGACAGTCAAAAAATATTCATATCTCCAAAATGACAAACTGGGTAAGGCTGATTTTTGGATATTATTTAGATAACTAGGTCGTGCACCATATATAAAACAATTAGAGGAACCCAGTTTGCAAAAAATAAGTTATGGTTGACGAAAAAGACTGAAAAAATAGAGATGAAATGGGTGAGAGATAGACAGTCACAAAATATTCATATCTCCAAAATGACAAACTAGGTAAGGCTAATTTTTGAATATGATTTGGATAACTATGTCGTGCACCATATATAAAAAATTTAAAAGAACCCAGTTCGTAAAAATAAAGTTATGGCTACCGTAACAGACTGTAAAAATAGAGATGAAATCGGTGAGAGATAGACAATCACAAAATATTCATATCTCCAAAATGACAAACTGAGTAAGGCTACGATTTGGATAACTAGGTCGTGCACCATATATAAAAAAATTACAGGAACCAAGTTCGTAAAAATAAAGTTATGACTGATGCAACAGATTAAAAAAATAGAGATGAAATGGGTGAGAGATAGACAGTCACTTATATCGATGATTCCCAAAAATGCAATGATACAGACATGCACAATTGGATCTGATAACAAGGCTTCTAACCTCTCAAGAAAATTACAATCGACAGGAAAAATCATAAATCAAGCATTTGCTTCAACAAAAAACTAAGACAGAAATTAGAACCAAAGGAACCTAGTTTCGCTTGCTTGACTGGGCTGAAGATTCGATGTCAGGTTCAACTGCTGCAGCCACAAACTAGTCTCTCCCATCTCCTCTCCCCCCCAAAAGTTCCATTTGCTGAAGATTATTATGAGAGAGAAATCCCCCCCATATCTTCCAGAAGATTCCCCCCATTAAAGGCAATAAATTCTGCCTAAATCCCTTTCTTACAATTTGCTATTTTTTTCCATTTACAACTAGACCAGACAATATATATTTTTTATATCTTATTTATTTCCTTTACAACTAGACAAGAATCATTTTTATTCTTATTTATTTAGTATTTACTATATATGAGTTTTATGACAACTCATAAATATTATCTATTTTTATTGCCACTTAACACAACATTTAATTATATTAATTTATTTATTTATCTTTAGGTAGCATTTACATCTATTATTATTATTTTTAATTATTTATTTCCATAAAATCAAATTCTCATAAAGACATTTTTATTTATTTATTTATTTAACAAAAATGCTTTCATAACTAATAATATTATTTTAATGCAACAATTAACCAAAGTAGCAATCAAACAATGTCAAACTAAATAACTCAAATGCCGAACAATACCTGACATAATGCACGACTGAAAGCATGACCACAATGACAGTGACTGACCATTACGCCCATACAGACAACACTGACTGGGTGCAAAACCAGATACTCATCCTTTTCAAGGATGATGGCTAACTAGGGGACCATTTGTCATCTCCAGGGGACTCATTGGGTTTAAGGCACGCTTAGACCTGTCAATTCAGGTGGAGTCAATGCCTGATACCTGCAACTTGCAGCAACCAAAAAATGGTTGAACATATAGATGTAGATATAATCATACAATCAAACACACCGTGAAGAAAATCCCAGCGTAGTAGGGTACTCACGCATGATGCGACACTGTTCCTCTCACAAACACACATCAAACAAGTAACCACATCACGCATAATAATCAGTAGTTGATCAACTAGATAAGAAACATCATCAGATAATCGTGTGATGCACATAATAAGATTGATCAACATAATCAATTAAGTCCATAAAGTTGTCATAACATGCATAACTCAAGTAAATATCAATGTCGCAACAAAGATTACCGATAAAACATACTAACTGTCATATGAAACCACATGAGGATAATCAGGAATGTCACCAACATGAATGTAGCATCTACCAACATCATATAATGTACAACATCAACTATCTAACATACCCTAAATATTCTTATTATTTTACCTTCATGTTCATGCTCCTTAGCCAGACCACCTGCACATCCAAGGTGAGAATGGAGGGGAACTACAGATAGGCACTAAGACCCACGGCGGTAGAATGTTGGATAGTTAATGTGCATTAACCGGTAGTAAACAAAGCTAGTATTGGCATGGCACCAACCCATGAAGGATAATACACATGTCCAATATTAGTTGATGACACATTTTACTACTTTTTTGGCAGTTTTTGAAAAATGGACCGAAAACTCAAATGTCAAGAGATAGATATACATTGTAAAGATAGATAAATGCATAAGTTTAATGAAAATGAATTAAGGCTATAGGAAACATACGTATCTATGTATCTCTACAATATATATATCGTAATGTTGTATTGGAAAGGTTTGGAAATATTTGTACCATACTGTAGTTTGAAGGTATATAAACATAACACAATTAGCTTTAAGGCAGAGTGGCCGATATTGGGTTGGGGTTGTCTCGGAGGTATAGAATGTGACAGCATAAACATGGGCTATGAAACAACAAATTTGATTCATTTAAATGTAAATGGACAAGGCATTTGAAAGTAACGAAATCATACATGAATGCATAAGAAATATTGAAGGCAGGTTTGAGTCTTATCGTAAAAGCTGAAGGAGGAGACTGCATCGTTTTGGAGGAGCTCATTGTCGATCAGTTGTATCGAGCAAGAAGTCAGAAATTTGAAATTGTGAATAAAGAGCTTGCATCACACAATTAAGCATTGCTTGTATAAATAAATAGGTTGATAGAATTTGAATTGGTAGCAAGTGGAGAATTTTGAATATACATAATTTTGAATTATGTATTTACATATGTATATGTATATGCATATGCATATACATATACATATGTCAATACATAATTCAAAATTATGTATATTCAAAATTCTCCACTTGCTACCAATTCAAATTCTATAATGCAATATGCATATGCATATGCATTATGATATCCATATGAATATACATGTGTAGACACACACACACAATAAAACTAGTGATATACATTGATATACATTGAAAGGAGTCTTAAGTTAATAGGAATGAGCCCTTCTTTTGTAATAAGAGTGAGAGTAATTGAAGAACAAAGTAACCATGCATCTAATTGAATTGATTGCAAATGATCAAGGGTGTGTGTGCAATGAAGCAAAAAAATGCATGGTATACTATCACATCCCCAATTCTAACTCTTACAAATCAAAGAATGCTACAAACTGAAAGAACAAATTCATACATGTAAGAGTGAGTGTAATTGAAGAACATACTAACCATGCATTTAATCGAGTTGATTGCAAAAGATCAAGGATGTGTGTGCAATGAAACAGAAAATGCATGTTATTCTATCACATCCCCAATTCTAACTCTTACAAATCAAAGAATGATACAAACTGAAACAACAAATTCAGACATCTAAGATTGAGAGTAATTGGATAGTAATATTTGGAGCCATTTTCTGATATAGCATCATGATTTTTAAGAATAACTCAAAACAACCAACTAATACAACATTATGATACTCATATATAACTTCAACCATCATTGTGATACTCATATATAACTTAAAACAACATTATGATTATGCAAATTGCATATTTATATTGACAATATTGGAACATTATCATACACTCCATAGTTAAGGGTGCCATGCACCTATCTTTTGGTTGAATGTATGTATGTATGTATGATTGGTTTCCATACATACATACATACATACATCATAGTAAAATAATGTATGTATGTTACATATGAATGACATATGTATGGGTACCTGCATGATCTACATACCTACATACATATGAACTGTCATATGTATGTATGTATGTATATTATACACACATACATACATATTATGGTTCATATGTATGTATGTATCCATAATATGTATGTATGTGTGTATACTATACATACATATGGTAGTTCATACAAATGTATGTATGTGTATATAAACTCCCATATGTATGTATGTATGTATAGTAGACACACATGCATGTATACATACATACATATTAAATTATTTATGTATGTGTGTATGTGTGTGTATACAATACATACATAATTTATTATAATGTTTATTAATATATTAATTTGTTAAATATTATATTAATATGTTATTAATAATATTAAAATGTTATGTCAATTAAAGAACTAAAATGATTATGAAATTGACCATAAAATTCCTATATGTACATATAAACTATTCACAAGAATTTGACCATTCCCTTTGAGCTGATTCTTCTATGGACAGGGCTGAGAGGACGATGGGGGGTGGGAATTGTTGAGCGGGGGCTTCACGACAACAGTGGAAACAGTCAGCAAAACTATAGGTACATGAAACCCTTAACAGTCGAGCTATTGAAACCCTTCAATGGTATGTATATGTATACACACAGTCGGCCAAACGATAGGTACATGATACCCTTAACAGATAATGCAATATGGAAAAAGTGTTTAATAACTTTGAATACTGCCACTATACATATACAGAAATGAAAAGAAAGGCTATATTATGGCTAACTGTGTGTATATCTGTTTAAACAAAAATATATATGCATATATATTTGTGTATACACACATATACACACAGTTGGCCATATATATGCATATATATATTTGTATAGTCACATATACACATAGTCGGCTGAAATATAGGTGCAATATTGCTACAAAATAACATTTGTTCGTCATTTCTATGTGTGTGTGTGTGTATACAGAAGCGGGCATGATAAAGCTACAATAAAGCTTCATAAAATGAGCATATCATTACTTATACACTGAAGCTATTTACACAAAAAAAGATTGCATGAAAATATTAAAAAAATCTTGCAATACGTAGTTACTACCTGTGTGAGGTTGGAACACAACCTCACCTGCGTAACCAGAAGCTAAATGGCTTCCTTATGCCAAATGTGGTGTTGATAAACATAGAAAGTTCAAGAAATGTATCACCAATATTCGCCCATGGCCTCACCACCATCAGCATCCATCTGAACTAGGACTGGTCCTCAATGCAACCGCTCCAAATGCAAATTGTTCTCATGAATGGAGTATTCGTGAAGCTAAAGCAAGACTAAGTGAATGGTGTGCATGCTGAGGTGGTAGACATTAAGACCGTCGGTGGTAGGATGTTGGGGGCAGTTAATATGCATTAACTGGTAGTAAAATGAGCCAGTATTGACATGGCGCCAACCCACAAAGGGACCCTACACATGTCCAATATTGGTTGATGACACATTTTTGCAATTTTTTGGCAGTTTTTGAAAAACGCAATGTAAACATTGATAAACGTGCTGAAAAAATGCCAGGAAAAAAATGGGGGGGTGCCAACTCAATTGTCAGGGCGATGTTGAGCGAGGGGTGCCAACTTTACATCATTTCAAAATTCAAAACATATTTGTCACTTTCTAGTGATTCGAGTTAAAATGTAGGATCAGTGTTGGCCATTTCCTTTATAAAAGTGGAACACGGTTTGAACTTTCCCAAACTATTTTTTCCAAATAATACCCTATGGGCTTATTTTCCTAATAAAATTGTCAATTTTTTCCTAGCTTGTGAGAATTTTTCCCTAGAAGTTGCAAACTATTAGACTATTTAATAGCTAAACACTTGAGATGCATTTGGCACAATTCCTTCATTCTAAATGACACGACTCACTAGTCCACTATATTATTGTATGAATTTACTTAGATCTATGTGGATCTACTTATATCTACCAACCTCTAACCAAATATGCCCAAATTTATTAATAGGCTGGGTTGTGTTTGGTTACTAGGCTCTCTAGTATATTTTCTCATTCATAAATAGTGAAGTGGTCCAATATTTTATAGTTCTATTTGAAAGGACTCCATCATATTGTAGCCACATTATTATATCTTTGAGGTACAAGGAGAGTAAATTCTTGATTGCTATCCAATGCACTATAAATTTTAGACGATCCATGGCTTTCTATGGAAAAGTTTCTAAACCCTAGAGGGTCTTCTAATCTAGACCTAAATGTACATAGAAGTTCACAACTATATATAGATGTTGTTTTAGGCTTAGGTATTGGTCAAGATAAATCCCACCTCACCTCACACTCTTATTCAATTTTCTTAGCCAAAAAGGACAATTGTTTAAGGATATTTTAAAACTCCTAGCACATGGTTTCTAACCTAAAGCACTACTACAAGGGAAACCATTTATCTAAAAGTGGTTATTACTCCACTACTTTTACCACTTCTTGATCACCAAATCTTGTAAGGCTGAGGTGAGAGCATATGGTGGACCTAGTTGTAGTAAGCCACTAAACTAATATTGCTACTATTGTAGCATAAAACCCTAGAAAGAGCTCTAATACCACTTCTTGGGATGTTACAGGCAAATATTATTGAACAAAAGAAATAACACGTGATAAAGAACAAATATATAGAAATAGTTGCAACTATATACTTATATTGATGAATCTAGAATAAATATCACATGCCTCTTTGAGGGGGCAACCTCTTTAAGAACAAAGCTCTGTTACAAAATTTGGTTCCAAGATGATCTCTTAATCACAACATCAATAAAAAGGCATTAGAAAGAGTGACTTATGAGACACAACCAATCTAGTATAAATCCACACACTTAGTATGAACTCATTACATTATTGCAACCATGTGATGCATGTGGGATAAATCCACACATTGTAATATTAACTAAATAACTAAACTATGATTATTACAATGCTCATACTAATAAAAGGTTAGGATGTAAGCATTTTAACAATGTCCTCTTCTCCTTTTTTAGGTACATCAATTATATCATTCATCCTTTATCATACATTAGCAAAAACATAAGCAAGAACTCTCAACTTATTTATATATCAATTGATATCCATTGTCAAGACACACAATCAAAACACACTTTGTAAATTCACACATTATCTTATATCAAAAAAAATAGTAATTAGTGATTGATGTTAATGGCATGTTCTATCCATAATCTACTCAAGTTTGCAATAGACCAATGGCTGAGTAGGTTTAGACTACTAACATACTAGCATATCTCTATGTCTCACACAAAGCACATTGAGTCTGCCACCCCCTACTTTACTCTATGTTCTATCTATTGTAGATACTATCTATGCATACTAATAAATCACATGTTATAAGATAATAGTCAATATGAAATCAACAATGTATATTATTCCTACACCTTATATGTTGTAACATGTCATCTCACATGATCCAAAATAATAACCATAATTAAACATCTTAACTAAGAGTAAGAATACATCATGATTAACATAATCAAAATTAAGCTAAAATGAATTGATATCATCATGATAATTAAGCATGGTATTATTTTCTAGATCATAACAAAACTTAGAATTACCATATCCAAGGATAATTCATTAGTGAATAACCTTCACTATACATGTACAAAGCTATGCTCGAGGCATCAAATATAGAACTATACATAATATCTTACTATCAAGTCATTTAAAGAAAAGCACTATATCTAGAACTTTGACATCTGTCTTCATAAGCCTCAACTTGTCTTCTGCTTGGGAAGGAGAGCATCACCCGAGTGCTTTTCCTCCAACCATAGACTGGTGGTCCCACACACAGCTTCCTACCTGGAAGTGGCCCTACCCTTCACGGAGGGTATAGATGTAAGCAATCGTTAGGTTTTCCATCTAAGTATTTGGTGTTGTGTCCTACATAATGGCTCCCGGTCATACAACTATAGATCCACTCTAAGTATGTATGACACTACTGGAAACATTATGCCATCTGGATCACTATGGACTGACAATGCACGCAAAGACGGATGCATTACTTTGGCCAAAGATTACATACATAAACATTTCGCAATGAACATTGTCATATGCCCACCAACTCGACTCGACTTAGAAGTTGTCACATCCTACAGTAGTCATAGTTCAACCTCTTTAGATCTAGCAAGTTCATTCTTAGTCCAACTCTAGGACAACCAACTCTTGTCTTAGGAGTTCATTTAGTTATGTTAAGTTGTTTTTGCAACAGGGAACCTATGACTCCACATCACTCTATTCCCTTCTTTTCAAAATGACAATAGTCGAATCATGTTATTCAACTTATGACCTTCTAGGTTCACGGCTTCATGTTTACCTTATCACAAGGTTTACATTCAATTCATGTCATCCAAGACTTATATCATAATAGTCTAGTAAATCAGTTTTATTAAAAAGACTCTATCCCAAGTATCCACATGGGTTTTAATATCTTATACTTCATTCATGAAGTAAGGCCATTTGAAAAGAAATGGCTTTCATTTATATTAAATGCAAGAGTTTCATACTATTCATAGTATTCATTCTCATAAGTAAATAATTGTCTAGGAGAAATAATTTCTCCAATACCCCCGGCATGCACATAAGGCTGCCCACAAATAATAACATTTACCTTTTTATCCAATTTCTCCTTCTTCCACGAGGAGTCAACATATACTTGAAAATATAAAAGATGCATCGTAGTTATTATAATAACTATCCTTAACAATTAAGTAATGTTATTAGCAATCTTCTTGGTTGATTATTATGTGCCTCGTGCACAATCAAGGTTAAAGATTAATGATAATGTAATTAAACCTTGAGTGAGACTCTTGGCCTACTCCAAGATAGAGTACATAATGCCCATACACAGTCATTATGGTTTAATGTATTCACAATAGTGAGCACAGTCGACTCATATAGTAATAAAGAGGGTTTCAAAGAATGAGAGAACTAGTGTAAGCCCTTGCCATATCAGCACCCATAAGCTTGGCATTATGGCCTCAGACAACATGCTTATAAACAATGCTTACAAACTTTACATTATAAATGTATAAACAGTCTTGAAGGCCTATAAAGATAACCCCACAGAATATGTGGTATCGTGTTGTTCTCCCAGCAATGGCTATGAAAGATCCATAGTTTAAACATAGCATTCTCTATGGGAGTGTCTCAGTTTAAACATAACATTATTTATGAAGTTTCATAGATAAACACAACATTGTCTCGAAATATCATAGTTAATACACAACATTGCTACAGTGAAGTTTACACACACCATTGTATACAATGAAATTTACACACAGTATCACTTACGGCCTCGAAGGCCTATTTCATTAACACTGTGGGCAAATAATATCACTTCATGTCGACATAGTCAACCTCATATAGAATACAAAGGTAATACCATTACTAGGATTCATACCTGTTAAAGTTTAGTCACTTGGATCGCCCTATCGAGGGTCACTTTCGATTATCCTTCAATAGCTCTATCATGAGCTCGTGGGTTCTCTCCACTTAGCTACAGTTGTAGCAAGATTCTTCTACAGAAACCTTCAACTCTATTTCCCTGTTCTTGATCTCCCAAAGCATACCGAAACACATAACCCAAAACCAAAGGCTTTGTTTCCACTTTTGCATGCATCTCATGGAACATAGCACACCACCTTTTTAGGTCCACATAGGGGTAAAACCCCGTAACCAACTTTGCCACCTGCGGCCTTTTGGGGCTCCAACAGTCCACTATCCTCCATGATGGAGTGGCAATGTGGATAGGAAATAGGATAAGTTCCACATCAGCCTCCACTCACCCCACACATCGTGGGTGGTGGTTGGCCTAACAATATAAGTTATCTATATTATTAGTAATAAAGGTGCCCGATCATAAGGGCTAGCACAATTATGTTGCAAAAAGTTTCCCTTGCATCTACATGATGTTTAAGGGTAAACAAAATGATCTAAAATGTTATCAAATGACAACATCAACAATAGGGTGGCACAACCAAAATGCGATTTTGGGGTCAATTACTACTCCCCTTCATCGCCATGTTGACCATGAACAAAATTTAAAAGAAATAATAATAATAATCACAAAATCCTAGTAGGAAATTAGATAAGGGAACAAGGAAATACTCGACAACCCAATAAAATCACCCATCGACTAGAATCGACGTTCTAAAATTATCGTTAATCAAATCGATGTGAGAAACGTCGAGATACCTCACCTTGACAAGATGACACTGAAAGAATTGGAAAACGATTAACTAGGTAAGGCATACTCACTCTAAGATTCTTAAGGACTAGCTCTAATACTTAGATGGCAATCTAACCTCTTCCAAACATCTATCTCCTCATCCCAAATGATACTCTCCTTTCATTCTTGGCGAAGGATTATTTCCTGTTTACACTCAAAACCATATAACCATGATCAGTGTATCTTCATTTGATTCGCAAATCATTATAATTAAATAATCATATCAACATGTAATCTCATGTCTAACTAACATTAATTAGTATTCACATAATCAATGATTAAATTTGATATTTTCTACAAACATCTAATCATTAGACTATGATTAATCATCCTGATTACCACACAAAAGCAAGATTAAGCTAAACCATAAGTTGGGGATGTAACATATGTTGTGTATAAATAATGCAATATTAGGGGTATGTATAGGAACTTGTCCCCTAGCACTGTCTAGATTATGTAGAGATTAACACATGATTATACTTCAAAGTAGACTTTATTTAAAGACAACTACAAGTCACATGTATGCCAAAATATCTTATTTTTCCTAAATACAATCTATGCATGCGCTATCCTTATGTATAGTTATGCATGTTTATAAAACCATATGCTTTGTATCTACATATATGTGATATTTATGGCACAAATTTGAATAGTGGTAATTGAGTTCCAACATCCTTCCAACACAAATATGCGTTATGTCCTTAGAATGCAAAAATACTAAAAAAACTATAATAAAATAAACAAACTACAACTCCCAACAATAAGTACCAACTCATTGAACTTGAGCAAGCTCATGTATAAAGTTCTACTAATACTATGTTTTGAGAAAAATCATTCCAGTGTGCAATGCTAGGTCATACATGTCTCCATTTACACTATACTAGTAGCAATATCCTTCAATCATGGTGCAAAGCACCCTTGAAAATTTCATGTTTTTGATGCATTTTTGGAGTATAACATAGAGTATTGTGAGTGTTTTTGAGTCAATAAGGTCTAAGAGACCAATTGTGATGTAATTTGATGTAATAAGTGTATATGAAGGGTTTATTGTCATCAATCATGTAAGGGTGATCATGAAACCATGTAAAACATATGCTTAACCAAGGTAGTCAGCTGAACCCAAACGGTAAAAAAAAAAAAAAAAAAATAGTTCAAGGGGCAGTTGTAACTATTGAAAACTTGTTTAAAGGCCTCCAAAGCATTCGAGGCAGGTTGTTGGAGGATTCATTTTTGGAGAAATACAAAAGTTCTGCTCTGTTTTGTGAAAATTTCTTGTGTTTCCTGCACTTTCCATGCTCTGTACGATCTTGTATTGTACGATCATCATTTGAAACCCATATGAAATGAAAGGGTGTCGAATCTAGTTTGGTTTGAATTTTATTTGGGTTGTTTTCATTGCAGTTTGTAGGAGATCCATCGATTTTTGTTGTAACTATTTTGTATTGGAGGGTTTCTAGGTTTCTGACAGAAATCATGTAATTTCCTGCCATTCCATCATTGAAATCGACTCATCTTCAGTGGAATGGAAGGCAAGGAAATATATTTAATGTTGAAGAAGTTTTAGAGTAGTGCCAATGTATTTGGAGCGAGAAACTTGATGCCCTAAGGTTGTTTGGGCATCTAGTTTATGTGTTTTGTAACATTGAAGTGGGACAGCGATCATAAAAAGGGACTGTTTTGATCCCTGACCCCAAAAATCACTAAAATTCCTTGTTTTGGCACATGTCACACCTGTCCAAGGTGGAAGATCTCAATTTAGAGTCTATTTGAAGATAGTTTCTTTGTAAAATAGGCCTAATTGGCCTAAGTCCTACTAGGTCTGTCATAGGAGTTGAGCCCCATGTTCTTAAACAACCTATGTCAATATTTTTATATGTTGACAAGTGATCAAAAGGACACTCATAAATGCCCCTTTCCTATCATGATGATGTCTCATCTGCCTGAAATCTTCTAACAGACCTAATTCTAGGGCTACAAGGTTAGTAAGTTGTTTGTAAAGGAAGAACCATAAATTCTTGTTTTGGTGTAAGGGGTGAGAGTTTGTTTTGACTGAGATTGAATATTCATGGAGAAATGGGACCACAAAAATGCTTGAGTTGTCTTGAGAAGAGTGAAACCCTAGTTTGTGCCTTGTAGGAATAAGTTTACCTTGTGAGAGGGATAAGGAAAGAAATGGTGAAACTGCCCTTGTGAGCCCTTGTTGTGAAATAAGCCCCCATAGTGGTGATTAGTCATCTTGGTACTCCATCAAATTGTTATCAGAGCATAGGGATTAGATCTTTTGTATATTGAAGATTGGAAGTTGAAGAGCCATCATGTATCTTGAAGACAATATGTCAGAGGAGATCACAGAACTCAAAGAAAGGTATGCAAGGTTGAAGGAGATGACACAGAGGAAATCAATATTCAAGATAAGATGCAAATACAAAAACAAGGTATGTAATGTGGTTATTGATTCAGGTTCAATAGACAATTTGGTTTCAAGAGAAATGGTGGATAAATTGAATCTAGTGAAGATACCTCATAAGACACCATACAAAATATTTTGGTTGAATAGTGATAAGTCTATTGTGGTGAATGAACAAGCATTTGTTGAGTTTCAAATTGGTGCATATAAAGATAACATTCTGTGTGATGTTATACCAATGAGTTATTGTCACTTGTTGCTTGGAAGGTAGTGGCAGTTTGATAGATATGCCTTACATGATGGTAGGGACAATGTTTATGAAATTAAGAAAGATGGAATCAGGTTTAAACTAATAACATTGTAGGAAGAAGATAAGGCACAAGGAATCACAACAAGGTTAGGCATCGTTGGAAGAAAAGAGTTCTTAAAGCAGGAGGAACATGAAAACAAAGAAGATGCAGCCCTTAGAAGTAAAGAGAATGTTGAAACAGTAAGGATAAGCAAAGATGCAGTGTTGAAGAATAGAGAACAAAGTGAGACAGAGAAGGTCAAGGGTGAAATGACCCTACAAAGCCAAGAACAACTTGGAAAAGGTGGTGAGACTATGCAAAGGACAAAATGTTGCTCATTGGAAGCAAAAAAGGAAGTGGGACAGTCATATACTATCAATACAGAGATGTATGAGCCCAATGGGACAGAGAAAACAGAGGTAGAGACTCCAATAGCAAGGGTAAAGAGTGAAGAGGAAAGGAAAAAGAATGAATTGCATGTAGGGAGCCAAGATAGGCTTATGGAGCATGAGGGAATCATGATAGGAACAATGATGTGTTCCTTGTTGGCAAATGAAGGTAGTGGACAATCAAGCACTGTCAAAACAGAGAAGAAGAGTCACCCAATGTTGATTGGGAAAGAGGGCCACAAAACAGAGGTCCTTAAGGTAGAAAGTTTGAGGACAATGGAGAGTGAGGTGAGCCCAATTAAAGGGCAAGTGAATGAGGTTCTCTCAGCATTAGAGACTAAACATGTGAAAGGCAAAGAGGAGGCCAAGAGAAAATTGCTTGTGAGAACTCCAATTGAGTTTCTAGATTGGTGTTTGAGTTTTTGGTCTAATGTGTACAGGACAGTGCTATGTCCTTTGGAGGAAAGAGTGATTGCTGCCATATCAGAGGTCATGTTGTCTGATTTTGTGAAGGTTCCAAAAATTAAAGTTCAAAGTGATGAAGATGGAGTGGGAACCTTGGTGTGTCCCCTAAGTACAAATTTGAGAGTGAAGCAGATGCAATCTGCCATGGAACAGGTCATAGGACTTGATAGGATGAAGGTGAAGACACCTAGCAGTATGGAAGTGAGTGTTGAGCAAGAATACCAGGAAGAGTGGGTGTATGTAGCAGGTTAAGAGAGCATGAGATAGGGCAGTCCATAATGAGGCAACCACATCAAGTTGCTAATCATGGACAAATTATTGAATGTGAGTATATTCCAAGGGTGGTTGCAGGTTGAGAGGGGCATAGAGGTGCAAGGTTTGGTATCTGTTATGAAGACAATAAGGCATGAGAGCAAGAGTACATGCCAAGCACCCATGGACAATCCTGGAGCAAGCATACTAGTGAATGTAAATCAAAGTTTTTGTATTAATCTTGTGTGTGCAAGTCAAATAGCTTGGAGGACACCATTGATGGGTGTAGAGGAAGCAATGGAGCAGGTGACAGATCCATTTGATAAGGACAAGCCATGGCAAGGCATGGATAGATCAAGGAGTAAAGAGAAAATAGTACATAACACCATGGAAGGAGAATTCAACTCAGAAAGTTTGTAGCAAGCATGATGATGCTAAGGAGCAGATTGGAGTAGGTTATTCATGGGGCATGAATCTTTTCTACCCTGGGTGTATGGTACAAAGCACCCTTAAAAATTTCATGTTTTTGATGCATTTTTGGAGTATAACATAGAGTATTGTGAGTGTTTTTGAGTCAATAAGGTCTAAGAGACCAATTGTGATGTAATTTGATGTAATAAGGGTATATGAAGGGCTTATTGTCATCAATCATGTAAGGGTGATCATGAAACCATGTAAAACACATGCTTAACCAAGGTAGTCAGCTGAACCCAAACGGTAAAAAAAAACTTAAAAAAATAGTTTGGGGTAGTTGTAACTATTGAAAACTTGTATAAAGGCCTCCAAATCATTCGAGGCAGGTTGTTGGAGGATTCATTTTTGGAGAAATACAAAAGTTCTACTCTGTTTTGTGAAAATTTCTTGTGTTTCCTGCACTTTCCACACTCTGTACGATCTTGTACTGTACGATCATCTGAAACCCATATGAAATGAAAGGGTGTCGAATCTAGTTTGGTTTGCATTTTATTTGGGTTGTTTTCATTGCAGTTTGTAGGAGATCCATCATTTTTTGCTGTAACTGTTTTGTATTTAGGTTTTTGATAGAAATCATGTAATTTCCTGCCATTCCATCGTTGAAATCCACTCATCTTCGGTGGAATGGAAGGCAAGGGAATATATTTAATGTTGAAGAAGGTTCAGATCAGTGCCAGTGTATTTGGAGTAAGAAACTTGATGCCCTAAGGTTGTTTGGGCATCTATTTTATGTGTTTTGTAACATTAAAGTGGGACAGCGATCATAAAAAGGGACTGTTCCCTGACCCTAAAACTCACTAAAATTCGGTACATGTCACACCTGTCCAAGGTGGAAGATCTCAATTTGGAGTCTATTTGAAGATAGTTTCTTTGTAAAATAAGCCTAATTGGCCTAAGTCTGTCATAGGACTTGAGCCCCATGCTCTTAAACAACCTATGCCAATCTTTTTATATGTTGACAAGTGATCAAAAGGACACTCATAAATGCCCCTATCCTATCATGATGATGCCTCATCTATCTAAAATCTTTTGACATACCTAAATCTAGGGCTACAAGGTTAGTAAGTTGTTTGTGAAGGAAGAACCATAAATTCTTGTTTTGGTGTAAGGGGTGAAAGTTTGTTTTGATTGAGATTAAATATTCATGGAGAAATGGGACCATAGATATCCCTGAGTTGTCTTGAGAAGAGTGAACCCTAGTTTGTGCCTTGTAGGAAGAAGTTTACCTTGTGAGAAGGATAAGGAAAGAAATGGTGAAACTTCCCTTGTGAGCCCTTGTTGTGAAATAAGCCCCCATAGTGGTGATTAGTCATCTTGGTACTATATCAAACCAGTCTTCTTCCTCAAAACTCAAATCTTGCACCCATTATTTATACAAATCAACTACTTCATTATGTGCATCCAAATCAAGAGATAACTATTGGACCTATGTGCACACATATTCAATTCAATGGCTTCAGTTTGGTGGTATAACTATCATGCTTCTATGCTATCTATTATAATTATTCTACTATGCACTTTTCAATATTTCTTATTGCATCATCTATGATGTTATCATGTAAGCCTCCCTACTAGACTATGTGAAATTCAAGACTTAATGACACTAGTGAAGGGCCCAACCAATCTGACCAACCCACAAAGGTAATAACCCACTTATGTGCAAGTGCAAATGTTTGTGCATATTGTTCTTCGAATTGTCCAATTTATATAATCTCCACGTAGACATAATTCTTGTGCTCTTCAAACTCTTTACTCTCTTGCTCCTCCTACTTCCAAGCTTCTTCTTTCATACAATATGCTCTTGTACTACTCTTTTCTTTTTCTCCTCCTCTATCGTTTCTTACTACTATGTCAATGCCTTAAGTTGTGCATGAGTCATTCCAAGGGCTAAAAGTGGATCAAATAATTCCCTAAGAGCATCTACTTGCTACTCAATTATTATGTGTACTCCTGGGTGGATCCCTAATAAAGGCACTTGAAACTCTTTACTTCTTGCGTGAATTTAGTGGTGAGTTATTTTCCACGTGCTTTCCCTTCTTTTCCTCCACAATTAGTTTTTCCTTTTCCTCTTCTACAATTTTTACCTCAACTAGTCTCTACATCTAGCTCTTCCTCATCATGCAATTCCATAGCAACTTCTACCTCTACTTCTACCTATACACTAGGATATTGTAATGTGTGGCCTAGGTCTTCATCCTATTAGGGATGGATGACTCTTAGTGGATTTTGCCTTAAAGGGCATGGTACTAGTTCATAGACACCAATAAGAATATAATGATGCTAAGCCTCTATCTCTTTTAGGGTAATAGCATAAGTTAATTTGTGTGGTTGTAAATTAGTGCTAAGATCCATAAAATTACCTTAGCAAAATATTTTAAGAAATGGAAGTGCACCATTAGATACACATCCATAATCTCTTATGTGCACCTCCATTAATTTGTGCAATTTCTTTTAGGGTAGAAACCATTCTTTCATCTTCTTTCTATGCATAATTATGCCCTTAGCATATTTTGTTTTGCGCATCAAGTGCTTATAGCATAGTGCTAGTAGTTGATATACCATTTTAGATTCCTCACCATAAATCCTTATATAGTAATGTAATACATATAGAATTAGAAGAGAACCAAACAACAAATCTCTCTTATCTTACCAAGATAACCATGCATTGTTTTCCATTTCTTGTGCCAAATATTATCATAATCAAACTTCCATCTACTCTCAGTTTGTATCCTACACTACATTTATGGGTACATGATCACCTTGGTCTATGCACACAATTTTAAAACCTTTGCATGCACACAATACTCAAATTTTAAGGTTATGGATATTAGAAACAACAATCCCCTGAGAAACCTTGTGAATTTCAACCAAGAGATCAATTTTTTCACCTATAATCAAGTATTTGTCTAGCATATCTCTCAAATTTAATAAGAGTTCTTCATCTAGTCCCCTTATATCATTGCTTAATGACCCAATCAACTCATAAATTGACCTAAGGATGACTTCAATCTATATGTCCCTATTCATATAAATGATTCCCTTATGATATTTGTTGACTAGAAAGCATACCATTGGCTCTACATTACTAAAATATGGTAGGTCTCTCAATGCTAGTATTCTAGTTGCAAGTAGTTATTTTTCCAATGTATTCTAGTGTCTAGGAATAGAGGCAACCCCTAGCCAAACAATCTCAACAATCCCTTCTCTATTTCAATGGTCACTCAATTCAATTATGTGATTATATTCCCCAATTTTGAAATTGGTTGATTGGTTTAATCCTTTGACCTAGTTGCAATGTGTATCTAGAATTCTCATCAATTATAGTTCTATCTACAAGTTTCCAACCACTAGTTTGGTAATTCTAGCCTAGGCATGCTTCATAGTTATGCCTAATCTTATGTTTAGATGGATATATGGTTTTCTTGGTACAAAGAACAAAACCACAAGCCCATGACTAGAAAACCTGCTGAAAAAAAGAAAAATAATTTTTTATTCCGTAATAGTAGCTTGCAAATGGTTTTCAAACCTTATAAATGTGATTGTAGAGAAAAACTAATGTGTTGTAGACTTAACTAATTCAAAGGAAAACCTATCTGAACAGTCCATTCTATCACTATGCATTCCTACATTGAATTATCGACCAAGGAGCGTAAGCTTATGATGGTACTTGCAAAGTATATGCCTTCAAGGCTCATATGGTTCCCAACTATTCTATCTGAACTTTAAACAAACAAATCTATCTTGCTAGAATTGACAAAATTATAAAACAATGAAAACAGCTATAAATCCTAGTTGCTACGGGTACCTACAGCAATGTCTGTAGATAACTATTACAACAGGGAAACTTGTAGAATTAACTTAATTGAATTGTCAAGAATGAAATGACTAACTGCTGACCTCCAAAGGATTTGTGAATACACTAATATGCAATTGTTCATGAACTATATCTATTTGATCAAAACATAATACTAACTTGAATTCAAATTATGTTTTAACAGAAAACTAATAAACCAACATTAATTGAAATGAAATAAACAAGGTGAGAATTAGTACCTTGAGTGGCCAGCTCAAGAGACTATCTTCCTTAACTGAAAGCAAATCTAATCCAGATTCTACGTATCTTTGTAACACATATCAAAGCTTAACTTATTCCATACACATAGTCAACTCATATCAAAGTGTTCAACAACAAAATCTTTTCTGTCATATCCAGATTGTATTCCATAAATGTAACATGCTTGAGTCTTTGCACATAGAAAAGGAAATGATAACTGAATCGAACTAAACTGCTAACAACTTGACTCTGCTACCTTATATATCTCATCTTCCCCCTTACTATACAAAATGGAGAGAGAGCCTTATTTATTAATTAACTGACTCTGATCATTTACCATGCCTAGATACTAGGTCATGGAGTCAAGATCACATTCTTATTCTAACTGACTATAAGAAGAAGAATTCAAATCAAATTAGAAGTCTGATGCATAAACAACATCCATAACCATATTTGAAACAAATCCACTCCTTAATTTATTACTATCCATGATGCTCCATAATTGTCTTCAGCTATCTCTGAATTCTTAGCATTGAAACTCATACTTCTATTAACTCCTTTGTCTGCAACCTGCTACAAATGCTTGATCTCATCGTAACACGTCTAATTCTACACATAGAATTAGTTCCCAAAAGCATATACAGCAAGCATTCTCCATGACTAACCATAAAAACATCTTATTTATACTTTTATACATACCTATATCTAATTCATTCATTAGATAATATGATCATCACATTCCACATTAATACTATAAGTTCAGGTCTTAGAAGTATAAAGGTCAACATATCATAGTGCAAACATGGATAAATGTCTTAAAGGATGCCATGAAAGAAGTCTTTGGAGTATAAAAAGTAACATAAAAGAGACTAATTTTGTAGCCCATCATTTCCCCCCAACAAACCTTTTGCTTGCCCTCAAGAAAAATTACTCAAACAGATACCTAGGGAAATGAATTATAATGTAAAACTATTTTCCTCAAATCCATAACTACCTTGACACCCTCACCCTACTTCAGATAGAACCCATTGTAGCATCAAAGCCTTTGTAGTTTGATAGCTTCTACAGTGCTGCATTCCTCTCCCTTTTCTCCTGTCCAGTGTGGAACTGGATATAAGAGTAGAGGTGGATGGTAGGTAAGTGGTAACCATGCCACACCTTGATTCTCTAAAATTTGAATGTACCTATGCAATCTTTCAGACATGTTCATAAAGTTATGCAAGGAATGAGGTTCTTTCCGTTGAAGAGTAGGTGTCAAACTGTTCCATCTACTTTGCACATATCTAACACAACTTTGTAAAATCTATCCCATCATTCTCTGTACCCTTCTGTGATCCCTTATTCTTAGGTCCATAATGATTTTGCCTGGGCCCTTATGAGAGAGAAGTCTATACCATTTTATGAGGATATCTTCAGGATTAAGTGCCTCTTGTCTGATTGGTAGTGATACCTTCTCTCATATTCTTCATACCTATACATCAAATCTCCTCTCAACTTTTCATTATTTAGTTATGATATTATTGCTCTCAGCTACAAATCTCCAACATTTATAGAGGGATTCCACTTTGTATCTTCCTCTATAGGTAATTGTGCAAACAAAACTCACATAGCTGATCTTGTTGTTCTATACTGACCTTTTGAAAATAACTAAAGAAACTATGTCTAGACTGCAGAGCTGGTTGGTCATTAACAAATCTATTGAATTCAAAACTAAGAAATTTCTCCTTTAAAAATAATGCATAAACCCTTGAAGGTGGTCTGCATTCAATGATTTCCATGGCCCTGTCAATTATACCTATCATTTTTGCCTCTAACTTCTTAATTTCAAGATTCTGATTCTCAATTATTTCATTAAATTTTTTTCTTTCTTTATCCCAATTCTCTGTGTCTTGTTTTGACCTACTAGTGACTTTCAGCAACTCAAAACCCAATGAAACAGTAGTATGGCATCCTGGAGTTCTTACCTCAGGAAATGATGGAGGGGGTTCCTTCTCCTCATCTGAGATGATATTGCTAACAACCAATTGTGCTAACAAATCCAATTTAAACCCTCGATTCTGTGCTAAATCCTCTCCTCTAATTCATGTTTCCTCTTTTCTTTTTCTGTCTCCTTCTCTTCATACCTCTTTACCTGATCCTCCAAGGTTTTGATCCTGTCCAATGCCTCCTAAAGTTCTTTTCGGAGGTCTCTTTCTTCTAACAATTCATTCCTTTGCTCAAAATTTACAGTACCACTATCATTGTTATCAGAAGCATTAAAAATTTCTTTAACAGGGCTACCAAGGGTTGCTTTTCTCATCTTTTTGGCAATAAATGGGTCCTCTGAGTCAGAGTCAAAAGAAGGAATATACCTTTTCTTCTTTGAAGAAGCATTCATATCATCCTTAATTACAGAGATATCATCTTCAAGTATGTCAATAGGAACTTTCACAGAAGTATTTCCCTTTTCCTCAGAATCTTGTCTCTGGTCTTCAATCTTTTCTTCAACAGTTTGTTTTCTCAATCTGCCTGATCTCCTTAGGGTAGTGGTTTCTTGTTCAACAGCCCTTTTCATCTTCTTTTTACC
Organism: Cunninghamia lanceolata; assembly: GCA_027924645.1. Classification (NCBI taxonomy): domain Eukaryota; kingdom Viridiplantae; phylum Streptophyta; class Pinopsida; order Cupressales; family Cupressaceae; genus Cunninghamia; species Cunninghamia lanceolata. Next base: position 12,181,713 of record BSBN01000469.1, on the reverse strand, counting down.
TTTCCTCTTTTGTCTCTCCTTTGCTTCCCCTGTATTGACATTTTTCTCCTTTTTCCTTTTTGTCTTTTCTTTGCTAACATCTTTTCCTTCCTTCTTCTTCTTTCCTTTCTTGCTTACAAGATTTGGAGTCACATGTTCAGAAGGAGAGAATGAAGGTTCCCCTATTTCTTCAAGGCTATTTTCAGGGACATTTTCCTCCTTCGATTCTTCATGAACAGGTTCATCTTCGAGTTCAACATTGTATGGGGGTTCCTCATCCTGCTCATGAGGTTGCTCCAACAAAGTGGAAATATCAACACAATCCTTAAAGGCCTCCCAATCAATTTGTGGGTATTGTATTTGCAACCTCCTCTTAACTAGTAATGCAATTAGACAATGATGAGACATCAAAGTATCTGCTGGCTTTCTTTGGTATTCTGAAGCCATTCTCTTTAGGAAGTTATAGAGGTAGTTCGAAACATTCACCAATTTCTCATGACGAAGATGGTTCAATAATTTAAAATGCACAGTGTACAGCATATTATACCTCCCATCACAAGTGAAATACCTGATAATGTAGGTAGCACATTTGCCCCAGAAAAATGGTAGAGATAGGCATTTTGTACCTTGAGTTGTTGAGTCTAAATGCTCACCTCGCTCATAGACTGGGTATTCTGACCTAGTGCATGGTAGTCCAGTCACTAGGGCTATAGCTACCTCAGAAGCATCAATCATTAACCCTTTCACTACTATGTCGTCACTTTGCAATGTAACTGCAAATTCTGCGGCCATATCATTGTCATACTCTGTCAATTTTAAGAAGTACTCGAGCCATCCTACTTTGGTGAAGAGCGGTAAAAATAGCACATCTTCAAGAATCTCCTTATGCACAGATGGCTCTCTCCTTACTAAGTCACCTCCCATGTCTATAATCCTCTGTATAATTCCACTTTGCCACCTTGTTAGACTTAACTCCAATTCTTAAACTGCTCTACAATTCCTCTTACTGCTCAAGGTTAACTTGATTTGACTTAAGCAAAAGCAAAGACATTAGGAAGGTAACTCTCACTAGTTATTTACATAGTACACAGGGATGAAAACTCATTTGAAAACTAGTTGAAAAATCAAGAATGACAACCCTTCACCCTAACTGAACGTGAAGTGACCTCACTCACGTGGCAAAGGAAGTGGTAGGAAGTTGTGATTATTAATTGGAATGGTATGAAATATTATCACATGCATGAAGTAAATAAGGATAATGATAAATGCTTATAAAGAAATTTAATGGCAATCATGAAAAGTTACCTTGGGAACAATGCCTTGGAAAGAAAGGTGGGAGCACACCTCGAAAGGAGATATTGTGTATAAGGCAATTAATCTGCCATAACTGCAAGATCATGCATGCGGCTAAATGGTGAGGTGGCACGTCAGTATGTGTGATTTGATGGAATAGCTTGAAATTCAGCACGTGAGGTGCAGGCACGGTGATGAAGCAAGGCGTAGTGTATGGATTGAGTGGATTGGCGGGGCATTGCATGGAATACATCTATAGTTGCTAAAGGTGCTTTCATCATTGTTGATGAGTGCCAAATTACACTCATGAAATACACCTTTTTGCCTCTCTTTTTCCCTTTTTCAGTTCATCTTCCTTGTGTCTGCACTCAAATAAGTTAGCAAGATTGTTCTATTTTGTGATTAATTAAGACAGATTACTTGAGGTTAGAATTTTTTATTAAGGTGACTAATGTGTGTGGGATTAATGGAAAAATGCAGAATTTCTCTCTCTTTTTGAATCAGCAGGTGTAGATGCCAGGAACAGCGATTTTGTGCATCTCTGGAGATCGTCTTCAATGATCTCCAGAGACAATAACAAAGAATAGCGACACCTAAAGTTTTGAAGATTTGGGGAATGACTCTCCAGAGCTCTGCGAGAGTCTGGAATATCTCCAGAGCTACAGGCAGGAACAGCTATCTCCGGAGCTGCAGACAGGAACAGTTATCTCTGGCGCCTCCTGAGAACAGGGCATGTTTCCAAGCAGAGCTGCCGACTAGACACTTCAGTAGCAATCCTAATACTCCCTCACTTCACTCAAATCATCACCTGAGTGGTGAAGGGTCAACTATCAGTTAAACTGCTGAAGTTTTATCTTTTCAAAGATTTTGCATGAGTTACGAATTGAACTAATCCAATATCCTTATTTTCAAGGCTTTGATGCCCAAGTGTATTAAGACTTAAACTTAGACCTCTGAGTGGACTTCTGTTCCACTCAAGTCTACCTTTCTTGCATGGTGATTTTTCATAAGTTAGACAGTTAAGTACAAATAAGAGATGGTGTCATCTCCCAGAAAGACTGATAAATAAGTTCAGTGATATATCATCACTCATTTTTTTATATATACTCTTAGAAATAGTAATAGAACAATAATGATAAAATTATCCTGATTCTGAAAGATCTCAGTTCTGTTATAGCCATATTTTCATGAATGCAGAAATGAATGAATTGGATTAAATTTAGTTTTGATCATCTTTTGTGCTGATTTCCTGCTATATCCTTCAGCCTCAAGGGTGTGGAGCAAGGGCCCACTCTCACCACTCGGGCAGGAGGCTAGTATTACTATTTTATTGTTTCAATTTTCTTTTATAAAGGTGTTTCCTATTTTAATAGATAGATGCATGTTATTGTTTCTTTGTTTTGAGTACATTTCCTGTTTTCATTCCGTTTTCCAGCATTCATTACATTTCGTCAACAAGCAATTAGATTAATCTTTCTTTTAAAATTAGGACTAGCAATAAACTGGTAACTATAGAATCCCTAGTTGCAGATAGTCATGGACACAGCCCTGGTTCTTTGACATCTGAAAAATAGATTAAATGATGAGGTACAACGACACCTTGTCATTTTTGGCGTCGTTGCCAGGGATTAGTTTGTGTTAATTAGGGACACTGAGTTAACATAGTTTTTAGAATAGATTTGTATGGTTAGAGCTAGGGATCTAAAAGAAAGATATATTAAGCAGACACCCCAACAACACACCATAGGAGAAAATAGTGAGGTTGTACAAAATCCTGTTGAAGAAGGAAACCTAGATCTTAACTTGGAACCTGCACTCCAAAACAGCAATCCCTTAGATCCTCCAGACATCCCACTTGCCAATTACATCCAGGAATTACAACAAGAAGTTGAGGCAGATTCTTTGGTAGAAAATAATTTCTTAGAACCTCAGGAAGAAGAACCAGTACTAAACATGGAAAATAATGATCATGGGGAAGAGGAAAATCAGGCTCCAAGAACCTTCTCTTATCCTATTGTTTTGGCTATTGGAGATAATGCTCCTATAAAGAATATCTCACCAGCACATCTGCCAAATTTCAAAGGACTTTCTTCTGAGGATCCGGATCAGTTCTTGTTTGAATTCAAAGTAGTCTGCCAAACTTATGATTATGGATCAGATAACCAGAAACTCAAATTGTTCCCTTCAACCCTAAAAGATTCTGTGATGAGATGGTTTATGGGTTTACCCTAGGGTTCTATCCGTTCTTGGGATCAAATGGAAATAGAGTTTTTGGAAAAATACCAAGATTATTGCAGATCCAGTAATAAAAATGAGGAGTTGTTCAAAATTAGGCAGGGGGAGGAAGAATCCTTAGAAGACTATGTGGATAGGTTTAATTTTGCCTTGAGAAGGTTTGGCAATCCAGTGGATCACTCTTTGGCTAGAACCCTGTTTATAAAAGGATTGGATAAAGAATCAAAATAGGCACTGGACCTAATGGGAAAAGGGAACATTAACAAAATGGAAATACCTGATATAGAGGAACTCTGCAGGAACTATTCCAGAACTCAAGATGGAGTAAGGTCATCCAAAACTTTTAAAGGGAAGATTGAGATAGGACAGTTGATGGAGGAAATTGCAAATCTAAAAACAAACATTCTAGTCCAACTAAATACCACATTGGATGAGATTCAAGCAAAAACCAGAACAACTGATCAAAACAGAGCAACTGAACCACTCTCCATCTATTGTCCTAGGTGTAGGAACAAACACCTGTTGAGAGAATGTCCCTTGGACAAATCAGAGATTTGTCAAATCTGTGATAGGGAACATCCTACCAGTCAGTGTAGTCAACTTCTAGCCTTGAAAAGATTGAGTAAAAAGAATGCTAAAATAGAAGAAGAGTTGAACTATGTGGGACAAAAACAAACCAGAAATTTCCCTTATAATCAGTATCCAAACCAGTCTTCTTATAGGGGTCCTTCTAAGAGAGCAATATATATCTAATCTCATTATCCCCCCATCCAATCCTAATCCTAATCCATCCAACCCAATTAGCCCTCAACCAAATCATAATCATAAGCTTACAGCACCATCTACCCTTATCATCCATCCATTATATTATCCTTATACCCGTACACTTGCAAAGGATGTGATCCATTGGCTACTAGCACATAATAGAACACCCCAATGTCAAACACCCATCCATGCGCCTACCAAAGAACTTCCAAATGTCATGTCCAATCCTACAACTCCTTTACATAGCCCACATATCCTTGAGCCTCTTCAAGAGCCCTCAATTAACATGCCTAGCCCTTCATGTGGTCCACAATCCATTAAGCCTATCTAAGGACCTCCCATAAGTCCAAGTCAACAGTCATCATGTTCTCATGTTGTTGACCAAGAGCCTATCCAAGAGTCATCCAATTCATTTCGAGCAACTCAAGAGGTATGTCAAGAGTTTAATCTTAAGCATGTGGAAATATTAAGCCCTAGTCTAACTCAAGATCAAATAACTTTCATTCAACCTATCCATAACATATATATTTTCCATGATCAAGATGATATCCATAATGATGAATCTATCCATGAGCCACTTGATCCTATCCATCTCCCAATAACCATTCATAAGCAAGCTATCCAAATTCAACCTATCCATAACATTTACCTTCTTTATGATCAAGATGATACCTATGAAGAGCTATCCGTGAGCACATTGATCCTATCCATAATCCTATATCTATACATGAGCAAGATATCCAAATTTCTCCTAGTCATCCGCCATCTAACCCTATCCATAATGAGCAAACATCCACTTGTCATGATGAGACACTTGTCCCCCAAGTAAGCATAAAAGATCAAACAAATAACTTGGATCTTAGTGAACACAATGCTAATCAAGCTCCTAATGATCCTCCTTCCACATCCACCATCAACTCTACTTCAAATCCACTACCATGTCCTAGTGGTCTTACCACCTTTCTCCATGAATGTTCCTCCTTAGGACAACAACAATGACCTTTATCCACTTCACCTTATCCATCCAATAATAAGCTCAAGTCTAGTTCCCAAACTACACCAAGTCCCATTGTCCATAGCATACTCCAAAACATGAACTACCAAGGTATAGGCCTAGGCCTTTATGAACAAGGTATTTTGGAGCCAAACCATGTCAATATTCCTCCATGCTCATATGGCCTTGGATACACACCCCAAGGTAAACAAGCTAAATATGTTGGTAATTCCTCCATCCATCCTAAGTCCAATTTCCATCACAAATTCCATCACACCCCCAAAACATATGTTGCTTCAACCTACAAATGTCAAAAGCATGTGACCGTACACCTTCCACCATCTACTTTACCTCCACTCCTTCCAACTCCTAATATCCCTCCATCCATTTTACCACCATTACTCCCAACACCTAATATCCCTATCCTCCAATCCCCTTATCCATTTATCCATAAACCCACTTTTAATCCACTTATCCATAAGTACCCTTATAACCCTAATCATGACCAACAAATGCACATGTTGTCTAAACATGAAACTTCCCTTCATTCCACCAACCCCACTTCCATCATGTCCATGGGATTCAAAAGCAAAAGTTTGGATGCCTATACCCATAAAGCCAAAAATCCTAAAGATCCTCATGCCTTAGGGCACCAATGCAAAAAATCAAAGCAAAATACATCCAAAAAGCTACCTAAGTCCAAACCTTCACAAGAAAAGTCCAAGACCAAAATGGTTTGGGTCCCTAAGCAAAATGAAGTCAACTCAAATGAGGCATCCTATTCTACATCTCAAAAATCCCAACCATCCCCTTCCATTCAAAAATCACAAAAATCACACAAGTCAAACAAAAATCATAAAATTACTAAGTCTATGTGGGTCCCTAAAGCACTTCATCACCCATCTCCTAAGAAAACATCTCCATTACTTCCTACACCACCATCCCATCAAAAGTTTCAATGCTTATCATGGTGTGTGCAACCGTTGATCATGATTCCCTTCCATTCTGCAACATTCCCACATACCTCCATCTCCCCATCCTTCATTCATTATCCTACATATTTTCCTCGTCACCTTCCTATGGTCCATGCTTTTGCATAAACCTTTCATCCATCCTTTTACATATGTCCTACATAATCCACATCATAATCCACTATCCTTCCATGCATCAACCTTTCATAATCCACATCATGATCCACTATCTACCTCATCCATCTCCCATCCATGTAAACACCCCTTACCAACATTTATGAGCATAATGACATGGTCCATGCAACGACATCCCTCTCTATTGGGACACTATCACCTTTCATAGCACAAGCCACTTGAGTCCCTCCTATCCATTACCATGATGAAAACCTAGCAAATAGGCGCCATGTGTAATTGTCATGCTATCCCATCAAAATAAATAAATAAATAAAGAGAAATCCCTTCATCCAATGGTGAAAACCTAGTAAACAGGCGCATTGGATAAGTACCATGATGAAAACCTAGCAAACAGGCATCATGTGTAGGTTGATCTTCGATGTCACTTACACTTGGGGGCACATTGTCTCATCCAACCTATCATTTTCCATCTTATCATGTCCTATCTTGCCATATCCTATCCTACCATCCTTAGCCATTACACCCACATATCTATCATATTGATTCTATTCATCCTCCCTTCTCCCTTTTGATCTTGATAAAGATATGGGGGCAAAATGTTGAAATATGCTTTGATATCTCTTGATATACCTCATCCTTTCCAAACAATCCTATAATTATCCACCTATCATAAGCTTTATCATAATCCATCCTTTTGTCATAAACCTTGTAATGTAAAAAACCTATATATCATGTCATCCTATCATCATAAGCCTTGTCATGTAAAATCCATCATGTCATCCTTTCATCATAATTTTTGTTATGCAAAATCTTAAGTCTTCTACCTAGAATGGGGCATGTTGTTCCTATGCGACATAGTCTTTGGAGATCACATGCTAGCTCCATTATGAGGCATACATCCATCCACTATAGCCTATCCTTATATCTATCTATTTATCATGAGCTTCCCATTCCACCATGGTGTATCCCTTTATCCACCCATTTATCATGAGCCTTCCATCCCATTTACTATCACCCATCCTTTTATCCATCCAATCCCATGCATCCACCCTTGCATCTAGACTTGGTTTCTTCCCTTGTCATTGGTATCAAGCACAAAGGCTACCCCAATTGTAAATCCATTGGCATTTTCCAAAACATTTCAAAAAAAATCAAATATCCCAAAAAATCCAAAAAAATCAAATATCCCAAAAAATCCAAAAAAATAAATATTCCAAAAATACAAAAAAAATCTAAACATTCAAAAAATCTAAACAAATTAAATATTCCCAAAAATCCAAAAAAATCAAATATCCATAAAAAATCCAAGCAATAAAACCAACCCTCAAATCAAATCCATCACTTCATCAAAAACCAAAACCAATCAAATCATCAAATCAAATCAAATTCATCAACAATCAATCATCATCAAACCTCAAATCCATCAAAGCAAATCAAATATTCAATCAAATCATCAAATCAAGCCAATCTATCAATTCATCAAATCACTTCATCCATTCATTCTTCAACTCAAATCATTATGAATCAATCATTTCATCCAATCAAATCAATTCCAAGCAATAATCCAAATGCAAATCACCCTTAATCCATACCAATCAAGTCAATCAATTTTGTCAAATTATCCAAACACATCAGTGGTCTTGATCCTAATCTTGACGTAAACCAAATCATCATCATCAAACATCCTTGTGTTGATCTAGGGATGTAGCTTTCCCTGCAATGACAACACTATCATCATCATCAATCAAACAATTAATCATTGGTTTACAGCTTGACAAAGGCAATACTTTGTTTATTTTTGTATCATTTGTGCATGCTTTCTTGTGTGTGTGTTATCATTTTATCTTGCATTTATATCAAAATTTGTATCTTTCCAACTAATATTCATATCTTGTGTATGTTGGAATAGCTTTTTTGCATTATCCTTTGCATCTAAGGTCATCATACCTTTTGCGCATTAGGACTTCAATGCTCTAAGTTTTATTCCTCATATGTTAGACAAGGTTGTATTATGCTGGTGCACAAGACACATCGTCACCTTGGTCTTCTATACCTTGGTGCATAACGTCCAGTGTTATATCAAACATCATAGTTGCTCACTTTCATTATAGCATAACACCTTTCTTTTTTAGCTATTCCTTTCATTTCGAGAGCATACCCGTGTTTGTCCAACCTGCCTATCCTCTCGACTAGGCATCCTCATCATATTTTTCCATCACCATCCTATCTTTCCATTTTATTATCCTTTTTCTCTATCCATACCTTAGCTTCTTTGAAATCATGTTATTTGATATAAAGCTCATCATCTCGAGCATCATCTCAAAGAGGGGCAAAATGTAGACACCCAAAATTGTCCATGTCTTGCAACACCTAGTCAAATACATTACTTAGACATTATGTAGCATTTTGTCTTAAATCACACTCCTAATTCCACTAATCCATTAGTCAATTAATTAAATAAATTTTATTTATTTAATTAATTTCACATTCATAATCCCACTTTCCAATTAATTAAATAAATTTTTAAATAATTTCCACATCATATCCCAATCCTATCCTAATCATCTTCCTAATTAATTAAATAAATTTTAATTATTTAATTAATATCCCTCACATATCCCAACTAATTCAAATAAAGTATTTGAATTAAGTCCTCACCTCTCACCACATTTTGACACTTGTCCACTTCTTAATTAAATTATGTGTGGTAGTACAACTTTCATTTAAAATCTTTCACATGTACAACTAATGGGACCTAATTTTAGTATTTGCATACACGGTCACATATGAGCCTTATCTTCCCTTGTACACTTGTCACATGACTACAATTTCCTCAAAGAGTGGGATAACCGAATCAATCCTAACCGTCTACGTCAATCATTTAGCCTTTTAATTTCAACCATCCATTTGAACCAAGTCTTTCCTATAAATCAACCCCCTCATAAGCCATTAGCATGCATTGAGTCTTAAGTATCCTTATGCTGCTGAAATATCATTAGAGCCTTTGCATCTATCATCTATTAACATCATCTTCCATCTATCATCTTTATTTTATCGTTATGCTGTAGAAGTGAGCACCCAACATTCCTCCAACAATCATCCTTCAAAATCTTGCATGCTCATACGAGGTGGAGAAGAGCAATGAAGATAAATTGAGCATAGCATGGAGATCGGTTTGCATTTACATTTGTTATTTTGATTTTCATGTTGTCTTGTGCTTCATTGTGCATTGTTAGGGTTTGATCATTGTTGTTTATTCATTTACCCTATTTGCAATTTTACCCTAACTTCAAAGATATGCAAGAATAGATAGTATATCAGAAAAAATATATAAATATAGAATGTTTTGATAATGATAAGAGATTTCGAAAAGGAAATGCTCTAGTAGACATTTATGCAAAAGTGAGAGCACAGACAAAGTGCATTGATTGTTCAACAAATTGCCTCAAAGAGATGTCAAATTATGGAATGCAATGATTAAAGGATATGCACAGAATGGATTTGTAGATTTAATAACAACAACAAAGGTGGCATAAGAATGTCTGTCACTAATTGATACATATCTCAGAATTGACAAACTAGGTATTGCTAATTTTTGGATATGATTTTTATAGATAAGAGTTGAATCTTATATAAAAATTTCAGAGAAACCCAATTCCAAAATATAAAGCTATTGGTGACGCAACTAACTGTTTTAACAGAGATGAAACAGGTGACAGGTAGACGGTCACAAACTATTCATATCTCTAAAATGACAAACTAAGTAAGGTTGATTTTCGTATATGATTTAGATAACTAGGTCGTACACCATATATAAAAATTCTAGAGGAACTCAGTTCGTAAAAATAAAGTTATGGCTAACACAACAGAGTGTTAAAATAGAGACAAAATAGGTGAGAGATAGATAGTCACAAAATATTCATATCTCCAAAATGACAAACTCGGTAACACTGATTTTCGGATATGGTTTAGATAACTAGGTCGTGCACCATATATAAAAATTTAGAGGAACCCAGTTTGTAAAAATAAAGTTATGGCTAACACAACAGACTGCTAAAACAGAGATGAAATAGGTGAGAGATAGACAGTCAAAAAATATTCATATCTCCAAAATGACAAAGTGAGTAAAGTTGATTTTCGGATATGATTTAGATAACTAGGTCGTGCACCATATATAAAAAATTTAGAGGATCCCAATTTGTAAAAATAAAGTTATGGCTAACGCAACAAACTATAAAAACACAGATAAAATCGGTGAGAAATAGAGATAGTCACAAAATATTCATATCTTCAAACTAACAAACTGGGTAAGGCTAATTTTCGGATATGATTTAGATAACTAGGTCATGCACCATATATAAAAATTTTAGAGGAACCTAGTTCGTAAAAAAAAAGTTATGACTAACGCAACAAACTGGGTTCAGAATATGTAGAAAATAATTCACAGAATAATATAAACCTTGCATATTAAAAATCCATTTCACTAAATTTAATGCAACAATAAATCAGATTCATATCTCAGTCCATACCTAGAATATTACTTCTATCAAATCTTCACAAAATTCTGAGTTCGCATCCATTTTTCCCCAAGGATCTCGAAGCTATGGTTTATGGTGCCAAAAAAAAAAAACTTCCTGTGAGAGAGAGAGAGAGAGAGAGAGAGAGAGATCCCCAAAACATAGAACATATTCTACTATTTGAAATGCACGCTTCTTCCCCCAAATTATGTCTTGAGATTTCCAAAAATAAGGTTGAGCATGCATAACCACCCCCATCATTTCTTCCAAAAAATTCTCCTTATTAAAGGCAATAAATTTCGCCTTTATTACTTTCTTACAATTTGCTATTTTTAACCATACAATAATTTCTCTCTGATTTTATCTATTTTAGAATTTGCTATATATATAAGTTTTTATGACAACTAATAAATATTATAAATTTATTTTTATTGCTACTAACAAAACATTTACTTGTTTATAAAATATTTTCATTTTAATTTTATCAATTATATTCCCATTTTAATAACACTTTATTTTTCTCATTATAATTATTATTATTTATTGACCTTAGATTACAATATAATATAATTTCCCATAACTTAAATTTACATAAAAGCATCTATATTTATTTATTTATTAAAAGTGCCTTCTTAACTTAATGATTTTATTTTAATGCAACAACTAACCAAAGCACTAATCAAACAATTTCAAACTCAATAATCTAAATGCTGAACAATACCTGACACTATGCATGATTGAAAAGCATGACCACAATAACAACGACTAGCTATTATGCCCAAACAGACAACACTGACTGGGTGCAAAACTGGATGCTCATCCTTTTCAAGGATGATGGCTAACTAGGGGACCATATGTTATCTTCATTCAACAATTTCCATTGGCTTTAAGGCACGCTCAAACTTGTCAATTCAAGTGGAGTCGATGCTTGATACCTACAACCTGTAGCACACAACATGGTCTATGCACAAGTATAATAAATATAAAACAGTCACAGAGTGAAAGAGAATCGCAACGTCGTCGGACGCTCACGAATGAGTGGTACGACATTGTCTCTTTTCACACCACACAATAATCAGATTATCAGTCACATAAAAATCAATTCTAACATATGACAATCATAGTATGATCAACATCATAATCACCTGAATGTAAAACAATGTCAAACCATATGAATTATCAGTATCGCAACAAGGATTATCAATAAAACATGCTAATTGTCATATGAAACCACACATGAGGATAATCAGGAATGTCACCAATATGAATGTAGCATCTGCCAATATCATATAATGTACAACAATTGTCTAACATACCCTAAATATTCCTATTATTTTACCTTCATCTTCATGCTCCTTAGCCAGACTATCTACACATCCAAGATGAGAATGGAGGGGCACTACATTGGGCTTATTAATGTTGCAGCTACCTTTCTTAACTTTGTTCTATGCAATTAGTATTGTACTTGAGTTATTAGTGATTATGGTTGTGTGCCATAATGGTCATCTGTATTTTGAACCTCTATATAATAGATTCCCTACCTCTTCTTCTATTAAGGCAATTTTCAGATTTTGCTTAATTGTTTGTTTTGTGATCAATAGATCACCATTGTTGTCTTGTTTTCCTTCATTTAGTATCAGAGCCAATCATTTGAATGAGATATTGAGTTCCTCTAGTTGTTAGAAACTATGAGGTTTGTGTTAGGCTATGTAGAAGCTTTGTTCTTGCAATAATAGAGAGATCTCAAAAGATTGATTTTTACATTTCAAATCTTTAGAAAGGCATTACAAATCAGAGCAACAAAAGAAATGGATGAGCATCTAAGAGAAGCGCAGCATCAGACATTGTAAGTTGTAATCTTCAACAATAACAGACTTGTGCAATAGAGTTGTAACCATCTTGGCTAGCAAGCAGAGAGGTGTTGACTTTTGTTCAAAGAGGCATCATTCAAAGTCTTAAAAAAAGAGATTTATTGTGTGAAGAGGTGTACAGGCTATGGAAAGAGAAACAATGTATGTGTTAGGACAGTAAAAATTTAAAAATTTTACTATCTTCTCACTCCATCATATTTGAACAAAATCCTAAAAAATATCCAAAAAATAAAATCATAATAAAAATTTAATTCATCTTACAAGGTGTCTATAGATGAGCAGTGTTAAATTTCTTCAAGGTCAATCTATCGGCAAGATATTGTTTTGTCTACACCGATACATAAGGAATCATTTCAAAATAACCATCGGCGTGAGAATAGAGATTGGAAAGAGATTTATAGAAGTTACCGATGGAATAAGTAATACCGATGACTTTACATCGGCAAGATAACCAAGTAGTGATACCGATCGGTATGACTAATAACTATCGGAGGATCCTTCGAAAGCTGCCCCGATGGTATATATCATACCGATGAAGTCTTTCGGCAACAGTTTCACCGAACATCCTGCAGGGGCAATGAAACAAATAGCCATCGGCAAGAAATAAGTTATCGGGATAAGATACAAAGAAGTTTCTGATACTAAATGTCTTGGCGATAAGAGAGCTTTCGGCAAGACTCACAGCGATATTATTATCTGTCGGGATGACTCAACATATCGGGACAAGGGAATTAGGTCTCGCCGATTCACAAGTCACGGCGATCAAAAGGTATCGGTGATACTTTGACATACTCTGCCCGATAAAGAATATGAAAGAACCATCGATGAGATGATTCGGATCAGGTTATCTTTTGAAAGCTATCCCGATAGTATGTTTCACTCCGATGGGTATACTCTAGCGGCAAGACATTAAAACAGTCATTCCGATCCAAAGTAATATGACTATCGGTGGGACAACAAGAGGCGGGGAAACATAATTATGTTATCCCGATAGTATTAATCACCTCGATAAACAAATCATATCGGTAAGACTCATTACTTCGGAGTGAAATCTAAATCATATGGCGATGAAGGAAGTCATGCCGATGGTCGCGCCCACTTGAAGATATGACATTACATAGCGTCGGGAATACAATTGAGGGGTCACGCCGATTGACTGTTCGCGCCATAAAAGCATTAAGGTCGCCCAGACATTTCAAAAATTCACGCCGATAAGAGGAGTTATGGCGATGTGACATTTCACAGCGATGAACATTGAATTGATCAGATGATTAAATACAAACGGCTATGAAATTTCTATGATCATTATAGTTGAAAAAAATCGTCTGAGAAAAGAATATAGAAGAACTCTTAAGGCGAAAGCAGAGGATTCCAATTCCAGCCACCAAACGACAGGTACATATACACAAACCACTGTATAGCCTGTATTTAAATTCTCTGCCAAAGTTTTAAAATGGAAAATCTGGGAAAGGGAAAAGGCAGAAAGTTACAAGGGGAAACCAGTAAGCCCAAGAAACAAAAAACTGAACAAACCCCTGAGGAGAAAGTAAAAGAAAGAAAACTGAACCAGGACCTAATTGACCAATTGCCTGGGTCAACTCCCAAGGCCAGAAGGTCTGCCCAACTTAGGGCAGAAGTGGAGAAATTAGAAGATAAACACAAACGCCTAGGAGATATCTGGACCCCAATTCGGGGATATGAACTTTTCAGATTCCACTACAATAGAAGGTTTAGGAATGCTCCTGTGTCAAACCCATGGCACATGAATTTAGGAAAACTGGTTGTACCCAATGTATTCCTGAATGTGGAACTCCTTCAATTGCTTGCCAGACATTATAATTCAAACCTTAAAGCCATCTGCAACCCACAGGGAGAACCAATTGTGAATTTGTCAAAAAATGCTATTTGTGAGGTTTTTGATTTAGATGATTTATGCACTGTCCCTATCGTTTATGAAGATCTGGATAAGGAATATTGGAGAATGGACACAACTTACACTGGATGGAGGTTGCCCATTCATAGGCCCAGGGTTGGAGGAGAAGTGATGCCCTTAACTGAAAATGATGGCCCTCCCTTTCATGTGGCCATATTTGAACCATATATACAGTATACCTATTTCTCTGTAGGCCAAATCCTGGGTTCAGAGGTCCCTGAGTTCATGACTATTCCTCTGATGGTCATAGCCTCTGACATTCAGTGTCATAATGCAAGGCAATTTGATTATGCTTCCTATATTGCTAATAGAATGGACTCTGGTCTATCTGCAATAAAAAACAGTGCTCCAGCATGCTCTTTTGAGCATTACTCAATGCTTATGCACATGGTGTTATATTATGGCCAAGAGGTAGGGTTATGGCCAACTGAGTTTCAAGTTGTTGCTGCAGATAAGAAAGGGGAAAAGATACCTGTACAATTGTGGACCAAAATTTGGGAAAGTAGATATGCCCATTCCAGCTATGCTCAATTTGAAGAGCATTGTGTAAAAGTACTGTATAGGTATTTTAATCACCCCTGTGAATATTCAATTTCAACTGAAATAAAAAGATTCCTCAGACCAAAAGATTTTGGTGGCCCCTCTACTGTCACTCATAATTGGGGAGACTGGTATTGCTTTGAGGATGCTACTATGATCAGAGTTTATGGTTTTGAAGATGCTCCATTCATATTGCCCAAGACTGTCCCTGACAGGCTTGCATATCTGGAGATAATCAGGCAAATGCATTGTTCAAATGTGATGCATTTGAGTTCACATGACAAACAATCGTTTATGCCCAGCACCTTATGTTTTGGAGATTTTACTGTAGTTTCAAAAGAAGGTTACAATCTCATTCTGGATAAATTGATGCATTATAACATGATGACTGCTGAGATGAGAAAAGGATTTGACCCTGAAGGCTTTATTGACTCTGCAAGAAGAAAACAGAATATCAGTGGATACATGCACATACATTATCCACATGATGATGTCATTAGAAATTTAGAAGAAGCAGAAGTCGAATTGGTGGTAGAAAAATATAACAGGGATCTAAATGAAAAGAAAAAGCAGTTCGCAGAAATTGAGGTTGTGTCCTCTGAAGATGAAGAGCTGGCAGAGCAAGAACAGCCACCAGATAAAAAGGTAGAGGTGTCCAAGAGGAAAATGCAACAATATCAGCCTCCTGTTGTACTACATGATGAGGAGGGGTCTGCTGATGAGGATCCACGTCAAACAACCTATGATTCTTTCATTTCAGATGATAAGTTTATTCAATCAAAGGAATTTAAATCATTTTTGTATAAATACAAAGGGAAAGAAATCAGAGAGTCAGTAGATGATGTCTCTACTGATAATGAAAAACAACTATTAGACATGCTGAAGGAAACAATAGATAAAGAGATGCAAGACATGACACCTAGCAAGGGTAGACAGTTACTTAAAGATGCAGGGGTCATGATTTTCCCTGGTCTGGATTTAAATTCTGCTTTGGTTTTTGATAGTTTTCTGAACAACATAGATGATAAGTATAAACTTACTCCAGAAGGAGTTAATGAAGTATATATGGGAACAAGGTATAACAATGATGAAAATTCCTTGATGATATGGGCGTTATACCCTCCCCATAAGAAGACGGCCATCATTGATACTGAAAAGACTTTTGGCCACGTTATGACTTTGAAAGCAGGGGAAACTGACCCTATAATTACAGCAGACATTGGTATCAATGTTGCAAAATTGAATAAAGCGCAAGCTCAAATGTTGATCAAAGAAAGAGATGCATACAAATTGAACTGTGAAAGACTGACAAAAGAAAATGATTACTTGAAGGATGCTGTTAAGAGTACTTTTGACCAGTCCACAAAAAGAATAACTCAAGGTGAGAGCTCACAGGGCATTCAAGTGTTATCCCCTAATCAGGCAACCCAAATTCAGATGGATGCATTTGTTACAATACTGCAGAGCAGGTATGCAAACATGGTGCGGTGGTTAAACCAGTTTTTGGATAACTTCTCAGAGAATCATAAAGCAGTTCAAGAACATGAAAGACTTGAAAAGAGAATACGAGAAAAATTGACTGAGATACAAAACAGAAGTACTGCTGATAGTATAGATATCTCTGATGCAAAAGCATTTCTCAAACAGCATCAGAATTACTATGACAAACTTAAGGCTGATGCTAAGGAAGGAAATGATGCCTCAAAATCAGGAGTGCCCAGGATATTCAGAGACAATGGAGAGGTGAAGAGCAAGGAAGAATGGATTATTGATTGTCAAAGTATATTACACAAAGCCACAGGAGCTCTGAAAGACAAAGCCTCTGCGTCTAAAGAAGTTTGCAAACAATTGGAGAGCATGATTACACTTGACATAATTACCAGAAGTGCTGTTCACCTTACTGATTCTCATCGTGAGCAGGATTACTTGGATTACTTGGCAAAAGTCTACTTGTGGCTAAATAGAGCCTAATCATAATTATGTTATAATTGTTAATGTTTGTTAAAGTTCCCAAAAGACTTATTGAAGAGTTATGACTCTTCATAGAAATATCTATATAAGTCCAAACAATCGATGCTGAGAGGGCATCAGCAGTAGAATATATTCAGATACATCATATATACAATGTTTCAAAATGACTATGTTGCATATTTTATTTGAAGAAGAAGTTTGAAGTTCTCTGATTCAGTGGTTCTTCTTTGGTATCAGTTGTTTGTTAAGATTATCAAATTGTGTGGCTGTCTCCATTTCTGCATTTCCTTGATATTCAGATTAAACATATCAAGTATATATTTGATCTGTCAATACACATTTGTTGTATCTGTGTGATTAAATAGGTTGGTATCCATTTGAGGAATTAAACCCTTCTGATTTAATTACAGTAGCCTGGAAGTATTAAGCTTGGATTACTAAGTAGGGCCATACAATTAGATTGCCATTCTGTCTCCAATAAATATTATCTGTTAATCTTGTCTATTCATTTCATTTGGTTCCTTCAAGTAAGGATTAAAGTACCTTCTGGTGAATTATAAGATATCTGATTTTATTTGGTTGGATTATCAAGGAGAGTTTGTCAGTCATTTACTTGCACGATTATACAAGTTATAAACCAAAACTATGCCGAACAACTAGAATTATTACCATTAAGAAACCATTAGTCCTGGTCCTTCAAACTGACTCTGTTACCCAACAAGGCACTAGTCTTACTTTACTTAAAACCTTTTACCTTGATATTGCTTATACAATTTCTACTAATTACTCATTAGACATTAAACCTAAAGTCAGTTAGCAAGTATTTCATCTATCCTACATCTTGTGCCACTGTATATAGATTTAGTTAGTCCACGCATTCACATTCAATCTGCTTTAATTTTCCAAGGTTTACCCACCTAGGTGTAGCAGGACCTAAAGCGAAGGAAATCAACTACCCTTGAAGGTTGATTTCGTCAAGTTAGTTCAGAAACGTTGCCAATCTAAACATAGGGCTTGGCACCCCCTTAGGATTGACAACCTGCATTTCTCAGACCTAACAGTATGAAAGTTTCCTTGTGGTTGAATTTCATGTCAAAGCTTATGATTACATTTTTAGAACTTTATGTTTTAGAACCTTATGTTTATCTTTTAAAAGCCACGTATTAAAAACATCCTTTATTCCTTGTAAGGTGGGTCCCTCCCCTCTTTAAAAGGTATGGTATTTAAAATCATGGTTATATGTTAAGAGGGAGGTTGCAAGAAAATCCTGTCTTAAATTATATTAAGGAAATTTGTATTGTTTGAAGGCATTTTTCAAAGCTTGAATCTATAGAGACAAATTGTAAATTTTATGATTTTAAATTGTATGAGAGCTATTCATGATCAAGGTAATCTAATATAAAAATATTTTTGTGTGTGGGTCTCATTTGAAGGGATAAGGGGAGTATCCATTTGCAGAGATCTCTGTGTTGAGACTTTGAGTCATTCTGGACATTTCTTTTATGACAAGTATGGGAGGAAATGTAATATCTAACATGCTAATTCCCATCTTTGAAGGAGACAATTTTACATATTGGTGTATTAGGATGCAAACCCTACTCAAATACAAATATTTGTGGGAAATTGTACAAGGTATGTAGAACTAACAGATAAAAATGCATTTAACGCATTAAGTGATCAACATAAAAGAGAGTATAAATTAAATGTAAAGAAAGACAATGAAGTCTTATTTTATTCAAAGTGCAATTAATCAAGCAATTTTTCCTAGGATAAGTGGTGGTCTTCATTCTAAGCAAGCATGGAAAATACTCAATAATGCCTATCAAGGTGTACAAACCACAAAATTGCAGACAATGAGGAGATTTTTTGAAAATGTAAAAATGACCATTAGTAAAATTGTGAATGATTATCTAACAAAGGTAGAAGATCTAGTTAGTCAAATGAAAGTTTTAGGGGATGATGTGGATGACAAGCATGTCATTGAAAAAAATTTAAGGAGCTTGATTCCTAAATTTGATGGTGTGGTTTCTATAGTTGAAATTTTTAAAGATCTCATGATTATGAAAATAGATGAATTGAGTAGAATTTTGTTGACTGCTAAAAAAATGATGAAAAGTAATGAAGAAATCTTAGAACAAGCATTTTCCTCTAAAGCAAGCATAAGAGGAAAAAGAAACACATTCTTCAGGAATCAAAATAAAAATGAATCTAGTCATAAAAATAAATGCAAAGGTGAATCCAACAATTTTAGAGGAAGAGGTAATAATTTCAGAGGAAGAAGTAGCAACTTCAAAGGAAGAGGAAGAGGAAGAGGAAGAGGTAGAAATAATGGGAGAAATAATAATAAAATAAATATCTAATGCTTTCATTGCAATAAGTTTGGACACTATGCATCAGAATGTTGGAGTAAACAAGGTGAAACTGAAAAAAGAAATACTCACAATATTGTTGAAGATAAACAAAATTTATTTATTTATTGCTTCAATACAAATGTCGGTGAGAATAATGTATGGTACATTGATTTTGGATGTACTTCACATAGAACATCTAATGAAAATTTGTTTATCTATTTCGATGAAAAACATCACATTACAGGGTATTAGGAGATAACTAATCTCACAGAACCAAAGGCAAAGGTACTATTACAGTTGCAAGAGAATACAATAAGGTAAAACATATCAATGAAACACTATTGGTTCCAGCACTCAAAAATAATTTGTTGTCTACTGGACAAATGTTAGAGCGAAAAATTATCAAGTGACTTTTGATGAAGATGAGTGCATAACAAGAGACAAATTAAAAAAATGCAATTATTGCAAGAGCAAAGATGACAACTAATAGGATGTTTCCTCTCTATTTCACTTATGGAAACCAAGCATTAAAGTCTAGTGAAATGAATGAAAGTATAATCTAACACCAAAGATATGGTCACCTCAATTTTAGTGGGTTAATTTTAATCAAGAGAGTAAAAATGGTTGAAGGTCTACCTTTCATTAAAGATACAAAAGAAATGTGTGAAGAATGTATTGTTGAAAAACAACATAGTGTTAGCTTTCCAATTGATAAATTCAATAAAGTTAAGCAACATCTTGAGATAATCTATATGAATTTATGTGGTCCTATGGAAACACCTTCTTTGAATAAATCAAAGTATTTTCTAACCTTCATTAATGATTACTCAAGAAAACTTAAGTATATTGCTTGGCTGTAAAATCAAAAGTGTTTTACAAATTTGTAGAATTCAAGAGGTTGGTTCAAAAACAAAGTGGTAAGTATATCAAAGTGATAAGGTCAAATAATAGAGGTGAGAACAAATCAAATCAATTTCTAGATTTCTACAAAAAATATGGAATCAAGAGAGAGTTCACTACTTCCTACACTCCATAACAAAATGGAGTTGTTGAAAGGAAGAATAGGACCATTGTTGAAATGGCAAGGAGTATGATGAAAGAGAAGAATTTGGATAAGAGTTTTTAGGCAGAAGCAGTATACATAATAGTATATCTTCTCAACAAGAGTCCTACAAAAGCAATTGAAGGAATGACTCATAAACAAGCATGGTCTAGGATTAAACCAAGTGTTGATCATTTGAGGGTATTTGGGTGTGAACTTGCTTGTGCACACATAAAAAAGGGAAAAAGGTATAAGCTAGATGATAAAGGCTCTAAGCTAGATGATAAAGGCCTAAAATACATTTTTATTGGTTATAGATTAGAAAATAAAGCATATCAGTTGTATGACCTAGTAGGAAATAAGCCTATTATAAGTAGATGTGGTATTAAATGAAGTAACAGAATATACCAAAGAAAATGAAACAAAGGGAAAAAAGATAGTGATTGATGAAGTTGAAGGAGGAGTAAAAATAAATAAAATGAACCTGAATCCTCTAGTACATGAACAAGAAAGTATCAAAAATATCAAAGGAGGACATAAAAGAATCATCTATCAAATCTTATGTTGGATTCAAATTTTGAGAAAATAATAGCAAGATCACAAGCAAAAGTGAACTAGACATTAATGACTCAAACCATAGAAAGTAATGAGCCACAAACATCTGAATAAGATCAAAAAATGAAGAGTGGATTGAAGTGATGAATAGTGAGATAGAAACAACTGAAAGGAATGACACATGGGATTTGATTCAACCACCTCCTAGTAAGAAAATTGATGCTACAAGGTGGGTGTACAAAACTAAGTATAAATATGATGGAAGCATTGATAAGCATAAGGCTAGATTAATAGCCAAAGACTACACTCAACAAGAAGGTATTGATCATTACACTGAAACATTTACACTTATAGCACGAATGGATACTATCAAATTGGTTTTGGCTTTGGCAACTCATTAGAATTGGACAGTTTATCAAATGGATGTAAAGAGTCATTTTTAATGGATATATTGATTAAGAAGTGTATGTTTCACAACCTAGAGGTTTTGAAATAACTTCTAAAGAACATTATGTTTATAGATTTAAGAAGGCCTTGTATGGCCTTAAGTAGACACCAAGAGCATGGTATTCAAGGATAGACTCATACCTACAACAAAAACAAATTTAAGGAATCAATTAGATCCAAATCTTTATATTAGGAGATCAACTAAGGATATTTTTATCTTAGTTATCGACATTGGGAACAATTCAACTTTATTTGTAGATTTTAAAGTAGCTATTATTATTGAATTAAGTTGGACTTAGGTTGTGCAACTTGGATGTGTCAAATCTAGTGGACCCCACTTTATGCAGATAATTGATTGACAATTTGATCTACTTAAATTGTACTACTCAACCAAATATCACATATGCAGTGAGCTTGGTATCTAGGTTTATGTTAGAACCTAAGTAAACACATTGGAGTGCACCTAAGAGGATTCTCATATTTGTTAGAGGGACATTGAGTTATGGTCTCAAATTTCAACATTCAAGGAATAACAAATTGATTGGCTATACACATTTAGATTGGGTAGGTTCCATATATGATCAAAAGTCTACTTCTGGTTATGTGCTTTTAGTCTTGGTTTTGTAGTAATCTCTTGGAAATCTAAGAAAAAATTGTCTGTATCACTTTCTACAGCAAAGGTAAAGTACAAAGTTGCAACATCAATAGCTTGCCAAATAGTGTGGTTGAGATGACTATTGGAGGATTTGCACCAAATACAAAATGGACCTACGTTGTTCTACTATGACAACAAAACTATTATACAAATTACAAAAAATTCAGTGTTTCATAGTAGGACCAAACATATGGAGATTCAACATAACTTCATCAGAGAGTTGGTTCAACAGGGATTGATCAAGATTGCGTAAGTTGTAGTACAAAGGATCATATAGCAATTATCTTCATGAAGCCTCTAGCTTGTGGAAGGTTCCAGATGCTTAGAGATCTACTTCAAATTCTTCCCAATGGTCATTATGGAAGAGAGTGATCCAATGGACATTATGGAGGAGAATGATAGCAATATGCTTGACAACATAATGTCCATTGGGCTTATTAATGTTGTAGTTGTCTTTCTTGACTTTATTGTATATAATTAGTATTGTAGTTGAGTTATTGGTGAATATAGTTGTGTGTCATAATGATCATCTATATTTTGAACCTCTATATAATAGATGTCCCACCTCTTCTTCTATTAAGGCAATTTGGAGCTTTTGCATAATTGTTTGTTTTGTGATTAGGAGACACCGTTGTTGTCTTGTTTGCCTTTAGTTTAGGTTACTCTCAATGGTTGGGAGCTTATTTGTGATGATTAGGTTAACCTAAATGTGTGGAAATTAGATGACCATGATCCACCTCCTATTATGGTGTTTTAGCTCTTGTGGCTTACTAACTTTTTTTTTTTTTGAATATGATGTTTAAGGCTCTGTCTTGCTTAAGCTTTAGGGTGTGATTATCTCCACCCACCACTTTTTGTGGTATAATATATTTTTAAAAACTTCTATAATTAATATAAATTCCTATTTCATTTTTTTTTAAATAAAAAATAAAATTTAAAATTTAAAAAAATGGCTGTTATATATATATATATATATATATATATATATATATCAAATCCACATGATTGATAAGCCCGAATCATGCAATTCTTAGAAGAAAATCGTTATTGCTACACGAGATGTACGAATTGCCTAAAGTTGCGCAGATTTCCTGTCTGAAATATTGTATGGGACAGTGTACATGCACTCCAAGCTATCTGGACTGAATCTGCACCTTTCCCGTTTGGAAATATTTTGGTGGTAAGGCAATGATGTCTTGGCACCTTTTCGTCCAGGCTTGTCTAAATGATAAGCTCGGAATTTAACAGACCCATTTCCGCGTGAGCTACGGAGGAATAATTAATTAAAATTCCAAAACACTTTGAATTTATTTAATTAACTGTTATTTTAGAAAATGTGCTGATAGACCCGGGCTATATTCCAATTTCCCTGCTATCTGGCATTAACTCTGCTTTTCTACAGATATTATTTTTGTATGTGTACAGTCCGAATTCATAAATTAATGGCAGAGAAACGAGAGGAGGAAACCCAAAAATGCCTATCTAGATTGTAGATATTATAAGTGCCTTTGTTTTTTCAGGCGAATGTGGGCTCAAAGTGCACCCAAATCTCTAAACGAGACCAATACTTATGGATCTCTCAATGGTGTTTATAGTCCCCTGGCGATTAATACAGTTTTGGCAAGAAAGAAAAGAGCTGTCCAAATCGGAGTCAGAAGATTAAAGCTGTTCAGTTCATCTGTATGCCTTGGTAGGACACCATTCATGAAGGATTATGCAGCTGCTCCAACACAGAGGGAGATCAAGGACAAGCCCAGCTTGGCCGAATATATGAGTAATCTGGTACAAACTTTTGGATAAGATAAAATGCAAATAAGTTATTTTCAGCCACATGTTTCATTTTTTTCAAAAAATGTTTTACTTTACCTAAAGACAGTAGAGGCCTAACTGGTGTATCAAAGGCATAAATCTTCTTCTTGTTAACTTGTATAATTCCTGCTATGGGTGTCAGTTTATAAAAGCAATGAAATTGTTTAAACTTTTTTTCATTGTGTATGAAGGTAGCCAGATTATTTGGGCCTGCAAAATTTGAAGCATCCAAGCTGAATGTGCTGTTTTTGGGGGTGGATGAAGAGAAGCATCTTCCAAGAACTTACACTCTAACCCACAGTGATATTACTGCTCACTTAACATTGGCAATTTCTCAAACCATCAACAAGGCACAGGTTTTGGTTTTGTAATTACATGCCCATCATGATAAAAGCTATGCATTGTGATAGTCTCTAAGGTTTTCGATCACTGCTTTATGTTTGCAATTTTGTGCTTTGGGTTTGGAAGGTTAATAAGAATTGTGAAGCTAATTTATCCAAGATTTACAGTTACAAGGCTGGTATAGCAGATTGCAGAGAGATGAAGTGGTAGCAGAATGGAGAAAAGCTCAAGGCAAAATGTCATTGCATGTACATTGCCATATCAGTGGGGGACATTGGCTTCTTGATGTTATGGCAAAGCTTAGATTGTCCATATTTCGCAAGGAGTTGCCTGTGGTACAAAACTTTCACCCTTACCTACTTTGTAGCCCTTGTATAGTCCTTTAGGCCAAAATGGTTCTGTAAAAGAGTATCAATTTGCTTGGATGGGTGTCATAAAAAAAATCTGGCTGCTTTGATTTATTCTAGTCATACCTACCTATTGTTATTAAGCACTCAATTCATCAAATTGAAGTGTAGCTGAATTTACTTCATTCAACCTTACAAAGTCTTAGAAAAATCTCTGTTCCATCCTAAATATTTAGTGAAATATTTTTATGGACTAATGAATTATGGGTAATGAAATGTGCAGGTTTTGGAGGCTTTCAGGTATGGAGATGAAGCACTTTTCAACAGCTGTCCAGGTTTTCCCACCCTTCAAAATCTAAAGCTTCATTGTTCTGCAATATAAATTATCCATGTAATGATGATTAGTTAGCTGAATCAGACTAAATCAGATCAAATATGATAACATGAAGAGAAAATGTGTGGCAGAGTTGGAGGAGGCATTGGTTTGGGTGTACTTCCATTCAAATGTAGAGGAATACAACCGTGTGGAATGCTGGGGTCAACTTGTTGAGGCAGCCAATGTGTTTCTCTCTTCCTTAATCTTTTATTTTCTCATAAGTAACTCTTCCTATTACACGTTAATGATAGGCTATTCTTAAATATCATCCATTTTAACAGTCAAAAATCAATTTTGACCAATAAAAATAGAACAAATATTTGTCATTTTTTATTGTGAATGAGGTGTAAAATTGCTATTAACTGTTTGACCATTTCAAATAATATTTAAATAGAGTGTTAATGATAAACTATCTAACATAGTAAAAATATACATAAACTTTAAAGTGATCTAATGATTTATTTTCTTTTGTATCAAAAATCCAGGGAGAAGCAGGGGAAGTGGATGTCGTGATGGGAAAGGAGAGGCCAAGGAGATGTCCTTATCCATGCGAATGCTGCTACCCACCGCTAGAAGGACATCATCATCTTCATCCATCTTGTTCCTCGTCTTAAAATGAACTGTTGTGCCAAATAAAGAACTGCCCTTGGCCATATGTATAGACTGTGCTTCCCAATACACTATTGACTTCTTTTTTTGGAGCATCCATCCATTTTATGGAAGATAAATGCTCATATTCAATTCATTCGAATGATACATTTGGCCCACTCAATTTATTTTTCAAGGATGAGTTCGATCAATTTGCCACTTACATTTAGCAAGTTCATAATTTTAAAAAATTCATATGATAAAATTATATGGAGTGTGGGCAAATAATACAACCTGCTTTAATTTAGAGTTTTTTTATATAAGTGTTGAATAGTAGTTAGATTTAAATTAAGAGTTGAGATTGATAAGTATAAATAATAAAGAAAGGGTTTAATATGTTTAGTTTTATTTTGTTGTTTTTAGGTATTTAAAATTTTAAATGAAGTTTTAACTTTAAACTTAAGTTTGTCTTTATGTTTTTCTTAATAGTAATTTAGGTCAGAATATGAAGTAAAATTATATGAAGTTTCATTTGGAAAGAGATATTCACTCTACATACCCATAGCTCTCTTAATACTAAGTTTTCCTCTTTCCTTGCTATAGGGGTTTTGAAACTCTCACATTGAAGAAATCTATAAAAGTATCCATTATTTTACTTTGTCTAATCCTCCATTGGCAAATCTTTCCTCTGCATAGTTAGATATTCCTTGTCCCCCTTCCTTCTTGGTCTCGTTTCCATATATTCATTGCCCTCCTAAATTCCTTTCTAATAGCCTCCTAGAATCCCTATTCTCGTGCATCTTCATCCTCCTTATAGTCGTCCTATAAATCTCATCACAAATCCCCCTATATTCTTCCCTAAAGTAATACATTATTTTCATCACTTATCAACCCTTCCATCACTTGCACATGACACTATAAATAGATTTATTCCTAGATTTTTATTCTTTTAGGTTCAAATCTACACACACCTCTCTCTCACCATAGTAGGGCTTTCACATGCTTACATATTTACAGGTTATAATTGAAGGTTGAAATGGACCACTTATGGGATTGACTAAAGTAGTCTCCCAAATAGCCAAACCCCTTTTCCTTTCCTCTCTTGGCTTCAAATCGAAATAATAGATGATTGTGGAGTTTTCTAAGTCAAATATAGGTGGAATAGGGATCAAAACACCTAGAAGAACAACTATGAAATTTTTAGAGCTATAAGAGACATAGACACCAATGCCCTAACCTCTCTACTAATCTACACCAATGCCCAGACAATGTATGTGACCAGCAAGAGTTCCTAGATTCAGTGTTAGTGTCCTAGTTTTTGTCAATAGGCCAAAATTTTCCAAGCTCCCAATTCTAATGTTCTTTTCATTTCTTATATATGTTCTAGTATTCAAATATCCCATGGATTTACTCTCTCAACTTTTTTATTTCCATTTTCCTATTTTCCTTTCCATGTTATATACATTAGCTTGATGTAGTTAAAAATTAGAAGTTATTATATTTATTTGTTGCAATATAAGTCTAGTATATCTCAAGTTTAATTAGATTAAACTAGTGCAAAGAAAGAAACCTAGGTTAATAATTAATGCATATACTAATTAAAAGCAACCTAGTGTTCATTTATAGTTCTTTCACCTGCTTGGCCACTTGAGGATTAATGAAGTTATGAGTGTTGTCTAAATTGATACGGATGGTTAATTGGTGTCATTTTAAGTAGCCTAACACCTTCATCATTTGGGGTGTGGTGATCTCAGCTAAGGCATGCACAAAAAATTTAGGGGTTGAATCATCACACAAACCTAGCTCTTTAAGTTATTCCTCAACTAGACTTTCTTCTAAGGCATCCAATGTGTCAAACGAAGAAGGTACCTCCAATCTAGGAGAGAAAGATTATGTTCAGTGCATTTATGCCCTAGAGCATATTTCTCATCGTGATTGTAGCACAATCCATTCACTTGGTGAGAGGCCATTTCTTTATGTATTGGGCACTTAATGGGTGGTGGTTAGGTACTTAGACTTAGTGTTGGACAATTACCTTGATGTAGCATGGATTGGAATATCTTTTGAGTGTTAAGTTGTGGTGCTTTATAAGGATGGTCTTGAGTGGGAAATATATCCTCAACTAATTTAGCCAACTTGAGAGATTCCATCAATATGGAGGGCTTAAACACTCTGATTTCTACATGGATATCGTCCCTCAGGCTATTGATAAAACAACTTTTAAAGAAATTATCAGCAAGCCCACTTGTTTGATTTTCTCTTTCCAAACTATGTCTAGTAGTCACGAACCAAATGAATTTATCATAGTTCAGTTAATGCTCACGTGAAATCTTTGTACTCACTTAAACTAAAATGGGTGAGGAGGTGCTCGTAGAATTAATTCCATGTGAGGAAACCATATTTTTGTAAGTCATTGATACCATTGGATAGATTTATGTTCCAACTAGAATGAAGCAATCATGAAGTTTTTTTCTATGAGAATTTTATTGACTACAAAATATGACTCTACTCTATATAACCAACTTGAAAGGTTATCACCATCAAATTTTAGGAAGTCTACTTTAGGTGTACATTATGTCCTACCAAGAGTTTTCTAGTTTTGAAAAGTATTATGTCTAGTGTGAGAGCTTTGTCCCATATCTAATTTTCCACTTTGGTGGAATTATTAGCTCATGGCATTTTATTTCTTAGCCAATCAATCAATTGTTAAGGTCATCAATTCAATCTAACATGGACAAGTGTTGGACTAGAGTGGATTTTATATTAATTACATGTTTTTTATTTCTTCATCCATCCTTTCTAAATAAAGGTCCGATGGGTCTTAACTATTTTGGTTATCTAAGGTTGCCAGAGGGGTAGCCAAAAAAGTATACCAAACTATTTAGGAAGACAAAATTGTCAGTTTGCGATAATATGTAAATAGTTGAAAATAAGTCAACTGGGCGAAAGTTCAAAGTTGTGTCCCACTTTAGGGCAACTTATTAGCACAAATGAATTTAAGCATTTCCAAATAAATGTCAATTTTGGTCAAATATATGTTCTAGTTGAATTCATTATATAGCTAAATTAGATCTAGGCCACAACTTTTCCAACTAGAAGTGTCCACTAAATACATATGTAGCATCACTTTGGGGCTAATTTATCAAAAAATAAAATTATTTTAAAAAGTTGATGTTCTCACAACTCCTACTCATGTAAATAATATTTTTAAAAGAATTTAAAAGTAACCTTTTGTAGATCTATAAGTGTAATTTTCAAAAATGTAATTTTTAATATTTTAATTACTGCTTATATTTTATTTTTTATTTTTACTAAAAGTAGGTCATCAATACCAAAATATAAGGTTGATTGTCTTCTCAAGAAAAATACTAAAGTTTATTTTAAAAAATGAAAAAATATGATGCACAAGAGGAGAGATTCCATGTTGAGATGATATGTTTTTTCTGTTTTGGATAAATAGTTAAGACAAAAGTTGCATCTCGTCAAAATAATTATGTTTTCAATACACACAACTTTCAAGATTTATTTAAAAATTATGATTTATGGAGATGGAAAAAAATTAATCTATGCACTAAAGTTTCAAGTTATAAATACCAAAAAAAATTGAAGGAAACAAATGAAATTTACTAAGGGAGAGGGCCCGATCGTGGGCATAGGACCTATGGTGGGTATAGTATGTGACATCCTGGGGCCCACTTTTAGGCAATAAAAATGCCAGCTAAAATTCCAAATGTGTTTTTTAATATGATAGGACAAGTTCATATAAAATTTAAAATATGTCCCATCATAGGTAGACTATTTTTTTACCACCTTCTCAATATTAGGTGAATGCAATTTAACATTTATTTGCCACCATCCCAATATTAAGTGAATGCAAGTGGATAAACTTATTTCCACAATATAAATAGTCTTTACCACCTTCCCAATAAAAGGTTATTGCAAATGGTATTTTTTTATCCAAAATATATGTCTTATTGCATTAAAAGTGAGTTGACACGTACAAAAGTCATTGTCAACTGACCAAGATGTAAATATATTGTAACAAAATACATTAAAACATGTTCCATTTCTGATCTTTTTTTTACAAACTACTGGTTCCACCATGTCCATACACCAATCTTCTTGTGAATTTACCTACAAAATGAAAAAAAAAACTCTCAAAGTCACTATGCATTGCAATTTTTCAATAAAACACGTAATTATTATACTATTATTTCCAAATAAACATAAAATTAAAATAATAAAAATAAAAATATTAAAACTGGTTAGAAATACATTTTTTTTTAATATCATTTCAAATTCTTCCTTTGCATTGAACCAACTCAGTGAGCATTGAACCAACACAGTGATTAGTAAACAACATACAATTCTAACTCTTACAATTAAAAGAATGATACAAACTGAAACAACAAATTCATACATGTAAGAGTGAGTGTAATTGAAGACACATTTTAGCAATTTTTGGCAGTTTTTGAAAAACACACCGTAAACATTGATAAACGTGCTTAAAAAATGCCAGAAAAAAATGGGGGTTGCAGCTCGACTACCAACAATGAAACAAGCAATGATCAAGGTATGTGTGCCATGAAACAAGCAATGCATGGTATACTATCATATCCCCAATTCTACCTTTTATAAACACTTGGGTGATCATGTTAAACCCTTCCTCAAACAGCATAATGATACAAATATATATAAACTTGAAACAGTGGTATGATACAGATAAATCTTAAAACAACAATATGAAATAACTTGAAAGAGCAGTATGATACAGATAAATATTAAAACAACAATATGAAATATCTTGAAAGACCAGTATGATATAGATAAATCTTAAAACAACAATATGAAATAACTTGAAAGAGTAGTATGATACAGATAAATCTTAAAACAACAATATGAAATATCTTGAAAGACCAGTATGATACAGATAAATCTTAAAACAACAATATGAAATAACTTGAAAGAGCAGTATGATACGGGAAAGGGTTTGAAATATTTCTATCATACTGCTTATGTAAATGTTTCATAATGTTGTTTAAGAAATGGTTACCATACATGTTACAGTAATTGAAGAACAAACAAAGCATACATCTAATTAAGTTCAATGTATCTATCTATCTCTGCAATATGTGTGTGTGTGTGTGCTTTGTTTGTTCTTCAATTAAAGTGACTGTAAATATCGGCCCCTTCCCCCTACAACCAACTGTGATAGTGGCTGGCTCCTACTTATGTTATAACCATTTTTTAAACAACACATATAACTTGAAACAACAGTATTTTATATATATATTATTGTAAATAATATTTTACAATAGTATTATATATATAATATTGTTGTTTCAAGTTATAAATTATATATTTTTTAAAAAATGGTTATAACATAAGTAGGAGTCAGCCACTATCATAGTTGGTTGTATCTAATTAAGTTCAATGTAAATACTATACCAGGACTGGGCCTCTTTAGTATGTGACATATGACATATGGTGGGTATAGTGTGACAGCCTGGTATAGGAAACTATATCTAGATAGGAAACTTATGTAAGGGAGAGGGAGCGGTGGTGGGTAGGGCGATGTTTAGCGAGGGGTCCACGTCTGCAGCGGTCGACTTAGAAATTTTTTTTTGTCATATCCCTTGACAGTCGAGCTGGCGCCCCCCATTTATATACATATATGACTCAGCTATATGAAAACCTCTCAACTATCTATCTATATATCTGACTCTGCTATATCTATATATTTGACTATATCTATATATCAAATTATCTATCTATATATATATATATATATATATATATATATATATATATATATATATATATAACTTAGCTATATCTATCTATATTTTCTGAGCTTTTACATTTATACTGTTACAGGAAAGGGTTTGAAATATTACTATCATTATGTTGTTTCAAGTTATGTAAATGTTTCATAATGTTGTTTCAGAAATGGTTACCATACATGTTACAGTAATTGAAGAACAAACAAAGCATACATCTAATTAAGTTGAATGTAAATGAAGAAGGGTATAGTAAACTTATGTATCTATCTATCTCTGCAATATATATAGATTGAAAGGAGTCTTAAGTTAATAGAAATGAGCCCTTCTTTTGTAATAAGAGTGAGATTAATTGAAGAACAAACTAATCATACATCTAATTGAGTTGATTGCAAAAGATCAAGTGTGTGTGTGCAATGAAACAAAAAAATATGGTATACTATCACATCCACAATTCTAACTCTTACAATTAAAAGAATGATACAAACTCAAACAGAAAATTAATAATGTAAGAGTGATTGTAATTGAAAACAAACTAACCATGCATCTTATTGAGTTGTTTGCAAATGATCAAGGATATGTGTACAATGAAACAAAAAATGCATGTTATACTATCATATCCCCAATTCTAACTCTTACAAAAAAAGAATGATACAAACTAAAACAACAAATTCATACATGTAAGAGTGAGAGTAATTGAAGAACAAAATGATACAGCATTATGATGCTCATATATAATTGTTCTCATGATTGGAGTTTTCATGAAGCTAAAGCAAGACTAAGCGAATGGTGTACATGCTAAGGTGATAGTGTAACGCCCCGCCACAAAACCCTAGAGAACAGCTCAACTACGCTATACAAAGGACCAAATATTTTTTTAAAGAAAGAAATAACAAGAAAAGTAAATCATATTTAATAATACATCAAGTTAAATTGTATCCTTTAGGGATTCCACGGCTGCATTACTAACAATTATTAACATGATCTAACCAATAGTATGAATTAACTAACAACCATGTTTCATACTAATTTAATTGCATCAAATGAATAAACACATACATTTCCATATTATATCATTAGATAAGTAATCATGAAGATCCTGCAACAAGGATACAAGTACATATATAATTTCCTTTACAAGAGAGTACAATATTACATTGTTTACAATATCACTTTCCTAATTACATTGGAGTACATACATCAAGATAACAGCACATGATTCAACTGATATACAAGACTGGAACATGAACATAAGTATCTATATCCTCAAGCTAGAACAAGATCTGTAATCTGATATAAGAGGTACATCCTTCTCGCACATGAACAACAGCATGGGAAACCAATGGAGATAAAAGCACAACCACTTGACCATGTGGAACCCTAAGGTCCACCCCCCATGCTAGGAGATAATAATAAGGTCCCACTAAGCAAACAATCAAGAAGACAATAGGCTAACAGGTGCAACGACTACACATGACTCCAATACAACACTGGTCAATATGAACATCACAAGCAACTCAAACAACACTTCTAGAGGAAATCACACAATAAAAGAGGAAAACACACTTAGGGAATGCTAGGTTGTAGTAGGGAAGAGTGTCAACGCATGGTACTAACATGGGTTATCCTGACAGTCTCTCATCGGACGTTGGCCCCCATCTATGGGTTATCCTAGTCGTCCAAACACTGGACCCCATATATGGTTATCCTGGCAATCTCTCACTAGACACCGGCCCCATAGGGTAACACATGAGGAACCAACATTCCTTTCGTGAGGACAAGGAAGTTGATCTTGCCAACCACGGCCTTCTCATCCCATCCTTAGCCTAAACGAGCACTACAGGCATGGGTGAGGCATCCAATTATCTTATTTAGTGTGGAAACTACCAAACCCTCTAAATTTATTATTACGTTATCAGTAGATTAAAAACTTCCAATGGGTTATCCTGGCAGCCACTTTGGGCACCGACCCCACATTGAAAGCCACTCCCCTACCTGCATCTAGAAGACCCTATCCATGAAGCAAGACAATTACCATCACAATGACAAGTAACATATACATTGCAAGGCATTTACCTTCTTGCATACAAAACATAATCAGAGGGACCAATTCTTATATCCTTCTCCCAAAACATAAACCAAGCATGAACTATCACATTCTCATCATGATGCATTTACAACACAAAATACACATCATTTCACATAACACAGAGTAAGGCATTATCCATCTTGCATAGTCATCATAACCACATGAATAGGTACACTGAGCAAGGCATTATCTATCTTGCACATGTATCATACCAACATGAATAGGAGGCAACATTTCAAGCATGCAGTTCATTCAACTCACATGATGCACACATAGCCAACCCCCACACAATCACACCCTCCTAGGCCTTTAGAAACAAATTTCCCAAATGATACAAACACTTGACACCACTAAACACAATGGTCTCACATCACATTCACTCTCAGATGCACATCATAAACTAAGATCCTTCATCAATGTTTTCATGATCAATCATCTAACAAATATAAAGTGAATCTATCTCAACAATACAGAACTGTAACTAATAATTCTCAAGACTTATTTTAATTTCATTTAATTAAAATGAATGTGAACAACATGCAAATAACCCTAAGACATACAAATTAAACACAACAATTACTTACACTATTTACAACTGATGTAGATTTCATTAATAATCTAGAAAATTTTGTAAATACTATTAAATATAACTATATAAGCAAGACTAAAAGCTTATAATATTAGAATTCTATAAATCTCTTACACTAGTCAGAATCACAAGATACAAAACCTGAAGCTACAATGAAAGAACCTTGTTCTAAGGTTAGCTTGAGAGGAAAGGAATACAGAACAACAAAACATTCCTATAGATCTAACATCTTCATCAAATCTACCACACTTTTAACCACATGCATATGATAGGATCATAACACATTTAAAGGATAGTTCAAACCAAGTAGAAGTATCATGGCTAAAGCAACTCAAGAGTGAACACAAATAGGGCACAAGTAAAAGAACAATCTTTTTCTAGGTTTTGCCAAATTCCGTTCAACACACGAATAAGAAGAGAGAAGCTCAGGTTGCTATGGGAAAGCTTAAGTGTCAACTTGATCAATCTTCTATAAACCACTACTACATTGGCCCTATGAATACCAAAATGAACATACCTAATACATAGTTCTTCTAGAGGTGTCTACACCTCATAATGATTACCAAGCTTGTTAAAATCCCTTACCCAACACTAGTATTAAAGGAATAAACCAATACAAAGCATTCTAACCTGCTAACATACCAAGTCTGGGAATAGGAAAGGGGTCGATTGAGTTGAAGACATAAATATGACACAAACATTTTCTCAACAACAAGGTTAATAAGAACGTGACATTTCTTAAGCACAAGTAATAAACATGCTCTATACAACTAATGAACCACCACATCTATAAAGGACTTTATTATCACATCAAAATTCACTTACAACATCGCATACACAAGAAATCAGGACATACTAATTTATGGCTCAGGAAAATTAAACCTCGACAACATGACCCTATTACAACCACTGATACAATTTACACAAGTTCCATTTACCTTATACAATTTCACTCGTAATCAACTAATTTCTAAAACAAACTTATAAATCAAATCTTACATACATTGTTTACAAACCTAAATTCCAAACCTACTTATCATATTTCTACTGATAAATCGTAATAAAATCAATATCAATTTAAATTAAATTTATCAACATTAATATACAATCACTCTATCCAAATTAAATTGTTCTACTTCTATTCTATATAGATTTAATAGCCTTCTTATAACCTAACAAACAACCAAAATAAGTAGAGTTATTGGTGACGCAACTAACTATTTTAACAGAGACAAAACGAGTGAGAGGTAGACAATCAAAAAATATTCATATCTCCAAAATGACAAACTGGGTAAGGCTGATTTTTGGATATGATTTAGATAACTAGGTCATGCACCATATATAAAACAATTAGAGGAACCCAGTTCACAAAAAATAAGTTATGGTTCACGAAAAAGACTGAAAAAATAGAGATGAAATGGGTGAGAGATAGATAGTCACAAAATATTCATATCTCCAAAATGACAAACTAGGTAAGGCTAATTTTTTAATATGATTTGGATAACTAGGTCGTGCACCATATATAAAAAATTTAAAAGAACCCAGTTCATAAAAATAAAGTTATGGCTACCGTAACAGACTGTAAAAATAGAGATGAAATCGGTGAGAGATAGACAATCACAAAATATTCATATCTCCAAAATGACAAACTGAGTAAGGCTACGATTTGGATAACTAGGTCATGCACCATATATAAAAAAATTACAGGAACCCAGTTCGTAAAAATAAAGTTATGGTTGATGCAACAGATTAAAAAAATAGAGATGAAATGGGTGAGAGATAGACAGTCACTTATATGGATGATTCCCAAAAATGCAATGATACAGACATGCACAATTGGATCTAATAACAAGGCTTCTAACCTCTCAAGAAAATTACAATTGACAGGAAAAATCATAAATCAAACATTTGCTTCAATAGAAAACTAAGACAGAAATTAGAACCAAAGGAACCTGGTTTCGCTTGCTTGACTGGGCTAAAGATTCGATGTTAGGTTCAACTGCTGCAGCCACAAACTAGTCTCTCCCATCTCCTCTCCCCCCCAAAAGTTCCATTTGCTGAAGATTATTATGAGAGAGAAATCCCCCCCATATCTTCCAGAAGATTCCCTCCATTAAAGGCAATAAATTCTGCCTAAATCCCTTTCTTACAATTTGCTATTTTTTTCCATTTACAACTAGACTAGACAATAAGTATTTTTTATATCTTATTTATTTCCTTTACAACTAGACAAGAATCATTTTTATTCTCATTTATTTAGTATTTACTATATATGAGTTTTATGACAACTCATAAATATTATCTATTTTTATTGCCACTTAACACAACATTTAATTATATTAATTTATTTATTTATCTTTAGGTAGCATTTACATCTATTATTATTATTTTAATTATTTATTTCCATAAACTCAAATTCTCATAAAGACATTTATATTTATTTATTTATTTATTTAACAAAAATGCTTTCATAACTAATAATATTATTTTAATGCAACAATTAACCAAAGTAGCAATCAAACAATGTCAAACTAAATAACTCAAATGCCGAACAATACCTGACATAATGCACAACTGAAAGCATGACCACAATAATAGTGACTGACCATTACGCCCATACAGACAACACTGACTGGGTGCAAAACTGGATACTCATCCTTTTCAAGGATGATGGCTAACTAGGGGACCATTTGTCATCTCCGTTCAACAGTTTTCATTGGGTTTAAGGCATGCTCAGACCTGTCAATTCAGGTGGAGTCGATGCCTGATACCTGCAACTTGCAGCAACCAAAAAATAGTCGAACATATAGATGTAGATATAATCATACAATCAAACACACCGTGAAGAAAATCGCAGCGTAGTAGGGTACTCACGCATGATGCGACACTGTTCCTCTCACAAACACACATCAAACAAGTAACCACATCATGCATAATAATCAGTAGTTGATCAACCAGATAAGAAACATCATCAGATAATCGTGTGATGCACATAATAAGATTGATCAACATAATCAATTAATCCATAAAGTTGTCATAACATATGCATAACTCAAGTAAATATCAATGTCGCAACAAAGATTATCGATAAAACATACTAACTGTCATATGAAACCACATGAGGATAATCAGGAATGTCACCAACATAAATGTAGCATCTACCAACATCATATAATGTACAACATCAACTATCTAACATACCCTAAATATTCTTATTATTTTACTTTCATGTTCATGCTCCTTAGCCAGACCACCTGCACATCCAAGGTGAGAATGGAGGGGAACTACAGATAGTCACTAAGACCCACGGCGGTAGAATGTTGGATAGTTAATGTGCATTAACCGGTAGTAAATAGAGCTAGTACTGGCATGGCACCAACTCATGAAGGATAATACACATGTCCAATATCAGTTGATGACACATTTTACTACTTTTTTGGCAGTTTTTGAAAAATGGACCGAAAACTCAAATGTCAAGAGATAGATATACATTGTAAAGATAGATAAATGCATAAGTTTAATAAAAATGAATTAAGGCTATAGGAAACATACGTATCTATGTATCTCTACAATATATATATATCGTAATGTTGTATTGGAAAGGGTTGGAAATATTTGTACCATACTGCAGTTTGAAGGTATATAAACATAACACAATTAGCTTTAAGGCAGAGTGGCCGATATTGGGTTGGGGTTGTCTCAGAGGTATAGAATGTGACAGCATAAACATGGGCTATGAAACAACAAATTTGATTCATTTAAATGTAAATGGACAAGGCATTTGAAAGTAACGAAATCATACATGAATGCATAAGAAATATTGAAGGCAGGTTTGAGTCTTATCGTAAAAGCTGAAGGAGGAGACTGCATCGTTTTGGAGGAGCTCATTATCGATCAGTTGTATCGAGCAAGAAGTCAAAAATTTGAAATTGTGAATAAAGAGCTTGCATCACACAATTGAGCATTGCTTGTATAAATAAATAGGTTGATAGAATTTGAATTGGTAGCAAGTGGAGAATTTTGAATATACATAATTTTGAATTATGTATTTACATATGTATATGTATATGCATATGCATATACATATACATATGTAAATACATAATTCAAAATTATGTATATTCAAAATTCTCCACTTGCTACCAATTCAAATTCTATAATGCAATATGCATATGCATATGCATTATGATATCCATATGAATATACATGTGTAGACACACACACACACACACAAGAAAACTAGTGATATACATTGATATACATTGAAAGGAGTCTTAAGTTAATAGGAATGAGCCCTTCTTTTGTAATAAGAGTGAGAGTAATTGAAGAACAAAGTAACCATGCATCTAATTGAGTTGATTGCAAATGATCAAGGGTGTGTGTGCAATGAAACAAAAAAATGCATGGTATACTATCACATCCCCAATTCTAACTCTTACAAATCAAAGAATGCTACAAACTAAAACAACAAATTCATACATGTAAGAGTGAGTGTAATTGAAGAACATACTAACCATGCATTTAATTGAGTTGATTGCAAAAGATCAAGGATGTGTGTGCAATGAAACAAAAAATGCATGTTATTCTATCACATCCCCAATTCTAACTCTTACAAATCAAAGAATGATACAAACTGAAACAACAAATTCAGACATCTAAGATTGAGAGTAATTGGATAGTAATATTTGGAGCCATTTTCTGATATAGCATCATGATTTTTAAGAATAACTCAAAACAACCAACTAATACAACATTATGATACTCATATATAACTTCAACCATCATTGTGATACTTATATATAACTTAAAACAACATTATGATTATACAAGTTGCATATTTATATTGACAATATTTGAACATTATCATACACTCCATAGTTAAGGGTGCCATGCATCTATCTTTTGGTTGAATGTATGTATGTATGTATGATTGGTTTCCATACATACATACATACATACATCATAGTAAAATAATGTATGTATGTTACATATGAATGACATATGTATGGGTACCTACATGATCTACATACCTACATACATATGAACTGTCATATGTATGTATGTATATTATACACACATACATACATATTATGGTTCATATGTATGTATGTATCCATAATATGTATGTATGTGTGTATACTATACATACATATGGTAGTTCATACAAATGTATGTATGTGTATATAAACTCCCATATGTATGTCTGTATGTATGTATAGTAGACACACATGCATGTATACATACATACATACATATTAAATTATTTATGTATGTGTGTATGTGTGTGTATACAATACATACATAATTTATTATAATGTTTATTAATATATTAATTTGTTAAATATTATATTAATATGTTATTAATAATATTAAAATGTTATGTCAATTAAAGAACTAAAATGATTATGAAATTGACCATATAAATCCTATATGTACATATGAACTATTCACAAGAATTTGACCATTCCCTTTGAGCTGATTCTTCTATGGACAGGGCTGAGAGGACGATGGGGGTGGGAATTGTTGAGCGAGGGCTTCATGACAATGGTGGAAACAGTCAGCAAAACTATAGGTACATGAAACCCTTAATAGTCGAGCTATTGAAACCTTCAATGGTATGTATATGTATACACACAGTCGGCCAAACGATAGGTACATGAAACCCTTAACAGATAATGCAGTATGGAAAAAGTGTTTAATAACTTTGAATACTGCCACTATACATATACAGAAATGAAAAGAAAGGCTATATTATGGCTGACTGTGTGTATATCTGTTTAAACAAAAATATATATGCATATATATTTGTGTATACACACATATACACACAGTTGGCCATATATATGCATATATATATTTGTATAGTCAAATATACACACAGTCGGCTGAAATATAGGTGCAATATTGCTACAAAATGACATTTGTTTGTCATTTCTGTGTGTGTGTGTGTATATATATACATATACAGAAGCGGCCATGATAAAGCTGCAATAAAGCTTCATAAAACGAGCATATCATTACTTGTACACTGAAGCTATTTACACAAAAAAAGATTGCATGAAAATATTAAAAAAATCTTGCAATACGTAGTTACTGCCTGTGTGAGGTTGGAACACAACCTCACCTGCATAACCAGAAGCTAAATGGCTTCCTTATGCCAAATGTGGTGTTGATAAACACAGAAAGTTCAAGAAATGTATCACCAATATTCACCCATGGCCTCACCACTGTCAACATCCATCCGAACTAGGACTGGTCCTCAATGCAACCGCTCCAAATGCAAATTGTTCTCATGAATGGAGTATTCGTGAAGCTAAAGCAAGACTAAGCGAATGGTGTGCATGCTGAGGTGGTAGGCATTAAGACTGTCGGTGGTAGGATGTTGGGGGCAGTTAATACGCATTAACTGGTAGTAAAATGAGCCAGTATTGACGTGGCGCCAACCCACAAAGGGACCCTACACATGTCCAATATTGGTTGATGACACATTTTTGCAATTTTTTGGCAGTTTTTGAAAAACGCAATGTAAACATTGATAAACGTGCTGAAAAAATGCCAGGAAAAAAATGGGGGGGTGCCAACTCGATTGTCAGGGCGATGTTGAGTGAGGGGTGCCAACTTTACATCATTTCAAAATTCAAAACATATATGTCACTTTCTAGTGATTCGAGTTAAAAAGTAGGATCAGTGTTGGCCATTTCCTTCATAAAAGTGGAACACGGTTTGAACTTTCCCAAACTATTTTTTTTTCAAATAATACCCTATGGGCTTATTTTCCTAATAAAATTGTCAAATTTTTCCTAGCTTGTAAGAATTTTTCCCTAGAAGTTGCAAACTAGTAGACTATTTAATAGCTAAACACTTGAGATGCATTTGGCACAATTCCTTCATTCTAAATGACACAACTCACTAGTCCACTATATTATTGTATGAATTTACTTAGATCTATGTGGATCTACTTATATCTACCAACCTCTAACCAAATATGCCCAAATTTATTAATAGGCTGGGTTGTGTTTGGTTACTAGGCTCTCTAGTATATTTTCTCATTCATAAATAGTGAAGTGGTCCAATATTTATAGTTCTATTTGAAAGGACTCCATCATATTGTAGCCACACTATTATATCTTTGAGGTACAAGGAGAGTAAATTCTTGATTGCTATCCAATGCACTATAAATTTTAGATGATCCATGGCTTTCTATGGAAAAGTTTCTAAACCCTAGAGGGTCTTCTAATCTAGACCTAAAGGTACATAGAAGCTCACAACTATATATAGATGTTGTTTTAGGCTTAGGTATTGGTCAAGATAAATCCCACCTCACCTCACACTCTTATTCAATTTTCTTAGCCAAAAAGGACAATTGTTTAAGGATATTTTAAAACTCCTAGCACATGGTTTCTAACCTAAAGCACTACTACAAGGGAAACCATTTATCTAAAAGTGGTTATTACTCCACTACTTTTACCACTTCTTGATCACCAAATCTTGTAAGGCTGAGGTGAGAGCATATGGTGGACCTAGTTGTAGTAAGCCACTAAACTAATATTGCTACTATTGTAACATACAACCCTAGAAAGAGCTCTAATACCACTTTTTGGGATCTTATAGGCAAATATTATTGAACAAAAGAAATAACACATGATAAAGAACACAATATATAGAAATAGTTGCAACTATATACTTATATTGATGAATCTAGAATAAATATCACATGCCTCTTTGAGGGGGCAACCTCTTTAAGAACAAAGCTCTATTACAAAATTTGGTTCCAAGATGATCTCTTAATCACAACATCAATAAAAAGGCATTAGAAAGAGTGACTTATGAGACACAACCAATCTAGTATAAATCCACACACTTAGTATGAACTCATTACATTATTGCAACCATGTGATGCATGTGGGATAAATCCACACATTGTAATATTAACTAAATAACTAAACTATGATTATTACAATGCTCATAATAATAAAAGGTTAGGATGTAAGCATTTAACAATGTCCTCTTCTCCTTTTTTAGGTACATCAATTATATCATTCATCCTTTATCATACATTAGCAAAAACATAAGCA
The DNA here is from genome assembly GCA_027924645.1 of Cunninghamia lanceolata. Taxonomy (NCBI): domain Eukaryota; kingdom Viridiplantae; phylum Streptophyta; class Pinopsida; order Cupressales; family Cupressaceae; genus Cunninghamia; species Cunninghamia lanceolata. The sequence goes on along the minus strand of BSBN01000469.1, from coordinate 12,139,464 downwards.
AGAACTCTCAACTTATTTATATATCAATTGATATCCATTGTCAAGACACACAATCAAAACACACTTTGTAAATTCACACATTATCTTATATAAAAAAAAATAGTAATTAGTGATTGATGTTAATGGCATGTTCTATCCATAATCTACTCAAGTGTGCAATAGACCAATGGCCGAGTAGGTTTAGACTACTAACATGCTAGCATATCTCTATGTCTCACACAAAGCACATTGAGTCTGCCACCCCCTACTTTACTCTATGTTCTATCTATTGTAGATACTATCTATGCATACTAATAAATCACATGTTATAAGATAATAGTCAATATGAAATCAACAATGTATATTATTCCTACACCTTATATGTTGTAACATGTCATCTCAAATGATCGAAAATAATAACCATAAGTAAACATCTTAACTAAGAGTAAGAATACATCATGATGAACATAATCAAAATTAAGCTAAAATGAATTGATATCATCATGATAATTAAGCATGGTATTATTTTCTAGATCATAACAAAACTTAGAATTACCATATCCAAGGATAATTCATTAGTGAATAACCTTCAGTATACATGTACAAAGCTATGCTCGAGGCATCAAATATAGAAATATACATAATATCTGACTATCAAGTCATTTAAAGAAAAGCACTATATCTAGAACTTTGACATCTGTCTTCATAAGCCTTAGCTTGTCTTCTGCTTGGGAAGGAGAGCATCACCCGAGTGCTTTTCCTCCAACCACAGACTGGTGGTCCCACACACAACTTTCTACCTGGAAATGGCCCTACCCTTCATGGAGGGTATAGATGTAAGCAACCATTAGGTTTTCCATCTGAGTATCTGGTGTTGTGTCCTTCATAATGGCTCCCGGTCATACAACTATAGATCCACTCTAAGTATGTATGACACTACTGGAAACACTATGCCATCTGGATCACTGTGGACTGACAATGCACGCAGAGACAGATGCATTACTTTGGCCAAAGATTTACATACATAAACATTTTGCAATGAACATTGTCATATGTCCACCAACTCGACTCGACTTAGAAGTTGTCACATCCTATAGTAGTCATAGTTCAACCTCTTTAGATCTAGCAAGTTCATTCTTAGTCCAACTCTAGGACAACCAACTCTTGTCTTAGGAGTTCATTTAGTTATGTTAAGTTGTTTTTGCAACAGGGAACCTATGACTCCACGTCACTCTATTCCCTTCTTTTCAAAATGACAATAGTCGAATCATGTTATTCAACTTATGACCTTCTAGGTTCACAGCTTCATGTTTACCTTATCACAAGGTTTACATTCAATTCATGTCATCCAAGACTTATATCATAATAGTCTAGTAAATCAGTTTTATTAAAAAGACTCTATCCCAAGTATCCACATAGGGTTTAATATCTTATACTTCATTCCTGAAGTAAGGCCATTCGAAAAGAAATGGCTTTCATTTATATTAAATGCAAGAGTTTCATACTATTCATAGTATTCATTCTCATAAGTAAATAATTGTCTAGGAGAAATAATTTCTCCAATACCCCCGGCATGCACATAAGGTTGCCCACAAATAATACCATTTACCTTTTTATCCAATTTCTCCTTCTTCCACGAGGAGTCAACATATACTTGAAAATACAAAAGATGCATCATAGTTATTATAATAACTATCCTTAACAATTAAGTAATGTTATTAGCAATCTTCTTGGTTGATTATTATGTGCCTCATGCACAACCAGGGTTAAAGATTAATGATAATGTAATTAAACCTTGAGTGAGGCTCTCGGCCTACTCCAAGATAGAGTACATAATGCCCATACACAATCATTATGGTTTAATGTATTCACAATAGTGAGCACAGTCGGCTCATATAGTAATAAAGAGAGTTTCAAAGAATGAAAGAACTAGTGTAAGCCCTTGCCATATTGGCACCCAGCTTCTTGCATGTGATTGCAATACATAAGCTTGGCATTATGGCCTCAGACAACATGCTTATAAACAATGCTTACAAACTTTACATTATAAATGTATAAACAGTCTTGAAGGCCTATAAAGATAACCCCACAGAATATGTGGTATCGTGTTGTTCTCCCAGCAATGGCTACAAAAGATCCATAGTTTAAACATAGCATTCTCTATGGGAGTGTCTGAGTTTAAATATAACATTATTTATGAAGTTTCATAGATAAACACAACATTGTCTTGAAATATCATAGTTAATACACAACATTGCTACAGTGAAGTTTACACACCATTGTATACAATGAAATTTACACACAGTATCACTTACGGCCTCGAAGGCCTATTTCATTAACATCGTGGGCAAATAATATCACTTCATGTCGACATAGTCAACCTCATATAGAATACAAAGGTAATACCATTACTAGGATTCATACCTGTTAAAGTTTAGTCACTTGGATTGCCCTATCGAGGGTCACTTTCGATTATCCTTCAAAAGCTCTATCATGAGCTTATGGGTTCTCTCCACTTAGCTATAGTTGTAGCAAGATTCTTCTACAGAAACCTTCAACTCTATTTCCCTATTCTTGATCTCCCAGAGAATACCGAAATGCATAACCCAAAACTAAAGGCTTTGTTTCCACTTTTGCATGCATCGCATGGAACATAGCACACCACCTTTTTAGGTCCACGTAGGGGTAAAACCCCGTAACCATCTTTGCCACCTGCGGCCTTTTGGGGCTCCAACAGTCCACTATCCTCCATGATGGAGTGGCAATGTGGATAGGAAATAGGATAAGTTCCACATCAGCCTCCACTCACCCCACACATCGTGGGTGGTGGTCGGCCTAACAATATAAGTTATCTATATTATTAGTAATAAAGGTGCTCGATCATAAGGGCTAGCACAATTATGTTGCAAAAAGTTTCCCTTGCATCTACATGATGTTTAAGGGTAAACAAAATGATCTAAAATGTTATCAAATGACAACATCAACAATAGGGTGGCACAATCAAAATGCGATTTTGGGGTCAATTACTACTCCCCTTCATCGCCATGTTGACCATAAACAAAATTTAAAAGAAATAATAATAATAATCACAAAATCCCAGTAGGAAATTGAATAAGGGAACAAGGAAATACTCGACAACCTGACAAAATCACCCATCGACTAGAATCAACATTCTAAAATTAGTGTTAATCAAATCGATGTGAGAAACGTTGAGCTACCTCACCTTGACAAGATGACACTGAAAGAATTGGAAAATGATTAACTAGGTAAGGCGTACTCACTCTAAGATTCTTAAGGACTAGCTCTAATACTTAGATGGCAATCTGACCTCTTCCAAACATCTATCTCCTCATCCCAAATGATACTCTCCTTTCATTCTTGGCGAAGGATTATTTCTTGTTTACACTCAAAACCATATAACCATGATCAGTGTATCTTCATTTGATTCACAAATCATTATAATTAAATAATCATATCAACATGTAATCTCATGTCTAACTAACATTAATTAGTATTCACATAATCAATGATTAAATTTGATATTTTCCACAAACATCTAATCATTAGACTATGATTAATCATCCTGATTACCACACAAAAGCAAGATTAAGCTAAACCATAAGTTGGGGATGTAACATATGTTGTGTATAAATAATGCAATATTAGGGGTATGTATAGGAACTTGTCCCCTAGCACTGTCTAGATTATGTAGAGATTAACGCATGATTATACTTCAAAGTAGACTTTATTTAAAGACAACTACAAGTCACATGTATGCCAAAATATATTATTTTTCCTAAATACAATCTATGCATGCGTTATCCTTATGTATAGTTATGCATGTTTATAAAACCATATGCTTTCTATCTACATATATGTGATATTTATGGCACAAATTTGAATAGTGGTATTTGAGTTCCAACATCCTCCCAACACAAATATGCGTTATGTCCTTAGAATGCAAAAATACTAAAAAAACAATAATAAAATAAACAAACTACAACTCCCAACAATAAGTACCAACTCATTGAACTTGAGCAAGCTCATGTATAAAGTTCTACTAATACTATGTTTTGAGAAAAATCATTCTAGTGTGCAATGCTAGGTCATACATGTCTCCATTTACACTATACTAGTAGCAATATCCTTCAATCATGGTGCAAAGCACCCTTGAAAATTTCATGTTTTTGATGCATTTTTGGAGTATAACATAGAGTATTGTGAGTGTTTTTGAGTCAATAAGGTCTAAGAGAGCAATTGCGATGTAATTTGATGTAATAAGTGTATATGAAGGGTTTATTGTCATCAATCATGTAAGGGTGATCATGAAACCATGTAAAACATATGCTTAACCAAGGTAGTCAACTGAACCCAAATGGTAAAAAAAAAAATAGTTTGGGGAAGTTGTAACTATTGAAAACTTGTTTAAAGGCCTCCAAAGCATTCGAGGCAGGTTGTTGGAGGATTCATTTTTGGAGAAATACAAAAGTTCTACTCTATTTTGTGAAAATTTCTTGTGTTTCCTGCACTTTCCACGCTCTGTACGATCTTGTACTGTACGATCATCATTTGAAACCAATATGAAATGAAAGGGTGTCGAATCTAGTTTGGTTTGCATTTTATTTGGGTTGTTTTCATTGCAGTTTGTAGGAGATCTATCAATTTTTGTTGTAACTATTTTGTATTGGAGGGTTTCTAGGTTTCTGACAGAAATCATGTAATTTCCTGCCATTCCATCATTGAAATCCACTCATCTTCAGTGGAATGGAAGGCAAGGAAATATATTTAATGTTGAAGAAGGTTTAGAGTAGTGCCAATGTATTTGGAGCAAGAAACTTGATGCCCTAAGGTTGTTTGGGCATCTAGTTTATGTGTTTTGTAACATTGAAGTGGGATAGCGATCATAAAAAGGGACTATTTTAATCCCTGACCCCAAAAATCACTAAAATTCCTTGTTTTGGCACATGTCACACCTGTCCAAGGTGGAAGATCTCAATTTAGAGTCTATTTGAAGATAGTTTCTTTGTAAAATAGGCCTAATTGGCCTAAGTCCTACTAGGTCTGTCATAGGAGTTGAGCCCCATGTTCTTAAACAACCTATGTCAATATTTTTATATGTTGACAAGTGATCAAAAGGACACTCATAAATGCCCATGTCCTGTCATGATGATGTCTCATCTGCCTGAAATCTTCTGGCAGACCTAAGTCTAGGGCTACAAGGTTAGTAAGTTGTTTGTGAAGGAAGAACCATAAATTCTTGTTTTGGTGTAAGGGGTGAGAGTTTGTTTTGACTGAGATTGAATATTCATGGAGAAATGGGACCACAGAAATGCCTGAGTTGTCTTGAGAAGAGTGAAACCCTAGTTTGTGCCTTGTAGGAATAAGTTTACCTTGTGAGAGGGATAAGGAAAGAAATGGTGAAACTTCCCTTGTGAGCCCTTGTTGTGAAATAAGCCCCCATAGTGGTGATTAGTCATCTTGGTACTCCATCAAATTGTTATCAGAGCATAGGGATTAGATCTTTTGTATATTGAAGATTGGAAGTTGAAGAGCCATCATGTATCTTGAAGACAATATGTCAAAGGAGATCACAGAACTCAAAGAAAGGTATGCAAGGTTGAAGGAGATGACACAGAGGAAATCAATATTCAAGATAAGATGCAAATACAAAAATAAGGTATGTAATGTGGTTATTGATTCAGGTTCAATAGACAATTTGGTTTCAAGAGAAATGGTGGATAAATTGAATCTGGTGAAGATACCTCATAAGACACCATACAAAATATTTTGGTTGAATAGTGATAAGTCTATTGTGGTGAATGAACAAGCATTTGTTGAGTTTCAAATTGGTGCATATAAAGATAACATTCTGTGTGATGTTATACCAATGAGTTATTGTCACTTGTTGCTTGGAAGGTAGTGGCAGTTTGATAGATATGCCTTACATGATGGTAGGGACAATGTTTATGAAATTAAGAAAGATGGAATCAGGTTTAAACTAATAACATTGTAGGAAGAAGATAAGGCACAAGGAAGCATAGCAAGGTTAGGCATGGTTGGAAGAAAAGAGTTCTTAAAGCAGGAGGAACATGAAAACAAAGAAGATGCAGCCCTTAGAAGTAAAGAGAACATTGAAACAGTAAGGATAAGCAAAGATGCAGTGTTGAAGAATAGAGAACAAAGTGAGATAGAGAAGGTCAAGGGTGAAATGACCCTGCAAAGCCAAGAACAACTTGGAAAAGGTGGTGAGACTATGCAAAGGACAAAATGTTGCTCATTAGAAGCAAAAAAGGAAGTGGGACAGTCATATACTGTCAATACAGAGATGTATGAGCCCAATGGGATAGAGAAAACAGAGGTAGAGACTCCAATAGCAAGAGTAAAGAGTGAAGAGGAAAGGAAAAAGAATGAATTGCATGTAGGGAGCCAAGATAGGCTTATGGAGCATGAGGGAATCATGATAGGAACAACGATGTGTTCCTTGTTGGAAAATGAAGGTAGTGGACAGTCAAGCACTGTCAAAACAGAGAAGAAGAGTCACCCAATGTTGATTGGGAAAGAGGGCCACAAAACAGAGGTCCTTAAGGTAGAAAGTTTGAGGACAATGGAGAGGGAGGTGAGCCCAATTGAAAGGCAAGTGAATGAGGTTCTCTCAGCATTAGAAACTAAATATGTGAAAGGCAAAGAGGAGGCCAAGAGAAAATTGCTTGTGAGAACTCCAATTGAGTTTCTAGATTGGTGTTTGAGTTTTTGGTCTAATGTGTACAGGACAGTGCTATGTCCTTTGGAGGAAAGAGTGATTGCTGCCATATCAGAGGTCATGTTGTCTGATTTTGTGAAGGTTCCAAAAATTAAAGTTCAAAGTGATGAAGATGGAGTGGGAACCTTGGTGTGTCCCCTAAGTACAAATTTGAGAGTGGAGCAGATGCAATCTGCCATGGAACAGGTCATAGGACTTGATAGGATGAAGGTGAAGACACCTAGCAGTATGGAAGTGAGTGTTGAGCAAGAATACCAGGAAGAGTGGGTGTATGTAGTAGGTAAGAGGTTACTTGTAGGTGGTGATTGGAGGAAGTTAAGAGAGCATGAGATAGGGCAGTCCATAATAAGGCAGCCACATCAGGTTGCTAATCATGGACAAATTATTGAATGTGAGTATATTCTAAGGGTGAAAATGAAACAACCATAGTTGCAGGTTGAGAGGGGCATAGAGGTGCAAGGTTTGGTATCTGTTATGAAGACAATAAGGCATGAGAGCAGGAGTACATGCCAAGCACCCATGGACAATCCTAGAGTAGGCATACTGGTAAATGTAAATTAAAGTTTTTGTATTAATCTTGTGTGTGCAAGTCAAATAGCTTGGAGGACACCATTGATGGGTGTAGAGGGAGCAATGGAGCAAGTGACAGATCCATTTGATAAGGACAAGCCATGGCAAGGCATGGATAGATCAAGGAGTAAAGAGAAAATAGTATATAACACCATGGAAGGAGAATTCAACTCAGAAAGTTTGTAGCAAGCATGATGATGCTAAGGAGTAGATTGGAGTAGGTTATTCATGGGGCATGAATCTTTTCTACCCTGGGTGTATGGTACAAAGCACCCTTAAAAATTTCATGTTTTTGATGCATTTTTGGAGTATAACATAGAGTATTGTGAGTGTTTTTGAGTCAATAAGGTCTAAGAGACCAATTGTGATGTAATTTGATGTAATAAGGGTATATGAAGGGCTTATTGTCATCAATCATGTAAGGGTGATCATGAAACCATGTAAAACACATGCTTAACCAAGGTAGTCAGTTGAACCCAAATGGTAAAAAAAACATAAAAAAATAGTTTGGGGTAGTTGTAACTGTTGAAAACTTGTATAAAGGCCTCCAAATCATTCGAGGCAGGTTGTTGGAGGATTCATTTTTGGAGAAATACAAAAGTTCTACTCTGTTTTGTGAAAATTTCTTGTGTTTCCTACACTTTCCACATTCTGTACGATCTTGTACTATACGATCATCTGAAACCCATATGAAATGAAAGGGTGTCGAATCTAGTTTGGTTTGCATTTTATTTGGGTTGTTTTCATTGCAGTTTGTAGGAGATCCATCATTTTTTGTTGTAACTATTTTGTATTTAGGTTTTTGATAGAAATCATGTAATTTCCTGCCATTCCATCGTTGAAATCCACTCATCTTCGGTGGAATGGAAGGCAAGGGAATATATTTAATGTTGAAGAAGGTTCAGAGCAGTGCCAATGTATTTGGAGCGAGAAACTTGATGCCCTAAGGTTGTTTGGGCATCTAGTTTATGTGTTTTGTAACATTGAAGTGGGACAGCAATCATAAAAAGGGACTATTTTGATCCCTGACCCTAAAACTCACTAAAATTCCTTGTTTTGGCACATGTCACACCTGTCCAAGGTGGAAGATCTCAATTTAGAGTCTATTTGAAGATAGTTTCTTTGTAAAATAGGCCTAATTGGCTTAAGTCCTACTAGGTCTGTCATAGGAGTTGAGCCCCATGTTCTTAAACAACCTATGTCAATATTTTTATATGTTGACAAGTGATCAAAAGGACACTCATAAATGCCCATGTCCTGTCATGATGATGTCTCATCTGCCTGAAATCTTCTGGCAGACCTAAGTCTAGGGCTACAAGGTTAGTAAGTTGTTTGTGAAGGAAGAACCATAAATTCTTGTTTTGGTGTAAGGGGTGAAAGTTTGTTTTGATTGAGATTGAATATTCATGGAGAAATGGGACCATAGATATCCCTGAGTTGTCTTGAGAAGAGTGAACCCTAGTTTGTGCCTTGTAGGAAGAAGTTTACCTTGTGAGAAGGATAAGGAAAGAAATGGTGAAACTTCCCTTGTGAGCCCTTGTTGTGAAATAAGCCCCCATAGTGGTGATTAGTCATCTTGGTACTATATCAAACCAGTCTTCTTCCTCAAAACTCAAATCTTGCACCCATTATTTATACAAATCAACTACTTCATTATGTGCATCCAAATCAAGAGATAACTATTGGACCTATGTGCACACATATTCAATTCAATGGCTTCAGTTTGGTGGTATAACTATCATGCTTCTATGCTATCTATTATAGTTATTCTACTATGCACTTTTCAATATTTCTTATTGCATCATCTATGATGTTATCATGCAAGCCTCCCTACTAGACTATGTGAAATTCAAGACTTAATGACACTAGTGAAGGGCCCAACCAATCTGACCAACCCACAAAGGTAATAACCCACTTATGTGCAAGTGCAAATGTTTGTGCATATTGTTCTTCCAATTGTCCAATTTATATAATCTCCACGTAGACATAATTCTTGTGCTCTTCAAACTCTTTACTCTCTTGCTCCTCCTACTTCCAAGCTTCTTCTTTCATACAATATGCTTTTGTACTACTCTTTTCTTTTTCTCCTCCTCTATTGTTTCTTACTACTATGTCAATGCCTCAAGTTGTGCATGAGTCATTCCAGGGGCTAAAATTGGATCAAATAATTCCTTAAGAGCATCTACTTGCTCCTCAATTATTATGTGTACTCCTGGGTGGATCCCTAATAAAGGCACTTGAAACTCTTTACTACTTGCATGAATTTAGTGGTAAGTTATGTTCCACGTGCTTTCCCTTCTTTTCCTCCACAATTAGTTTTTCCTTTTCCTCTTCTACAATTTTTACCTCAACTAGTCTCTACATCTAGCTCTTCCTCATCATGCAATTCCATAGCAACTTCTACCTCTACTTCTACCTATACAGTAGGATATTGTAATGTGTGGCCTAGGTCTTCATCCTATTAGGGATGGATGACTCTTAGTGGATTTTGCCTTAAAGGGCATGGTACTAGTTCATAGACACCAATAAGAATATAATGATGCTAAGCCTCTATCTCTTTTAGGGTAATAGCATAAGTTAATTTGTGTGGTTGTAAATTAGTGCTAAGATCCATAAAATTACCTTAGCAAAATATTTTAAGAAATGGAAGTGCACCATTAGATACACATCCATAATCTCTTATGTGCACCTCCATTAATTTGTGCAATTTCTTTTAGGGTAGAAACCATTCTTTCATCTTCTTTCTATGCATAATTATGCCCTTAGCATATTTTGTTTTGCACATCAAGTGCTTATAGCATAGTGCTAGTAGTTGATATACCATTTTAGATTCCTCACCATAAATCCTTATATAGTAATGTAATACATATAGAATTAGAAGAGAACCAAACAACAAATCTCTCTTATCTTACCAAGATAACCATGCATTGTTTTCCATTTCTTGTGCCAAATATTATCATAATCAAACTTCCATCTACTCTCAGTTTGTATCCTACGCTACATTTATGGGTACATGATCACCTTGGTCTATGCACATAATTTTAAAACCTTTGCATGCACACAATACTCAAATTTTAAGGTTATGGATATTAGAAACAACAATCCCCTGAGAAACCTTGTGAATTTCAACTAAGAGATCAATTTTTTCACCTGTAATCAAGTATTTGTCTAGCATATCTCTCAAATTTAATAAGAGTTCTTCATCTAGTCCCCTTATATCATTGCTTAATGACCCAATCAACTCATAAATTGACCTAAGGATGACTTCAATCTATACGTCCCTATTCATATAAATGATTCCCTTATGATATTTGTTGACTAGAAAGTATACCATTGGCTCTACATTACTAAAATATGGTAGGTCTCTCAATGCTAGTATTCTAGTTGCAAGTAGTTATTTTTCCAATGTATTCTAGTGTCTAGGAATAGAGGCAACCCCTAGCCAAACAATCTCAACAATCCCTTCTCTATTTCAATGGTCACTCAATTCAATTATGTGATTATATTCCCCAATTTTGAAATTGGTTAATTGGTTTAATCCTTTGACCTAGTTGCAATGTGTATCTAGAATTCTCATCAATTATAGTTCTATCTACAAGTTTCCAACCACTAGTTTGGTAATTCTAGCCTAGGCATGCTTCATAGTTATGCCTAATCTTATGTTTAGATGGATATATGGTTTTCTTGGTACAAAGAACAAAACCACAAGCCCATGACTAGAAAATCTGCTGAAAAAAAGAAAAAAAAAATTATTCCGTAATAGTAGCTTGCAAATGGTTTTCAAACCTTATAAATGTGATTGTAGAGAAAAACTAATGTGTTGTAGACTTAACTAATTCAAAGGAAAACCTATTTGAATAGTCCATTCTATCACTATGCATTCCTACATTGAATTATCGTCCAAGAAGCGTAAGCTTATGATGGTACTTGCAAAGTATATGCCTTCAAGGCTCATATGGTTCCCAACTATTCTATCTGAACTTTAAACAAACAAATCTATCTTGCTAGAATTGACAAAATTATAAAACAATGAAAATAGCTATAAATCCTAGTTGCTACGGGTACCTACAACAAGGTCTGTAGATAACTATTACAATAGGGAAACTTGTAGAATTAACTTAATTGAATTGTCAAGAATGAAACGACTAACTGCTGACCTCCGGAGGATTTGTGAATACACTAATATGCAATTGTTCATGAACTATATCTATTTGATCAAAACATAATACTAACTTGAATTCAAATTATGTTTTAACAGAAAACTAATAAACCAACATTAACTGAAATGAAATAAACAAGGTGAGAATTAGTACCTTGAGTGGCCAGCTCAAGAGACTATCTTCCTTAACTGAAAGCAAATCTAATCCAGATTCTACGTATCTTTGTAACACATATCAAAGCTTAACTTATTCCATACACGTAGTCAACTCATATCAAAGTGTTCAACAACGAAATCTTTTCTGTCATATCCAGATTGTATTCCATAAATGTAACATGCTTGAGTCTTTGCACATAGAAAAGGAAATGATAACTGAATCGAACTAAACTGCTAACAACTTGACTCTGCTACCTTATATATCTCATCTTCCCCCTTACTATACAAAATGGAGAGAGAGCCTTATTTATTAATTAACTAACTTTGATCATTTGTCGTGCCTAGATACTAGGTCATGGAGTCAAGATCACATTCTTATTCTAACTGACTATAAGAAGAAGAATTCAAATCAAATTAGAAGTCTGATGCATAAACAACATCCATAACCATATTTGAAACAAATCCACTCCTTAATTTATTACTATCCATGATGCTCCATAATTGTCTTCAGCTATCTCTAAATTCTTAGCATTGAAACTCATACTTCTATTAACTCCTTTGTCTGCAACCTGCTACAAATGCTCGATCTCATCATAACACATCTAATTATGCACATAGAATTAGTTCCCAAAAGCATATACAGCAAGCATTCTCCATGACTAACCATAAAAACATCTTATTTATACTTTTATACATATCTATATCTAATTCATTCATTAGATAATATGATCATCACATTCCACATTAATACTATAAGTTCAGGTCTTAGAAGTATAAAGAAGGTCAACATATCATAGTGCAAACATGGATAAATGTCTTAAAGGATGCCATAAAAGAAGTCTTTGGAGTATAAAAAGTAACATAAAAGAGACTAATTTTGTAGCCCATCATTTCCCCCCAACAAACCTTTTGCTTGCCCTCAAGCAAAATTACTCAAACAGATACCTAGGGAAATGAATTATAATGTAAAACTATTTGCCTCAAATCCATAACTACCTTGACACCCTCACCCTGCTTCAGATAGAACCCATTGTAGCATGAAATCCTTTGTAGTTTGATAGCTTCTACAGTGCTGCATTCCTCTCCCTTTTCTCCTATCCAGTGTGGAACTGGATATAAGAGTAGAGGTGGATGGTAGGTAAATGGTAACCATGCCACACCTTGATTCTCTAAAATTTGAATGTACCTATGCAATCTTTCAAACATGTTCATAAAGTTATGCAAGGAATGAGGTTCTTTCCATTGAAGAGTAGGTGTCAAACTGTTCCATCTACTTTGCACATATCTAACACAAATTTGTAAAATCTATCCCATCATTCTCTGTACCCTTCTGTGATCCCTTATTCTTAGGTCCATAATGATTTTTCCTGGGCCCTTATGAGAGAGAAGTCTATACCATTTTATGAGGATATCTTCAGGATTAAGTGCCTCTTGTCTGATTGGTAGTGATACCTTCTCTCATATTCTTCATAACTATACATCAATTCTCCTCTCAACTTTTCATTATTTAGGTATGATATTATTGCTCTTAGCTACAAATCTCCAATATTTATAGAGGGATTCCACTTTGTATATTCCTCTAATAGGTAATTGTGCAAACAAAACTCACATAGCTGATCTTGTTGTTCTATACTGACCTTTTGAAAATAACTAAAGAAACTATGTCTAGACTACAGAGCTGGTTGGTCATTAACAAATCTATTGAATTCAAAACTAAGAAATTTCTCCTTTAAAAATAATGCATAAACCCTTGAAGGTGGTCTGCATTCAATGATTTCCATGGCCCTATCAATTATACCTATCATTCTTGCCTCTAACTTTTTAATTTCAAGATTCTGATTCTCAATTATTTCATTAAAAAAATTTCTTTCTTTATCCCAATTCTCTGTGTCTTGTTTTGACCTACTAGTGACTTTCAGCAACTCAAAACCCAATGAAACAGTAGTATGGCATCCTGGAGTTCTTACCTTAGGAAATGATGGAGGGGGTTCCTTCTCCTCATCTGAGATGATATTGCTAACAACCAATTGTGCTAACAAATCCAATTTAAACCCTCGATTCTGTGTCTGAATCCTCTCCTCTAATTCATGTATCCTCTTTTCTTTTTCTGTCTCCTTCTCTTCATACCTCTTTACCTGATCCTCCAGGGTTTTGATTCTGTCCAATGCCTCCTAAAGTTCTTTTCGGAGGTCTCTTTCTTCTAACAATTCATTCCTTTGCTCAAAATTTATAGTACCACTATCATTGTTATTAGAAGCATTAAAAATTTCTTTAACAGGGCTACTAGGGGTTGCTTTTCTCATCTTTTTGGCAATAAATGGGTCCTCTGAGTTAGAGTCCAAAGAAGGAATATACCTTTTCTTCTTTGCAGAAGCATTCATATCATCCTTAATTACAGAGATATCATCTTCAAGTATGTCAATAGGAACATTCACGGAAGTATTTCCCTTTTCCTCAGAATCTTGTCTCTGGTCTTCAATCTTTTCTTCAGCAGTTTGTTTTCTCAATCTGCCTAATCTCCTCGGGGTAGTGGTTTCTTGTTCAACAGCCCTTTTCATCTTCTTTTTACCTTTCCTCTTATGTCTCTCCTTTGCTTCCCCTATATTGACAATTTTCTCCTTTTTCCTTTTTGTCTTTTCTTTGCTAACATCTTTTCCTTCCTTCTTCTTCTTTCCTTTCTTGCTTACAAGATTTTGAGTCACATGTTCAGAAGGAGAGAAGGTTCCCCTGTTTCTTCAGGTCTATTTTTAGGGACATTTTCCTCCTTCGGTTCTTCATGAATAGGTTCATCTTCGAGTTCAACATTGTATGGGGGTTCCTCATCCTCCTCATGAGGTTGCTCCAACAAAGTGGAAATATCAACACAATCCTTAAAGGCCTCCCAATCAATTTGTGCGTATTGTATTTGCAACCTCCTCTTAACCAGTAATGCAATTAGACAATGAGGATACATCAAAGTATCTGCTGGCTTTCTTTGGTATTCTGAAGCCATTCTCTTTAGGAAGTTCTAGAGGTAGTTTGGAACATTCACCAATTCCTCATGACGAAGATGGTTCAATAATTTAAAATGCATAGTGTATAGCATATTATACCTCCCATCACAAGTGAAATACCTAATAATGTAGGTAGCACATTTGCCCTAGAAAAATGGCAGAGATAGGCATTTTGTACCTTGAGTTGTTCAGTCTAAATGTTCACCTCACTCGTAGAATTCTTCTCTGGCAGTGGCTGCATTGGCTTGGGCTGGGTATTCTGACCCAGTGCATGGCAGTCCAGTCACTAGGGCTATAGCTACCTTAGAAACATCAATCATTAACCCTTTCACTACTACTTCATCACTTTGCAATGTAACTGCAAATTCTGTGGCCATATCATTGTCATACTCTATCAATTTTAAGAAGTACTCGAGCCATCCTACTTTGGTGAAGAGCAGTAAAAATAGCACATCTTCAAGAATCTCCTTATGCACAGATGGCTCTCTTCGTACTAAGTCACCTCCCATGTCTATAATCCTCTGTATAATTTCACTTTGCCACCTTGTTAGATTTAACTCCAATTCTTAAACTGCTCTACAATTCCTCTTACTGCTCAAGGTTAACTTGATTTGACTTAAGCAAAAGCAAAGACATTAGGAAGGTAACTCTCACTAGTTATTTACATAGTACACAGGGATGAAAACTCATTTGAAAACTAGTTGAAAAATCAAGAATGACAACCCTTCACCCCGACTGAACGTGAAGTGACCTCACTCACGTGGCAAAGGAAGTGGTAGGAAGTTGTAATTATTAATTGGAATGGTATGAAATATTATCGCATGCATGAAGTAAATAAGGATAATGATAAATGCATATAAAGAAATTTAATGGCAATCATGAAAAGTTACCTCGGGAACAATGCCTTGGAAAGAAATGTGGGAGCACACCTCAAAAGGAGATATTGTGTATAATGCAATTAATCTGCCATAACTGCAAGATCATGCATGTGGCTAAATGGTGAGGTGGCACGTCAGTATGTGTGATTTGATGGAATTGCTTGAAATTCGGCACGTGAGGTGCAGGCACGGTGATGAAGCAAGGCGTAGTGTATGGATTGAGTGGATTGGCGGGGCATTGCATGGAATACATCTATAGTTGCTAAAGGTGCTTTCATCATTGTTCCAAAGTGCAGATTTTGATGGTGATCGGAACAGGTGTAGAAGTAACAGGTCCCAGCTGAAATTTCTAAACAAGTCCCAACTGAAATTTGTAAATAGGTCCCAGCTGAAAGATGTAAACAGGTCCCATCTGAAATATGTAAACAGATCCCAGCTGAATGTTGAAAACATCATGGTAAAGGTGTTGTGTGTGCATGTGGTGCGGTGTGTGCATGTGTTTGGAAAGCAAAAGATATTATGCCTCAGCTACAGGGGTTGAATATTCCAACTCAACCTCTGTATCACTAGTCAAGCCATGTGGGTCATCCTCTGACGCTGCATCAACTGGTGTCATAGTATCCTCATCAAGAGTACCAGAGGCACCATATGCAGTAGCTAAGAAAATAATGAAGTCTTCCTTCTGCAATGGCCTCTTATACAACTTTTGCTGATGTCCATTGACCAAGAGTGAAAATCAGACCTCATCTATAGTTTGCAACTGAATGGCTCCATTTGGGAAAACTTGCATGATTTCATAAGGTCCAAGCCACCTGGATTGGAGCTTGCCCTTGAAGTCTTTATACCTGGAGTCATATAAAAGTTCCCAATCACCAGCTATAAATGCTTTGTTCTTGATATGACTGTCATGCCATTTGACCCTCTGTTTCTGGATAACTTCAGTATGATGTAGTGCCTCAAGCCTGATTTCATCCAGAGCATTAAGATGTTGAATCCTATCTTGTTGTGCTGCTGTCAAATCCATCCCAAGCTCAATAGTTGTCCTTAGTGTTTTATGTTCAAATTCAATTGGGAGGACTGATGTTTTCCCATAAACCAATTCATATGGGGTAAACCCTGTAGTAGTTTTCCAGGTGGTTCTATAGGCCCAAACAACCTATGGCAACCTAGTAACCCAATCTCGCCTATGGAGTTGTACTATTTTGGTTAGGATTTTTTCCAGTTCTCTGTTGGTTACCTCAACCTGTCCATTGGCTTAAGGATGATAAGGGGTAGACTTTTTATGCCTCATTTGATATTCCTCCACTAGCTTTGTAATTAGATGTGAGGTAAACTGAGGACATTGGTCTATTACTATTTCTCTTGGCACACCATATCTGGTGAAAATGTCTTCATATAAGAATTTAGCTACATTACCATCTCTTGCAAACTGCAATGCTTTGACCTCAACCCATTTTGTAAGGTAATCAGTACATACCAGAATATACTCCTTATTGTTGGAGGTTGGAGAAATAGGACCAACAAAATCCAGTCCCCACTTGTCAAAAGGAGCTAAAGAAATTTGTGGTTGCAATGGCATTTCATCACTTTTAGTTGGTCTGCCCATTCTTTGACACCTATCACAAGCTCTGGTATATTTGATAGCATCCTTGTGAAGTGTTGGCCAATAATACCCTGTTGTCAAAATTTTGAAGGTTGTTCTTTTTGTGGCAAAGTGTCCCCCACATGGTTCATCATGACAAGCCTTCATTATATCAAACACTTCATATTCTCTAATGCATCTTCTCATGATGTTGTTTGGTCCAGTATAGAAGAGAAAACCTGAAATCCAGGAATAGGGAAAGCATTTGTGAACAAGTTGTCTCCGTTCTCTTGATGAAAAATATCCTGGAATATGCCTTGTAACCAAGTAATTTGCTATGTCTGCATACCATGATGAGTGGATAGTGAGAGAAAATAGATGCTCATCAGGAAAGGAATCATCAACCACACTATCTGAGGATTGAGTGGGCAATCTAGATAAAAAGTCAGCAACTACATTAGCCTTACCGGGCTTGTCAACAATTGTGATATCAAATTCTTGAAATAATAATAACCATCTGACCAGCCTACCACCCACTATTGGTTCATTCATTAGATATCTGATGGCTGTGTGATCAGTATGAATGAATACTTTGTAGCTGGTTATGTAGTGTCTGAACTTGTTGATGGCATAAACAACTGCAAACATTTCTTTCTCTGTCACTGTGTAGTTTAGCTCAGCCCCTTGCAAGTTTTTACTGATGTAATAAATTACATAATCCTTGTTGCCTTCTTACAGGCCTAACACTGCCCCAATGGCAAAGTCTGAGGCATTCGTGTGAATATGAAAGGGCAATTTCCAATTTGGACCTCTCAAGACTGGGGCCTGTGTCAGAGTTACTTTCAATTTTTCAAAAGAATGTTGAGATTCAGGTGTCCAAGCAAATTCAATATCCTTAGACAGAAGTGCAAACAAGGGAGTAGCAATTTTGCTAAAATATTGAATAAACCTTCTATAATAACTTGCATGCCCAAGGAAACTTCTAACATCCTTCAATTTTTGTGGAATAGGCAATGTGGAGATTATTTCTATCTTCTTTGGGTCGACCTGGATACCTGTAGATGAAATGAAATGTCCCAACACCACTCCTTCAGTCATCATCATAAAACGCTTTTCATTACTTAAGGACAAATTGTGCTCTATGCATCTTTTCAAAACTTTTTCAAGATTCTGCAAAGCCTCATCAAATGTTTCACCATATGTGGTGAAGTCATCCATATAAATCTCCATTCTATCATGAGAAAAATTAGAAAAAATACTAAGGACTGCTCTTTGAAAAGTAACTGGAGCATTGCACAGTCCAAATGGCAAAACAAAGTATGCATAGGTCCCCCAGGGGCAGGTAAAGGTGGTTTTATCCTGATCCTCTGGAGCAATCTTTATCTAATTATATCCACTAAATCCATCAAGAAATGAGAAGTACTTCTTTCCTGCCAAAGAATCTAGGACTTGGTCAATAAAGGGCAATGGAAAGTGATCTTTTCTGGTGGCAGTGTTGAGTTCTCTGTAGTCAACACAAACTCTCCACTTGCCACCCTTTTTAGGAACTATCACCAATGGTGAAACCCATTCACTGTCTGAAATGGGTAAATAAAACCTACATATAGAAGTTTTTGAAGTTCAGCCTTGACTATGTCCCTTAGAGCAAGGTTCATACGTCTTTGTTGTTGTTTGATAGGTCAAAAATCAGCATCAATATAGATCTTGTACATGCATAGATTTGGGTCAATACCTTTCATATCACTATAATCCCAAGCTGTTGCATTGGACTGTAGGACATTTTGAAGGGATTTCTCCTGTTCTTTAGTCAAGGCATTATTGATAGTCAACATCTTTCCAGGTTGTATCTCTAATGGTTTAGTCATTGGTTGAATGGAAGACACGTCAAGGCTAGGAAAGACTGGTAGATGCTGCTAGGGTAGTAAGGCATGAAACAATTGAGAAATTTCTTCTATGGAGATGCTAGATATTATACTACTTAGCGGATCCTGCAGATGGGACAAGTAGTCTTGCTGTTGTGGGTGCCTCCCACAGTCATTTTGGAGAATGTGTGTCAGTAACTCATCTTCATCTTGGATATCCAACAAAGGACTGCATTCAATGGTCATCAAGGTTTGCAAAGAATAATTGTCCTCTTCTTCTAGAGCAGGCCAAATAGTTTGCTCCAGTTCATGATACGATTGGGCTAGTTGATACAACACCAATTTCTTGGTAATGGTTCCATTAGATATAATCATGTTTCCTAACCAGCAATCTACAAATCCATCAGTTGTAGCAAGCCATGGTCTGCCTAGTAGAAGAGGGTAACCAGCAAGATTGACTTTAGGTTGCAATACAATGAAGTCAGCAGGATATTCCCAGGAATCTAATGCAATGACTAAGTCTTCAATGATACCTTCAGGTTTTACTATTGACCTATTAGCCAATTGCAGGATAGTCTAAGTAGGTCGAAGATTGGTTAATTGCAACATTTGCATTGTGTCCTTAATCATGACATTGATTGTTGCACCCAAGTCTATTAAGGTATTCTTGATTAGGGCTCTATTGATCTTGATATCTACCACTAGACTTTCTGGATCAGTATACTTAGGAAAGGTGATATTTCCCATCATGATGTCTGCAAGGTTACCTAAGACATGGATCATTTTTGGGTCAACTTTTTTTCTTCCTAGTTTCTTGATACAGAGATCCCTGATTGTCTTAGTGTAGATAGGAATTTCTTTGATGGCCTGAATCAAGGGTATCTTTATATTTATATCTTACAACTATCCTATAAGGTCATTGGTGGGTTGTTCTAGCTGTTTTTGGATATCCAAGCGCTCAGGGAAAGGAGGCTTAGGGTTTGATATAGGTTGAGGTTCCTGAATTGGTTCAGGTTCCAAGAGTGATTCATCTAAGGCTTCCTCCATGGGTTCTCCATCCTCTAGCTCTGTGATTTGGGGAGATGAAGGAACTGCAAGGTGTTTCCCTGATCTAAGGTGAACATTACTTACCTCAACTCCATAGGTGGGGTACTGCATCACTTCATTAGTATAAGCCTGTTGAACAGGCTTGTTGTTAGGGTTAGGTGCAGGTTGGGCAAGAATTTGGGAAGGTCTAGGATGTGATTTGGAGGTGCTGGTGGAGGCATGATGGCCTGCTGTTGTGGTTGTGGCTAAGGTGGAAGCAAGGGTTGCTGATATTGGGAGTTTAGCTGCCATGGTTGGCCCTTGTTCCATTGAGGTTACCATTGTTGTTGTTGAGTAGGCCACTAGGGATTATAGCTAGGGCCTTGGAAAGTCTGTTGAGGCCATTGTTGCTGTTGGTTCCACCCTGTATGTGGAGTAGACCATGGTGGGCTTTGCCAAGCATTTGGATTAGTAGGCCAAGGTTGGTTATTCCAAGCAGAACAATTTTGATTGGCAGTAGGAAAAGATGAATTATAATTAAGTGGATCATGGGGCATACCTTGCCTTTACTACCATGGTCTTCTTTGAGCAATAAAGAATAGTTGCCCATCATCACCTTCGAATGGTTGAAGTTCTAGCCTTTCAATCTTCTCCTGCTGAATACTAGCTACCCTTTTGCATTTACAGTTGGCCTTCCTTTGTCTACAGCTTGGGCAATATTTAGTGAGCATTGCATCTGCCTCTTCTTATTTCTTTTTAATGTGGAGGGTGTCCAACTATGTAGCAATATGGCTAATGATATCTTCTTTCATATTGGTCAGCAGGTTACTAATTTCCACTCGAGAAACTCCATTAAATGAGTTGCCTGCAATAGCTATTCTTTCTCCTCTGGGTTTTCTGGAAAAAGTCCTAGAGTAGTTCCTACAAGCTGTACAAATATCTTCAAAGGGTAATTGGGAGATATCCCCTCTTCCAATGAGATTTAGGGCATCCATGCAATCATCATTGACCCCTCTTAAAAATACCAGATTTAATGATTCTTCAAACAATTTATTCTGAGGGTTTTTCTTCAAGGCAAATTGGAATCTTTCCACATAGTCTTCTAATGGCTCCTCCTCCTTTTGTGACATCCTAAAGATGTCATCTCTCCTCCTATCATGTCCTCTACAATAGTCTTTGTATTTTGTCAGGAACTTTATCTTCATGGTACCCCAATCTAGGATGGCATCTTTCCCAAGTCCCATAAACCACCTTAAAGCAACATCTTTTAGGGTAGCAGGGAACAGCTTGAGTCTATAAGGATTAGTGGTATAATCATAACTCCTACACAGAATGTCAAACTCAAACAGGAAAGTGTCAAGATCTTCAGTCACCAAACCATAGAAAACAAGCAAAGCAGATGGTGGTATACTTTTCAAGGTAGATGCCTGTGCTAGGTCTGGTATAGGGAATTCAAATGTAGCTTGTCTTGGAGGATCCTCTACTGCTTCTTCCATTGTTCTGAAAGTTCCCTCTGTGGCAGTAGAGGAAGTTGATGGAGATGTAGGGGGTGTTGATGAAGATGTAAAATGAAACTCTCCTTCAGCACTTCCTATTGTGTAGTTGTTAAAATCAGTTGTACCCTCGGTGTTTTGAGAAGTTGATGGGAGGAACCTTCCTCGAACATCTCTCTGCCTCCGCATACAGCATATTGAGCTTTATGTTTCAGCGGCCCTGCATAATGTTAATAGAATGCTTGGTGTTTTTTGAAAGGTGTTTTGATTAGCTCTAATGCTAGAAAACATGAAAACAATTAAACTATGAAAACATGTAAAGAAAAACCAAAAATGTCCCTAAGAAGTTAGCACCATCCCCGGCAACGACGCCAAAAATATAGAGGAAAACTAATGTGTTGTAGACTTAACTAATTCAGGGGAAAACCTATCTAAATAGTCCACTCTATCACTATGCATTCCTACATTGAATTATCGACCAAGGAGCGTAAGCTTATGATGGTACTTGCAAAGTATATGCCTTCAAGGCTCATATGGTTCCCAACTATTCTATTTGAACTTTAAACAAACAAATCTATCTTGCTAGGATTGATAGAATTATAAAACAATGAAAATAGCTATAAATCCTAGTTGCTATGGGTACCTACAGCAAGGTCTATAGATAATTATTACAACAGGGAAATTTGTAGAATTAACTTAATTAAATTGTCAAGAATGAAATGACTAACTGCTGACCTCCGGAGGATTTGTGAATACACTAATATGCAATTGTTCATGAACTATATCTATTTGATCAAAACATAATACTAACTTGAATTCAAATTACGTTTTAAAAGAAAACTAATAAACCAACATTAACTGAAATGAAATAAACAAGGAGAGAATTAGTACCTTAAGTGGCCAGCTCAAGAAACTATCTTCCTTAACTGAAAGCAAATCTAATCCAGATTCTACATATCTTTGTAACACATATCAAAGCTTAACTTATTCCATACATAGAATCAACTCATATCAAAGTGTTCAACAACGAAATCTTTTCTATCATATCTAGATTGTATTCCATAAATGTAACATGCTTGAGTCTTTGCACATAGAAAAGGAAATGATAACTGAATTGAACTAAACTGCTAACAACTTGACTTTGCTACCTTATATATCTCATCTTCCCCCTTACTATACAAAATGGAGAGAGAGCCTTATTTATTAATTAACTGACTCTGATCATTTATCGTGCCTAGATACTAGGTCGTGGAGTCAAGATCACATTCTTATTCTAATTGACTATAAGAAGAAGAATTCAAATCAAATTAGAAGTCTGATGCATGAACAACGTTCATAACCATATTTAAAACAAATCTACTCCTTAATATATTACTATCCATGATGCTCCATAATTGTCTTCAGTTGTCTCTACATTCTTAGCATTGAAACTCATACTTCTATTAACTCCTTTGTCTGCAACCTGCTACAAATGCTTGATCTCATCATGACACGTCCAATCTGCACATAGAATTAGTTCCCAAAAGCATATACCACAAGCATTCTCCATGACTAACCATTAAAACATCTTATTTATACTTATATATATATATATAATTCATTCGTTAGATAATATGATCATCACATTCCACATTAATACTATAAGTTCAGGTCTTAGAAGTATAAAGAAGGTCAACATATCATAGTGCAAACATGGATAAATGTCTTAAATGATTCCATGAAAGAAGTCTTTGGAGTATAAAAAGTAATAGAAAAGAGACTAATTCTGCAGCCCATCAGTGATATCTTTACATATTTGTAGGTTTCATTAGTAGGGAATACAAAGTATTTTCTCTACATTAAACCATATAGGACAAATACATAAGAGAATACAGAGTCACATGACTTTCACTTATGAAATTATAATATTTTATTTCTATTGATCTAAATTTGACATACAAATGCACATTGACCTTCATTTTGCAAGTCCAATTCACCATCCTTTATAATTATTCATTATTATTGAGCTAAAATTTGACATTCAAATGCACATCATCCTCCCTTTTGTAAGTCTTCTTTACAATGTTCTATTAATATAAAGATGAAATTTGGCACGCAAATGCATGTCATCCTCCCTTTTGCAAGTCTTCTTTATAATTAATCATTATTATTGAGCTTAAATTTGACATGCAAATGCACATCATCCTTCCTTTTGCAAGTCTTCTTTATAATTAATCATTACTATTGAGCTTAAATTTGACATGCAAATGCACATCATCCTTCCTTCTTCACTTCCTCTTCAACATATTCCTTGAACTCCTGATTGTTTTCCAAAAGTCATGTGCTTTAACATTTTTCATATATAGCTACAATCCTAGTATCTTGCAACACACAAAATTTAATTTCTTAAAAGGACAACAAATTTTTCTTGTAGGTTCACAGCCTTGAGTCAGGGTTTTGAAGTCTACTTGTATTTACGAGAGAGAAAATAAACTTTTGTGCACATTTTCATGTATGGGGGAGAATGGGAACTTTCACACACATTTGCATATATGGGGGAGAATGGGAACTTTCATGCATATTTGCATATATGGGGGAGAATGAGAACTTTCACACACATTTGCACATATGGGGGAGAATAGAAATTTTTATGCACATTTGCACATGTGAGGGAGAATGCGAAATTTTATGCAAGCTTGCACATATGAGGGAGAGTGGGAACTTTTATGCATATTTGCCCATGTGAGGGAGAATAGAAACTTTTATACACATTTACATAGATAAGGGAGAATGGAAACTTTTTATGCACATGTGAGGGAAATGGGAAATTTGGTCCAAGTTTGCATATATCCAATTTGAGTGAAAAGTTACTAAAAACTTGTGAGTGGGGAAGAATCAAAACTTTAGTGCAAGTTTGCATATATGCAGGTTCGGTGAAAAGTTCCTATAAAATAGGTAAATTTTAGGAGGTCATAACTTTTGATCTAAGAAGTTGTTTAAGCACTTTTTTACAATGAAAATCTCAAAGAGGACCACATCATGGTGACCTACTTGTGCCAGTTTGAGACTATTTCTATATTTTTTGGAGCCAAATTGTACCATCTAGGGCCTCAAAACTATATTTTAATTATATTTTTAGGCATTTTTAAATTTTTAGCCCTCATAATTGTGTGTGAGCATGATCTTGGGTTGAAAATAACTTTTGAGGATCATTTAGGTGTTAAAAGGGTAGGGGATGATTATTAGGCCATATTATGAACTCTAGACCTATACTAAAGGTTCACACCTGACCACTTGAAAATTAACAATCATGCCATACAATAAATTTGGCAAGAAACCCACACAATGAGCCTATCTAAACCCAATGATAAAAATCAAAAATAAATTTGAACAAAAGGGTCCCTATAGGGGTGTGTTGTGGAGGTCACAACAATATGTACACAAGAATAACTATACATTACTCATATTAGACATCAACAGCACACACACACACTCTAGGATCTAATTGAAAATGATAAATGGATGTTAATTAATATATTTGTATGCATCATCTTAGAGTTGAGAGTGGGACCTAAATAATCCCTTCTTTTATGTCATGTTATTCTATCATCTAATAGATTATTTGTATTACTTGGATGATCTTATTAAACAATGTAAAGTTGTACAATTTGTTTTACATCAATGTGTCAAATTTATATACGAGGGAAAAGTGATAAAAATTGAAATGGCTCGTTATTGACTATTATCTAATGCTAGTCATTTCACATTAGGCCCATTTGTTAAGATATCTAATGATGCACCTTATGAGAGGAAGGATATCATACACAATGGATATAAGTTTCACTTGTATGAGATAGAAAGAACTCAAAAATGGTTAAAACATAGAGTGTATCCACCAAAAATAGAAGAACCTATAGCAAATGTTAGGAAACGTGTCTCAACCTAAATCTTAATGTTGAGAATACAAAAATGCAATTTCTAGGCTATAGAGGTCATTTTTTCCTCAAAAAGTACCGAAATGATCTTTAACTAGCTAAAGTGAGTTATGGTTGAGGAGTTCTCTAAGATCTTCAGTTTTAAAAAATGAGCTCAATCAACTTCATGGATCAAAATTTAGGCCTCTCACATTAGAAATGTAAGAGCATCTATGATGTATAAGAGAGTTGTAAGAGGGAGTTACACATGTGGATGAGAAACAATCACCAACCTATGACATGCTAGTATGACTATCATAAAGCATCTTTTGGAGGTTTGAATAAGATAAATTCGACTGCCCAAGTTGGGAGGATAACTATTACATGTTATGACATATTCTTATGCCAGTTGTACAAAATATGATATATTGAGCATGACTCTTCTTGGGATTTGGACAACAAAATTTGATTAGGGGATTTGGGTGCCACTTCTTGGTTGAATTAGCTCATGGTTTTGTGATTCCCCTTTCATTGTTTCATATATTGGTTTCTCTATTTATTAGGTGCTTGAGATGGAATTTGTATACTGTAATTTGTAGGTATTGTTATGTTACAAATATTACTCTAGATCTAAGTGTTGGTGTTGTCTTCTATTAAGGCTCCTTTCCTAGATTTTATTGTAAATAATATTATTGTTGATTAATACATTGGTTCAGAGTTTGGAGGCTAGATGTTTTCTTGAAAGGGTTTTCTAAGATACATCATTGTGTTATGATGAATGTTTTTATTCTATTGTTTATTTCCTACAAATTATTTTAGCTCATATTTTCTATTCATCTCTCCTCTTAAATTAGTGTATGAAGGGTATCCACACCCTAGCTTCCTTTCAGTGGAAACTCATGTGCCAAAACAAAAAAGGAAGAACCAAAGAAACAAAAAATTAATCAAGAGAAAAAGAAACAAAGAAACAAAGTAAAGGTAATACAAGTACTAAAGTTTGATGCATGAATGACTAGTTGGAAACCGAAGCAAGAAGTTTTGGTGCACAAAATGCCTATTATTCCACCACAAACATAGGTTAAGAAACAAGAATGTGTAATAAAGTAAGAGCATAATGTTAGACCTATTGACCATGTGTTTGTGCCTAGCATGAAGGAATGTAAATAAGAAACACATGCAATAAAAAAGGCAAGAAAGGATGAACAAAAATCAAGGGAATATGAAGACAAATTTGATGAGTTTTATTGGGATGACTATGACCTACTTGATGAGGATGAGCATGGACCTTTCGAAACAAAAGTTGAGCCTAAAAGGTTTGTCCAATGATACACAAGTACCACTATAGTGTATATACTTATATACCTATAATTTAGATTTCTCTTTTATCTTTTTATTTTCCTTATTCATTTTCATACTTTCACCTTTTTTATTGTACCTTATTTGTTGTGATTTTCACACTCATTTCACATTCTACATTTGGATTCATGAACTTATTCTTCCCCACTTGGGGCATTATAGTTTCCATTCTTTGTGTTTCATACACATGCCCTCTTATGTTTGTACCCACCCTTTTTATCTTGTCTTTGCTTTTTATTTTCCCACTTGGATTGATCTTTTCCTATTTTTACCTTTTGTCTTGATTTTATGACACTTGACTTTATTACTTGGATTTCTCATGTTGTAATGTTTTGTAATGCCCCGCCACGAAACCCTAAGGAACAGCTCAACTATGCTATACAAAGGACTAAAACTTTTTTCAAAGAAAGAAATAACAAGAAATGTAAATCATATTTAATCATACATCAAGTTAAGTTGTCCTCTAGGGATTCCATGGATGCATTACTGACAACTATTAATATGATCTGACCAACATTATGAATTAACTAACAACCATGGTTCATTCTAATCTAATTGCATCAAATGAATAAACACATATATTTCCATATTATATCATCAGATAAGTAATCATGAAGATCCTGCAAAAAGGATACAAGTACATATACAATTTCCTTTACAAGAGAGTACAATATTACATTGTTTACAATATCATTTTCCTAATTACATTGGAGTACATACATCAAGATAACAGTACATGATTCTACTGACATACAAAACTGGAACATGAACATAAGTTTATGTCTCCTCAAGCTAGAACAAGATCTGAAATATGCCACATAAGGTACATCCTTCTCGCACACGAACAACAGCAAGGGGAACCAATGGCGATAAAAGCACAACCACCCAACCATGTGGAACCCTAAGGTCCACCCCCTATGCTAGGAGATAACATAAGGTCTCACAACATAAAACAGTCAAAAAGACAGAAGATTAACAGGTGCAAGGACTACACATGACTCCAATACAACATGGGTCAATATGAACAGCACAAGTAACGCAAACATCACTTCCAGAGGCAATCACACAATAAGAGGGGAAAACACACTTAGGGAATGCTAGGCTACAGTAGGGAAGAGTGTCATCGCATGGTCCTAACATGGGTTATCCTGGCAGTCTCTCACCAAATGTTGACCCTCATCCATGGGTTATCCTGGTCGTCCAGACGCCAGCCCCCATCTATGGTTATCCTGGCAGTCTCTTACTAGACACCGGCCCCATAGGGTGACACATGTAGAACCAACATTCCTTTCGTGAGGACAAGGAAGTTGATCTTGCCAACCACGGCCTTCTCATCCCATCCTTAGCCTAAACAAGCACTACAAGCATGGGTGAGGCATCCAATTATCTTAATTAGTGTGGAAACTACCCAACCCTCTAAATTTATTATTACGTTATCACTAGATTAAAAACTTCCAATGGGTTATCCTGGCAGCCACGTTGGGCACCGGCCCCACATTGAAAGCCACTCCCCTGCCTGCATCTAGAAGACCCTATCCATGAAGCAAGACAATTACCATCACAATGAAAAGTAACATATACAATGCAAGGCATTTACCCTCTTGTATACAAAACATAATCACAAGGACCAATTCTTATATCCTTGTCCCAAAACATAAACCAAGCATGAACTATCACATTCTCATCATGATGTATTTACAAGACAAAATACACATCATTTCACATCACATAGAGCAAGGCATTATCCATCTTACGTAGTCATCATAACCATATGAATAGGTACACTGAGCAAGGCATTATCCATCTTGCACATGTATCATACCAACATGAATAGGAGGCAACATTTCAAGAATGCATTTTATTCAACTCACATGATGCACATAGAGCCAACCCCCACACAATCATGCCCTCATAGGCCTCTGGAAACAACTTCCCCAAATGACACAACACTTGACACCATTAAAAACATAATGGTTTCAAATCACATTCACTCTCAAAGCACATCATAAACTAATACCCTTCAACAATATTTTTTTTTAAAGAATGTAACATTAATCCAAACATAAACAATCATCTAACAGTTATAAAGTGAATCTATCTCAACAATACAGAACTGTAACTTTCTAATCGCCAGTAGCAGTTACAATATGATCATAAGATATAAGTGTCCATGAGTAACAATATTTTAACTAATAATGCTCAAGACTTATTTTAATTTCATTTAATTAAAATGATTGCGAACAAACTGCAAATAACTCTAAGAAATACAAATTAAACACAACAATTATTTACACTATTTACATTGATATAGATTTCATTAATAATCTAGACAATTTTGTAAATACTATTAAATATAACTGTATAAGCAAGGCTAAAAGCCTATAATATTAGAATGCTATAAATCTCTTACACTAGTTAGAATCACAAGATACAAAACCTGAAGCTACAATGAAAGAACCTTGTTCTAAGGTTAGCTTGAGAGGAAAGGAATACAGAACAACAAAACATTCCTATAGATCTAACATCTTCATCAAATCTACCACACTTTTAACCACATGCATATGATAGGATCATAACACGTTTAAAGGATGGTTCAAACCAAGTAGAAGTATTATGGCTAAAGCAACTCAAGAGTGAACACTAATAGGGCACAAGTAAAAGAACAATCTTTTTCTAGGTTTTACCAAATTCCATTTGACACACGAATAGGAAGAGAGAAGCTCAGGTTGTTATGGGAAAGCTTAAGTGTCAACTTGA